>CM060972.1:43906603-44286603 GCA_030765045.1 Tenodera sinensis
TTGTATTTTGTGATTACATTATTTGCAAAAACTGAAGTCTATAACAGTGATAGAAAAAATCTGATGTGTTGCACTCTCATGACTCTCTCTACTCTTGTTCTAACCATTCTTACAAAATCTTAATTGTCTATCTTCTTCATGTTAGTTGAAATAAACATTTGTACAAATTATCTTATTGCTTATTTCCTTGTTGGTGCAAGTGGGATAGTAGAATACAGTAGGCTTTGAGCGATAGTCAAATCTTTTAAAGCTTTGAGATCCTGTTTTCTTTGCACGCTTAACATATAAACAAATGAACAACAATGTTCCATTTCATGAAAGTTTTAAGTTTTTCGAAACTGTCACAAATAACAAGGGAATATATCTGAAATGCTTCACTCCACAAAAAAATTTATTTAGACATAAATTGTGTGTTTTAGCGAGATCTACATTTTTTGTATAGTAAGATTTTGTCTATAATATAAGATTTAAAACTTTCACAGCGAAGGTTACCAATAATTGATTCTCGGGTGATCAGCCTCATCAAATTTATAAAACTCAAGCTTTCGACCATTTGATTCTCCATGCATATGCTGTTATATATCATAACAGCATATGCATTTGTTCCTGATGAAGACCATGAGAATTAAATGGTCGAAAGCTTGAGTTTTATAAATCTGAGGTGGCTGATCACCAGAGAATCAATTATTAGTAAGACTTTGTCTATTACGGTTTACGAGTTATTCAAAAGTCATCCTGAGTAAACAAGACTACATAGGCTATAGCCAGAAAATTCAAAATATACATATATATACTAACTGGTTTGAGAATTTAATGCCATTCTGGCAGTTTGTCACAATAGCTCAGTGGTAGAGCAGCCGCCCGGTAAGCGGAAGGTCTGTGGTTCAAATCCCAGTTGTGGCATTGAATTTTTAAGTTCCAGTTCTACCTCTCAAACTTTGCCCACACACGGCTTGTGTGTCTAAAAACACCAACAGTAAGTTTGTTGGCATAAATAAATAATAACTCAAAATATATATTTCATTAGTCATACAAATATCTTAAACATATGGCATTTTAATCAAAATCGTTTGCCATTTTCAAGAAAATCAAAATGTTCGAAAAATGTTCCATGTGAAGGGTAGTTTAGGGTGGAGCTATTTTCTTCATAATCTTCGCATTGCGTTCTTGAAAGACATAAAACTTAAATACCAACTTTGGTTTTTGACCAACTTTTCGTTTTTGAGTTGTGCTGTCCACAGACTGACACACACACACACACACACACACACACACACACACACACACACGCACACGCACACGCACACGCACGCACGCACGCACGCACGCACACACACACACACACACACACACACACACACACACACCCACCCACCCACGCACGCACGCACGCACACACACACACACACACACATGCACGCACACGCACACACGAATACACCAGCAGAGAAAGTAAAAATGCTCTACAGTACAAGTTTGCATTGCTTCTCAGTTTCTTGCTCACGTGCTTATGCATTAAAAAGAAAGAAAAGAAAAATAAAAAATAAAAAAAAACTTTTTCTAAGTTCTATAAAATTCATTCTCCGGTCTTAAAACATATTATAGCAAAGTGTTTACTTGTACATTGTAATGTACTCGTATTATACCATATACCTTATGAATATGTCTGCAAACATAAACTTTTCTGTCTACTCACATTTAAGGCAGTGTGAGCATAATCCAGAAAGATCTAGCAATGAATGGAAGAAAAATGATAGAAAAGAAGAAAGAAAGAATCCTTAAAGATGAATAAGGACTTTCACCCTCTAGAACAGTGCTGTCCAGCGCAGTGCCAGTGGGCACCATAGCGCCCATGATGTATTTTTCTGGCACCCTTCATAAGCAAAGTTTTACTCAGACAATTTCTAATATTAATTCAAATTTCAAGACAAAAGTATTTCCTTCCGAATATCTTCCCAGTACACACCCATGAAGTATCTTTTTGTACACTTAAAGCTGTGTTCATTACTTCCCTAAACAGCGCTTTCCTGTTTTCCTCTCAAAAGAAGAGTGCTTGACTTAATGGTGGTTGTGATGGCGCTTGCATCTTCTTAGGCATGAGTTAAATTTCCCCAAGAGCATAAGAAAGCTGGACAGCACTGTTCTTGAATAATTAAGAATCAGTTTTTATAATACAATTTGAATAAGCTAGTGTTTGTGATATGAATTTCATTTATGGGTAAATTAAGTTGGATATCAGAACACTTACATCACTTGCACTTTTTCGTGTCTTGACCAGTGTCAAGATGGTTTCCCATCAGAATGCTGGGAGTAGCAGCTCTTAAAACTGGTCAAAACACAAAAAAATATAAGTGATATTAGTGTTCCAATATCTGACTCAGTTTATCCATAAATTAAGAATCAGTTACTTTTTAATTCTAAGAAAGTTAGAAAGTTAGTAGCTTTAATGTAGTCTTATCAAATTTCAAATTCTTTGATTACAGGGTAGAAAAATGCAGGGTAATGGATAGCAAAATGAGACCGTTATGGATTGTGTTTGAAAATGATGATCCTTATGGTGATGATATTTATATAATTTTTAAAAATGGTGATGACCTGCGTCAGGACATGCTCACATTACAAATGATTCGAATTATGGATAAGCTGTGGAAGAATGAAGGTCTAGATTTGAGGTGTGTATACAGATTTGGTGATTTTAATTATCCAAGTGTTTATGCAAATGACACATTAATGAACTTTAAAAGTATCTATCTTAATATTGTTTGTACTGCAACATTAGCTTCTGTGGAATTTATTAAAAATTGGTTTCATTATTGTTTTAGAAAATAACAGCAAAGATGCTTAGAAAATATGGATATTCTTTAGAAAAGGTCCTGCGAGCACTTGGTCAGAATTTCAGCTAAGTCCCACTCGGCAGTGTGGACGAGTTCTAACGAAAGTTGCCGAAGTTGCAGTGTTAATTCAGCGCTGCCAACAGCACTATTTCTCCATTAATTTGTTGCCAATCTGAAATTTGAATGCTTTAGCAGGACCTGGCAGTATGCTAGTGAACTTGTTAGAAGCAAGTTGTGAGGGTGCCACAACTCGCTTCATTAGCATAGTAGATTTAGCACCTTTGTGTTATGAGGAAGAATGTATACAATTCCTCTACGACGAGGGCCTGCTGAAAACCCGAATGCTATGCAGGGAATGTGATGCCATGCTACACCCCATAGCAAAAATTAATTAGGGTTAATTCAGCGCTTGCAGTGGAGTTTTTTTATTGGGTAGTGCCCAAGGGCGAAGCCTACAGTCCCCCTCTGTGCCATCCCAGCGCATAGGGCTCCGTAAAGGGATTTTTTCTCCACTCGAAAATAAAAAAAAATAAATAAAACAAGCCAGCATTTCGTGGACCCAGTAACAAGGTAATAAGGGTAATGTACACAATCATGCACACAAATATATATATTGGCAGTATGTCTGTGGCGGCAACGACGCGCGAGTGCATTTGTGTGTAGTGTGTTGACAAAAAAAACTAGTGCAGTTGAAAAAGCAATGTTGGCAGATTTGAAAATTGTCTGCTAGTGACAGAGCGCAACCTAGTGGCGATTCTGGTAACCACTGTCGGCGTATGCGCAGTAAGTAGCTTCGGACTTAGAATTTGGCCAGCAAGTGCTACGGGACCTTTTCTAAAGAAGAGCCGAAAATATTTTTATCTGAGAAGCGTGTATGTAGATACTGTTTTGTTCTGCTTCTGCTTTAAGTCAAAGGTTCAATATAAATAAGACTGCTAAGCTGTTCCTGTAATGTCCTTCAGAAGAATAATGCAGTTAAATGTTTGAGAGTAACAGGTAGTTTTAGATTCCTTTACTTATCAGATAACTTTGCATCATTTTAGCTTGTGTTATGCTTAAGCTGATGATGGCTATTGAATAAAGATTAGTTTTTGTTTACCAGTAATAAACATTGATTTTTCAGGATGAACCCTTATGGTTGCATATCAACAGAGCATCGGGTTGGACTAATAGAAGTAGTGCTTAATGCAGAGACTATTGCTAACATTCAGAAAGAAAAAGGAATGTTTTCTGCCACTTCTGCTTTTCGCAAAGGGTCACTACTAGGTAATTTCAATCCTATTTTATAACTTGGATTTACTCAATTTTTTTACATATGGCTTTTACTTTAGTTTGTACCGTTTTGTGTTTTACTTGAAGTAAGGGCAGAAAATTCAGGTGTGTATAATATGCAGGGACTTCTCTGTTGGAAAAATTTGTTGCCCTGTCCTGTTAGATCTAATAAGCCAAATGGCATTTTGGTCTTCATTGAAATTTGTGTCTTGAAATACTGCTAACCACCATGCCCATATAATCCAGTTTATTTCAATTTTCGATCTGTATGAGAGGTAGAATCAGGACTGAAAAATTCAATGCCGTAGCTGAGATTTGAACCATGGATCTTCTGCTTCACACACAGCTGCTCTAACCACTGAGCTATCATAGACAACTTGCCAGTATGACATTAAATTCCCCAATTGATTCTTATTTTCCTGGTAGACTACAAGGGAATCTCCAAGGGTGACTTAAAATCATAAATACTTTTGTTTGTTTATTTATTTAGTTATTTAATCCTTTAAATCAATTCTGTGCATAGTACTTTGATATAGGATATATCAATAATTAAATTTATATATTTACATTACAATAGTCAAATATACATTTCTAATCTGTGTTCAACTTATTACGTATCATAGATTAAAATACATCTATAAAGTGAAGGGCATGATACAAAATGACTAGACAAGTTAATGTAATGACTTAGATTTATTAAGTTGCAGATATTCGTTTACTGTGTAGAAGCAGTGTTCCTGCAAGAAAGCCTTTGCTCTAGCCTTTAAACGCATTATAGTTATTTATACTTTTGATGTCATTAGGAAGACAGTTATAAATCACTGCTGGGGTACAGTATTCCATTGTAATGGGATTGTAGTACAGCATTGTAATTCTGATTGAGGTGATTACGAACATTTTCATTGTTTTAAAAATTAAATTATTCTGTTTTACAAATAAAGCTGTCTGTAATATATGTTGTTGTTGTTGTTAGCTAATGCTGGATTTTTGACAATGAAGTCATTAATCCTCTTGCTCTCCAATATTTTTCACTGATGGATGGGGCATTAGAAGTGGCCGGGCATATTTGAAGGTGGTCTCGATCCATTTCCTCTTGCAGATCACATAGAGGACAGAGTGATGAAGAATATATCCCAATTCTGTTTAAATGTTTTGCCAGACAATCATGTCCTGTAATCAACCTGAAGGTTGCAGCTGCTGTTTTTCGAGGATACTCAGGAATTACTGTTTGAATGTTTGATAGCTCCCATCTTTTATTTTTTGATTTTTTATAGTAATATTTTTCAATAATTTTTTTGAATTCAGAGTTGACTAATCTTTTAGCTGCATAAAATGGTAGATTAACTATTGATTTCTGCACATTGCCGGTACCCTTTTTTGCAAGAAAATCAGCTTTCTCATTACCACTCAGTCCACAGTGAGCTGGTATCCATTGGAAGACTAGGTGTTTTTGAAGTGCTGTTAGATGGGTAAGGATTTTCCAACATTCTATGATTGTTTGGTTTTTTGGTGACCACTTGGAAGTAATTGCTATAATTGCTGCCCTGGAATCTGAGAGAAGAACTGTAATGTATAAATACATGCCAAAGTAAGTATGCCAAGCTGTCTGAATAGTGGCTTACATTTTTTCATCACACATAATTCGAATGGCTTGTGTTTGTGTGATAAATATATCCTTAGCTTTTGGAGAATTTCCCCAAAACTTGATTTCATATTTAATTATCGAGTGTATGTGTGCATAATAGGCTATGTCCTGGGTTTAAATAACCTTTAGATGTAATTGTGTATTAAAAACACCATCAGTAAATTGATTGGCATAAAAAAAAATAACCATTACCATCTAAAAGTTATTTAAATCCGGGACATAAAGTACTTATGATTGTAAGTCGCCCTTGGGCTACTTATCTCCAATGTGAGATTCCCAGGAAAATATTAAACATTTGGGGAATTTAATGTCAAATGGCAAGTTGGCCATTGTAGCTCAGTGTTTAAAGCAGCCTCACGTGAAGCGCAAGATCCATGGTTCATATCCCGGCTATGGCATTGAATTTTTCAGTCCTGATTCTACCTCTTAAACATTGCCCACACACAGCGGCAAGCTGCTTGGCATAAAAAATGGTGATCTTTATTTTGCCAACTGACCTTAGCTCATGTCCTGCAGCCATCTGGTGCACAATTTTTGTATATAACCCATTAAAGGACTTTAGCAGAAATTTCCCAGAATTGTAGCCTGTGTCTGTATCCATTTATCTTAAACAAGCGCCCTTGGAAACTGTCCAACACTATCACTATCAGGTATCTAAGCAATGCCTCGTTATACTCCCCAAAAATACATCTCTGCCAAATCCAGTGTCAAAGATGGATCCATTTCCCCTTTCAATATACCTATTTGTGTCCATTGAGCAAATTATATATGATGGTAATTTTCTTCCATGGGTTGTTATGGCAAATATGATAGTACAATGCTGCTTTTCACTACCAATTCTATGTATAGGATCACCCAGTTTGTTCTTTTTATTCTTAGTGTATGAAATGTAAAAGTTTCAGTTTAATTGAATTTATCAAATACCAACATACATTTTGGACTGCTCTTGAACTTGAGCCTGAGCTCTTCTGTCTTTGGACAGCCCTCTGAAATTTCTTACATATTATGTTTATGTGTGTTGTTCATTCTTTAACTAATGTTTATAAATTTCTTTGAATTTGTCTCTTATTTATTTATGCCAACAAACTTACTGTTGGTGTTTTTAAACACACAAGCCATGTGTGGGCAATGCTTGACAGGTGGAATTGGAACTGAAAAATTCTACCTCTCAAACATTGTCTCCTCTTTTTTACTTTTGCCTGTTTAATCAATCACTTTTCTCATCTTCTTCTTTTATACGTTCCATTTTGCTAAATTCTTTATTACTTTTAAACTACCCATTTCACCCTGCACTTATTACTTTCTCTAATGTAAGTAGGGGAAGTATTGTATTCCACTCAAAAATTTGATGTCGAGAATTCACCGGAAATATATGTTTTAAGACCCCCTGAATCCAAAAAAAGCTTTTTTTTAGAAAAAGGTCCATGTGTGTGTCTGTGGACAGCGTACCTCAAAACGAAAAGTCAGTTAAAAACCAAAGTTGCTATTTAAGTTTAATGTCTTTCAAGGATGCAACACGAAGATTTTGAAGAAAATACCCCCACCCTAAATTACCCTTTATATGGAACATTTTTCGAAAAGTTTGATTTTCTTGAAAATGGCACTAACGATTTTGACTAAAATGTCATGTTTGATATATTTTTATGACAAATGAAATGTATATCTTGAATTTTCTGGCTATAGCCCCTGTAGTCGTATTTACTCTGGACGACTTTTGCATAACTCTTAAACCATTAGAGATAGACCAAATTATACAAATAAAAAATGTAGATCTTGCTAAAATACACAATTTATGTCTCAATAAATTTTCTTGTAGGGTGAACCATTTCGGAGATATTCCTTGTTACATGTGTGAGTTTTGGAAAACTTAAAAACTTTCGTGAAATGGTACATCGTTGTTCATTTTTTTTATATGTTAAGTGTGCAAAGACAGCAGAATCTCAAAGCTTTAAAACATTTGACTATCGCACAAAGCCTACTGTATTCTGACATTCCCCTTGTACCTATAAGGAAATAAGCAATAAGATAATTTGTAAAAATGTTTATCTTAATTTACACGAAGAATAGGAATAAGAGTTTGTAAAAGTGGTTAGTAAAAGAGTAGAGAAAGTCATGTGAGTGCAACACATCAGATTTTTTTTCCCTCCCCTTTTCTTCTTTCGCATATTCCTTAACCATTCCTATACCTCACTCTTTCACTTTATTGCAATTGCTTTGTTAGTTATTTCTGCTTCCTTTACTTATTCAACCTTCGGGTTTTTAATTCATGTTGAAACTCTATCTCTAAGCTTTTGATTCCATTCTCCCTACCACCCCTAAGTATGGTTCACTTAATCACTTGTTCTTTCTTGTTACAGGGTGTGGGGCAGCATTTTCCTCTCCCTTCTTTGGTTTCCTGTAAACATATTTCTATTACCTGATACCAGTTTCTCGTGATTTCATCTCTTCATATATGTACATTTCTTTTCTACCATCCCATTCTGTCCACATAGGTAATACCTATGTCCCTTTCTTGCTATTCCACTTTGTCATGCTCCCATATTTTCTTGTTTGCTTAGTTTATTTCTACTTATCTTTGAAATTGCCCCTTTGCTATTTGTGTTATTTGCACATCTTTGCCTTCAAGGCCACTCAGTGTTTCTATATCGTTGACTTCCTTCTCCTGCTTCTTCCCACTGCTTTCTTCAATCTCTGACATCTCTTTTGTCCCTCTCACAGCTGTCCTTGAAGTAAGGTTCCCCCTTATTATTTATTTATGCCAACAAACCTGCTATTGGTGTTTTTAAACACATAAGCTGTGTGTGGGCAATGTTTGTGGTTTACTGGGAGAAATGAGAATCCGGTGTCATTCTGGCAGGTTGTCACAGTAGCTTAATGATTAGAGCACCCATCTATAATCTTCGCAAAAGTTAAAGGCATATGGAGGCGGGCCATACTGCAGACTCCAGCAAATCCTAACCTTGCCCCTCCTACCAGCGCTGCTGAATGTGGTACATGCACCTTATGTACAGAACCTCTGTCGGTAGACGCACTACGCTTGGCAAAAGCGCTCCGCTTCAGTAATGGCCAGCAAGGGTCTGTGGTTCAAATCCTAGCTGTGTCATTGAATTTTTCAGTTCCAGTTCTATCTCTCAAAGGTTCCCCCTTTCCCATCTCAGTGATTCCTCAGAATCCATTTGGGCTGACTTACTAATTTTCTGTGTTTCCTGTCTTCTGCTATGGTGTCTCTTGATTCATCCTTTCTCTGCAATTTGCACATCTGTTCATAGTTTCAAATCCCAAATGTATGCCTGTTTTCCCTCTCTTATTGCTCGTCTTATCTGGTCTATTTATTTCTTCATTAACTTCTTTTGCTCATATATCTTTGCTTTGTTAATAATAAAGATGTTGCAGGAATTATATGTCCGAGTGAACTAACGAGAAAATTCATATTAAAATTTCACATGTCAAGTTATATCCATTTAATATCTGTAAATTTCCTGTATAATGCGAATATCAAGGTTACATTTTGTAAACGCCAGTGTCAAACCCGGATCTATTCGGCAATGGAAAACATAGCTGACATTGATCGTAAGGAAAAGTTACAATTGATAACGGAAGGTACTGGAGAAGCAGTGGTTGTTAGCCAATTTCAGATGTGTAGTATCCGAAAACATATTATTTTAGTCACTACTATAAATATTAATACTTTTGAAAAGCCAAGGCCTTCCAAGAAGGAAATGGTATCTGAAACACAGTGAAACCAAAATGTATACAAAGAAAGATAATGTAGATTCTTCTTACTTGACGGTTTAGGTATTTGCCAGTTTCAGTCTCATATTTGTTGAAGCTACATTTTTTGCATTCATCGTGTTATGGATTTTCGTCCCTTAGGTTTGTAGTAAAAGGCTAGTTTGGGTATTGTTTCCTCTGGCATGCGACAGAGATATTTAACACATTTGTTTTGTATATTTTTCTATTTGCTCTAATAGTGGACAAGTAAATAAGAGACCCTATAGACACTATTAATTGAAACATTGTATGAAATAGACATGTATTTGAGCAATTACATATAACGAGCTATGTATCCGCAGTCTGTAATGGCGAATTGCATTGCCAAGAGACATTCAGCAAAGTGTTGCACAATACTATTTGCCACGCATGATCGTACCTAAAACGTTAAGTAATATTTACGAGAGATGCTATATTGAGTTTAGTATCACAAAGAATAACTACATTAAACCGAATAGCTTCGGAAACTTACCACAGTTATATTTGTAAAGAATGAAGTTACTTATTATAACATAATTTCATTAAAATAAAGATTATTTTGGTGGAAATCTGAGTATTCATTTGAAATACATTTGTCCTCATCATCTATCTGCAAACCCATTAACGCCCTGAAGTAAAGAGCTCATCGCTGCCACGCCCTATAATTAAAAAAGAAAAAGCACTACAAAGATATTTCTTTCTTTCGGTGTTTTGTTGTTTCAGTTATGTGTTGTTAGCTAATGCTGGATTTCTGACAATGAAGTCATTAATCCTCTTGCTCTCCAATATTTTTCACTAAATAAACATTGAAGAGACTTAGCAGTAAATGTAACCGCTTTTTAGAGAGCACCACATTTTTATGTTTTGGCGTCACATCACTCTCTCACAACCCCCAGAATGTCTGGAGGACCACACCTGTCGTTGGTTTACGGGTCTCACTGACCTGACCGGGAGAATTATCAAAATAAATTCACCGACCATATCCTCTGATTACCAATCAGAGGACGTATTACATGCCATGACAGGTCAGCATGTTAGGGGTTAAGATTTTATGGAGGAATGGAGAGGTTGGAAAAATAAAGACTCCCTAGCCCTTAGGAACCCTAATAGCATCGGGGTCAGAAGAGAACAAGAGATGACCAAGGTAAGGTCAGATAGAAAAGCTACAGTGAGGAGCAAAACACCAGTAAGTGGAAGTAATGTTCTGCTCAGCTTGGGTACCTTGTGGTCGCCATTTACGTATCCCCTAGACGGAGACCCCTGAGTAATGTTTCAGTTATGTTGTAAACCATATATATACACTTTCAAATTTTGCTAGAATGTTTCTTCTCTCACTTCTAAATCTAAATGCCTCCGAGTATTTTGTTGTTGGTTATGATCTGTAGCCTCTTCTTCGGAACATCCTTTACCTCTTTTCTTGGATCAGTTCCTGTCCTTTCTTTTATTCCTACAATCACCAAGTTACATTTCCTATAACTCTTCAATATCATCAGTGAAAAATATTGGAGAGCAAGAGGATTAATGACTTCATTGTCAGAAATCCAGCATTAGCTAACAACACATTTCCTATAATTGCTCCACCCTTAGACCCGCACTTGGTGTAAACACAAACCGTCAACAACTAACCCGTGATACGCTGAAACCAAAGCACACCATAAAATGTAGTACCCTAAATATCGGCGATTATCTGTGAGTTTTCAAGATGTATGATAACCCTCGTAAAGACTACTTGAATGTAACGTGATAGCAGCAATATTCCTAAAACTTCTGAGTAAATATCGTTCTGTTCCAACATAAACACAACGCATGAATCCACGTGGTGTTTGTTTTGTTTTGTATTAGTCGCAGGTTATCACGGAGGGATACAAGGGGCGGATCTAAGGCTGGATGGAGTATAGTTCTCCCATTTTTCCATTTTTTCTTTAGTATTTTGTATTTCTTCCTTTGTCATCTCTATTTTTAAGTATTTCTTCCTCTTTATCAACTAGTTATGTTCTTTTATTTCCCCTCTGTCCTCTCTTCCACTTGCAATGTTTTTCGTGTTCCCCCCAGCTCAGCTCTCGCTTTGTCTACAGTATCTTTGTCCACCATTTTCTGCATGTCCTTTTTCTTCTTACTTTCAGGAGCATTTCTAGCACACATCTGCACTCTCTCGCTGCTTGCTCAGTATCATGTTGAAGTTTAGCAGGATTTTATCTGTTTTATAATCTGATAACAAGCATTGGTTTTCTTCCAATCATAGGGCAATAGAACTATATTATCTTGTCATTGAAGTTACTTGACATTTTCTGGTAGAGTGATGTTTGTCATCTCTGGGATAATCCTTTCCCTTTCCTGAATATACAGATCCATCTGTGGTTGGCTTTGAGATCCAAAATCTGGATGCTAGTTTACAAATTTTAAAACCCAAAATCTCATGTAAAATGCAAGATATAATCACGTAGTGGTCTTTTTCCAGTTCGGAGAGTTCCTACCTTTTGGATCCTTTAATGGATTTTGAGATTTTCACGTTGAATTCATAACAATTAGCTTGCAGCTGCCATCTTTTATTGTATATTTTGTTAGTTTTGATTTAAGGCTAGCCGTTTAATTGCTTGTTACTCCATAGCTTAATTGCAAAGAAAACAAAGTTATGTAAAAAGTTTCTTCACGGCCAGTAGGTACACGCACTGTGTGCAGCTGATTGCATATCCTGTGTTGCAGTTTCGTCAAGGTCAAACTGTCAAGCACAAACATTGAAATAGCTATAGTGGATACTTCCTTCTATCACTCTCTTCATATGGCACAAAGTTAACATTCTACGATCTAAAATTCCAATAATAGATTTACACTTGCGGTCATCTGGAACATTCATTGTGTATACTAAATGACATGGACATGTACGTTTTTAGTTCATTGTTAATATAAGGCTGTAGTAAATGCTCAAACTTCTTATTTTCTTATTTAGTTATGCCAACAAACTTACTGTTGGTGGTTTTTTTTTTTTTTTTTTTTTTTTTTAACACACAAGCCGTGTGTGGGCAAAGTTTGAGAGGCAGAGGTAGGTCTGTGGTTCAAATCCCAGTTGCATTGAATTTTTAACTTCCAGTTCTACCTCTCATTCTTATTTTCTGTTCTTATTCTGGTTTCTTTTTAGATTTACTGTGGAATAACCATAGGAACTGATAAATTTGAATTATCAAATTGAGGTTACGATTGCTGCTTCTCTTCCTTGATTGATTGTATGTGACATATTGTGGCTAACAAAAAAGACAGGCCTATGGTGCAAACTGCAGTGATGTAATTCTCCTAGTCCAGTCATGGCCCAATGAAGTAAAATCACAATCACCTAATACATACATATTCTAAACAACTAAAAAAATTTCTCGTTGAATTCATACAAAAGATACAGTTTTATCATGATGGTGTACAATGTTAGCCATTTATCAGACTATCATTACTATGTAACTCCAATTTGCGCCGCAGCTTGTCTTTTTTGTAACCACGTGACATATCTAAAGACGTCATGATAGGACTTGAAAAGTTAAAGGATGATGACTCAAACAAAGAATGTATAATCTCCTTCTCCTTCATATCGTTATACTATGAGTAATCTTACTGTATGCTATTTAAAATAGGGTTGTTAATACCACTAATTTTAAATAAAAGATACTTATAATTAAAACAGAAATCTCACAGATACTCGTAACATGAACATTAAAAACATGATGGAATAAAATGCAAACTGAATTAAATATCTCATACAATTATTATTAATTTATGCCAACAAACTTACTGTTGGTGTTTTTAAACACACAAGCCGTGTGTGGGCGGAAGGTCTGTGGTTCAAATCCCAGTTGTGGCATTGAATTTTTAAGTTCCAGTTCTACCTCTTATCTCATACAATATAGTACAAGATTTTTAAGTTCAGTAAGGTAACAATGTTTTCTTTCTTGTATAATGATATTTAACATATTTAAACTAAAATGACTTTATTTTCAACAGCATGGTTAAAAGACCATAACCCAACTGAAACACAGCTTAACAAAGCAATTGAAGAATTTACGCTGTCCTGCGCAGGATATTGTGTGGCTACGTATGTATTAGGGGTAGCAGATCGGCACTCGGACAATATAATGGTTAAGAAGAATGGTCAGGTATGTAAAATATCTTGCAATTACTGATTATCTCTGAAAATCATTGAAGATATTCCAAAACAACCCAGAATATACCGCTATCGCACGTGTATGTATTTGCAGGTCATAAGATTTGTGTTGAGATAACTGTTCAGAATTTAAAACCAAACTTTGTTGTATTTTTTCTTGTAAATAAAATCTCTCATATTGTTATTTTTTCTCACATTTTTACTAACTTGCTTTCTTGTGTATGTTCAGTACAAATTTTGCAATCAATTTGAAACTAACTTCCCAATGAACTTGATACTTGAAACTTTAAACATTGCCCTGAGCTGGATGACAATGTATTATTAACTCACTTTCAAGGGAAAAAACCCACCTCTGAACTAATCTTTACATAGAAAATATTTTAAAAGATAAAGCAAGAGAGAATGGTGGCGACTTCATCAGTTGTTGCGGCTGATTCCTTTATCCCCAACAATTGTTCTGTCTTGTATTTATTGCCACATTCTTAAGAGTTTTAAAAGGGCAGGTGAGAGGACATTTACTAAAGCTGCAAAATTGGCAAGTATGTGCTCGCAACTATTCTCTTATTTTAGGATGTGCTCCACATTTTTCATTTGAAATCTTACACAGATTTTCAGAGCTATTAAAATTCATAATCACAAATTCTCAGAACAGTCAGTGTGGGACTATAAATCTGCAAATCAGTTTCAAACTTTCACACACACAAGACTAGAAAGCAGAAAATAATTAGAAACTAAAACTTTACTTATCTTAGTAATATTGCAAGATCTCATGCAGGTAACACATTTCAAGTTGACTCCAACTCATTCTCCAAGTGAAGCTTTTAGTTTCTAATTTGTTCTTACTTTAGATTCTTTGTTGCTTCACTGTTAATAGCTTCATTATTTCCTTATCAGAAAATAATTGTTTAAATAAAAGCAGTGTTTAATATACCATGTTTTTAAAACAGACTAAAAAGTACAAAATAATTTCTCCAAGCCCCATACAGATTGTCCTGAAAATTTGTGATTGTGAATTTTCAATAGCTGTGAAAACACTTGTTAAGATTTAAAACATAACACTTGGGGCACATGCAATAGATAATAGTAAAGAGTATAGGGTAAACTCACACAACAGTTCATGTAATTTGCAATGCAATGAAATTGTTAGTGACTTAGGTGAATTATTCATGCATAAATTATCTATTGCATGCATCTCTGCTTTTCATTTTAAATCTTGGAAGTGTTTTTGTGGCTACTAAAAATTCGCAATCACAAATTTTCAAGACAATCTCTACATGGTTAGGAATCTGTATGTTGCCAGGAAAAATTGTTTTATATTTATACATGTAGTATATTAAATTTGTTATATTTAAGTAATTATTTATTTAGAAAGTTGTTGGGAGTTAGTCTATTAATTTTGGAAAAAGCAGAGTGAAATAATGAATCAGCTTACTAGATTGAACCCAGGTCATCATATATCTACAACTTTAAGGATACACATGCCTTAGAATATGCCTCAAAAGCCGTTACTCTCATCCACAGTTGATGATTTGAGTTGAGTTAAATGGGGGACCATATATCTGCACTGCACTGCTACCTTAAATAGTTCTGTTGTGTTACAGGGGAAAAATTTAAACAAGCATTTCAAGAAGCTTAACTTTGCACTAAGTACTGCCAGCATTACCATAAGAATTATTAGTTTAAAATTGATTAGTAAATCAAATGTTGTTTTGAAACAAGATGAGTTGATTAAAATCACTTCCTATTGCTAAATATCACACTAAGGACTATTTGCTTTAAGCGCAACCGTTGACATCCTGCAAGATGTCTGTACCATCTAGCGGTTTTTATTGTAGCGGCTACAGAACGTTGTGGCTACGTTGTTGAGCTATGAGCCTTACCTGCAGGGTATTATGGGTGCAAATGGACAAATAAAGGCAAGGCATTAGTTGTAATAAATATTCAGGTGTTCCGCTAATTCAATTCTATTGCCATCAACTAGCAATAGATTCACAAATTAACTTCATACTTTTACAATCAGGAGCACTTTCAAGTCCCGAAACTATTGCATAGAACTTTCTGCTTTCATAAGAGAAGTACCCTTATTTTTCTCTTTCTTTGGAGTTTGAAAATATTCACGATACTATCACACGTAACAAACACTTCCGTGCTGTATTCAGTCCGACGCTCCTCAGTGGTACATCCAATGTCGCTGGATTACTGACAAATTTCCTTTTCAGCAGTGCCAAAATGCGACCATCTTCTATGATGCATATATGGCATTCATTACCTCTCTATAGGGGTAATTGTTTCCATAGTTACGGACATAGTAGTCGCGATTGATTGGCTAATTGTTGTTGTTAGCTAATGCTGGATTTCTGACAATGAAGTCATTAATCCTCTTGCTCTCCAATATTTTTCACTTCATAAATATTGAAGAGACTTAGCAGTAATAGTAACCACTTTTTAGAGAGCACCATATTTTTAGGTTTGATTGGCTAATTGTTGTTGTTGTTGTTGTTAGCTAATGCTGGATTTCTGACAATGAAGTCATTAATCCTCTTGCTCTCCAGTATTTTTCACTGACGGATGGGGCACTAGAAGTGGCCGGGCATATTGATTGGCTAATTGTTGATTCGGCCACAATGTGTCGATCACACGGCCATGATCGACCTTGAACACATTTCCCTTTGATGTGCATAGTTTCAGGACATTGATTAAAAAAATACAATTTTGATAATTAAATATTGTATACAATTATTATTTATTTATGCCAACAAACTTACTGTTGGTGTTTTTAAACACACAAGCCGTGTGTGGGCAAAGTTTGAGAGGTAGAACTGGAACTTAAAAATTCAATGTGGTTTATCAGGAAAAATACGAACTGGTTTGAGAATTCAATGCCATTCTGGTAGTTTGTCACAGTAGCTCAATGGTAGAGCACCCGTCTGGTAAGCGGAAGGTCTGTGGTTCAAATCCCAGCTGTGGCATTCAATTTTTAAGTTCCAGTTCTACCTCTCAAATTGTATACAATATTTACATTTGCAGTGCCTAAACAACTTGGCATATTCTCTGGTGCATTTTAACACACAATTCCAGTTACAAAATAACAGCTGCAGTTAACACCAGCACTCACCAGATCTTTACTGTGCTGTATTTTAGAAGCAGAGGCTGATATTGACGTCAATTATACAAACACAGTGTCACCTGAAGTAACCAGAGAGAACTATGCCACAGTTGGTTTGTGATAAATTCCAATAGCGTGCATTCTCTATACCCAATCTGCTTCCCTCAGTCCCACAATCTGATGTTTATAATGAAACCAAGTTGAAACAGATGACAGCTCTTTGAGTTTTGGAAATTGTGTGCCAAAAGAGTGCCCTTTGAGAGCTAGAGCAAAGCATTTACTTAATAGATGAGCAGCTGTCTTACTCCCCTGTCAAACCTCGTGCAGACGGGATCAATTTGCAGTCCTGTAATGTACAGGTGAGGGGCAATCTTTCAGTTTCATTAAATATTCAGTAAATGAAAAAAATGTGTTTATGTTTATAACTAAGTTTAGTAAGTAAGTAAGTTACCAAAAGAATGAAGTTGTGCATGTTCTGTCTGTACAGCAGACCAACAGAGCCAGTTCCCCACACTGTGCTGTCAGATGCACTGCGAATGCTGATAACTTGATTCCGCTTTAATGTAGCCTATTTATAACATACCCTTTAGAAGACGACCTAATGTCAATACAACGTGCATGTACACTATAGTTTTGCAATGTATTAGTTAATTCCAAGAACAAGCTATTGTTTAAAATATAAAACTGATGAAAATGAAATATTTAAAACAGTGGAGTGCATTGATAAATTGAAAAATATGTCAATATTTCTAAACACATTCTGCTCCAACTTGTGATTATGTTAATCACAGGACTATTTTGCAGAGGGTTATCTCCATCATTCAGCTGTTAATCGACTAGTTTTAACATCGGGTAACTAGCTCCCCCTTCTCTTGTTGCCTGGTATGCTGTTCTTCCTATTGGCTAATCGTAAGATGTCGTCTATGATTGGTAGGTTTCATCAGCCAATCTCGATCCTTAAGATACAAATATTTTCCCACACTGTTAACAGTGAGAGTTAAGAGTGTGAGGAAACATTTACATCATTAAAGATCGAGATCAGTGATGAATTTCTACACCATTCATAGGTGACATCTTACGACTAGCCAGTAGGAAGAACAGCATACCAAGCAACGAGAGAAGGGGGAGGCAGTTACCTGATGTTCAACTGTCAATCAACAGCTGAATGATGGAGATAACCCTCTCTGAAGCTAGTCCTGTGATTTACATAATTACAAGTAAGTTGGAGCAGAATGTGTTTAGAAATATCAACATATTTTTCAATTTATTAAGCTATTGTTTTCTAGAAAAATGCATTAACATTTGGAAATGTCTGCATTTCAATTTTACCAGCAAGTAAGTTATGTGTAGGATCTCTGAAATAATTTAATAATAAGGTATAATTAACATTTTTCATGTATTTTAATAGTAATAGGTAATTACTTAAATCATTAGCAATTGCACACCAATAATATTTCAAATTTAGCTATATATTTTCTTGTTTTATGAAATATATTCATTAATGTTAGTAACAATATTATGACTAGAATATTTTTCTTGTATTGCAGTTACTATTATGCAGGATTGATTTAAACTTAAATTATTGCTTCATAATAAATAGAACAAAAATATCAATGAAAAAACTAAAGCTATTGACAGTGAAACAAAATAAATCAACAAATATAATACATTTTTAGACACTAAGCTTCACTAACTTGTGAATATTTCAAAAGATCATTCATTCACATTTTCAATGTCACTGATCACCATTGTTATGGATGCCAGGTGACATATTTTTTCCCATTGTATCACTAAAACAAAGCAAATTTGCAAAATTAAAAATAAAAAATAAAAAATATAATTAAAAATTAAAAATAAAAAATTTGCAAAGCAAATTTCAAAAAAAGATAAAATACCAAATTATAAAAAATCTGGCATTTATCAATTTAGCTGTTTAGATTGTGATAAAGTTTATATTGGTAAAACTAAACGTCATCTAGAAACCAGAATAAAAGAACATTTTAGAAATATTAAATATAAACAAACTGATAAATCAGCTGTGGCAGATCATTTTTGGTCATTTAATCATGAAATTAATTCAGAGGTTAAATTATTAAAACAGTTAAGTAATCCGATAGATTTAATGGTTTGGGAAAAAATTTTTATTTTAAAAAACAGGAACCATGTCATGAACTTTGAATTGCCCTCTATGGATTGTATTTTTAAATTTTTGTTTTCAGAGATTGGTAAATAAAAAATTGAATATGAATAATTGTTTTTCACAAAAATAAAAGATTGTAGCTTGGCAACGATTTTGTTTATATGACTTTGAGAATGAGCTGGATATAGCTTGAAACCCCTGGGTCAGTAAAATAGAAAAAGGATATCAACATACTAAGATAAGTGAAGTTTTTAGTTTCTAATTTGTTCTTATTTTAGAATCTTGTTGCTTCACTGTTAATAGCTTCAATTTTTACTTAATTATTATGCGGTGCTTATTCTTCAAAATTAATATCTTTTCCCAAACCATTAAATCAAAGGTTTTACTAATTTATCCTCTAGATTTATTTCATGATTAAATGACCAAAATGATATGCCACAGGTGATTTATCAGTCAGTTTATATTTTAGATTTTTAAATTATGATTTCCAAATGACGTTTAGTTTTACCAATGTAAACTCTGTAACTTCCAATGTCAGATTTTTGATAATTTGAAATTTATCCTTTCTAGAAAAAAAATTTTATATATATTTTGAGGAACCAAAGTCATTCTATGCTCTCTAAGAATTTTTTCCAAATTTTTAATCAGCCCAAGGACACTAAGTGCATTTTTTAAAATACAATCATCATTTACTTTCTTGAGGGTGGCAACTTCTTTTGCAGTCTTTTGGTATTTAAATTTCTCTGTCTTTTTACACAAAATCTGTATTAAAACCATTAATTATTATATTGTTGATGTTTATATTCTCTGTTAAATTCTTCCTTATCGAGGATTATATTTATTAACCTATATGTTAAGCAACTAAAAACTGCAAATTTATATGGAAAAAGATTCAAATTTTTATTTTTTATGTAATTATCAGTATGAGTTGATTTTCTATAAATGCAAACATTAAATTTATTGTTTTACTATCTCTAAATCTAGGGATGGAAGATAACCATTAT
The DNA here is from genome assembly GCA_030765045.1 of Tenodera sinensis. NCBI lineage: Eukaryota > Metazoa > Arthropoda > Insecta > Mantodea > Mantidae > Tenodera > Tenodera sinensis. The sequence goes on from CM060972.1 coordinate 43,926,499, forward strand.
TTTCAGTTTGCAATGTGAATTTTATGGCCTTGTCCTCTAAATTTGAAGTTTTTAAAGTGCTGTTTATATGCTTATCATGAACAATAGCAAAAATGTCATTTATATATGTATGTATACCAGGTTTTGAAAATTAAAGGGAGTGCTTTAGTGATTTGTATTTGTATTTCGAAGTTATTTGTATTTCTGAGTTTTATGTCAGATATGTGGTGTTTGTGTTAAAAGTAAATATGTTAAGTCAATACTTGAAGAGATCCATTAAGGAGCTTCATGATGCTTAAACTCTGCATTAGCTTTTTCTTGTTTCCCTTGCAGCTGTTTCACATAGACTTTGGGCACATACTGGGACACTTCAAAGAGAAGTTTGGCTTCCGCCGTGAACGTGTTCCTTTTGTACTCACACATGATTTTGTGCATGTGATCAACAAAGGGCAAACAAAAAAGGAAGCCCTTGAGTTTCAGATATTTCAAAACCATTGTGAACAAGCATTCCTCATCCTGCGTCGTCATGGAAGCCTTATAATATCCCTTTTTGCAATGATGATTTCTACGGGTTTGCCAGAACTTAGTTCTGAAAAGGATCTAAACTATCTTCGCGACACATTGGTGAGTAGTCTTTATTTCCTGCTTATTTTGTAGGTGCATAACAACATGTAAATGATCACATTTTAAGAGATCAAGGCATAGAATTTAAAACATAATAATATGTGGAGAATCTGTGTTAGAAATATTAGAATTATGTATGTCCCTCCTATCCAAAGTACTTGGTAATTTTGTGAAATGTTTAATTAAACTTGCAAAACTAACTTCAATGTTCTAATATTGCTTTAGCAATGGGTCAAATTGTGGCATCAAATGGCTTACCAATCCATTATATAATTGGTTTACAATAAAAAAGTTGAGCTTGGTGTAAGAAAGGCTAGATCACTGAAGGCAGTTTAAAATGACTGCTAGCATATTACATCAAGCCTTGCAACTGACTGCAAGTAGAAAGTGACATTAATTACAGATGGGTGAAAGACCATTAGACAGAAAGATAGAACAGATAAGAGCAGCCACATCCGAGGTAGATGATATTGGAGGGCTTGATAGCAATACTGAAAATGTGTCAGAGGATTAACAGAAATGGGACATGGACAGGAATAAAGTCATTTGCTTCTAGATAAGTTGAACCACTTTTGTTTCCATTGCCGGAGAATGGTATCACACATAAAGTGGATGAGATCCTGGCAGAGACTGCTGAAGCCTGACAAATTAGGAGGATGTTGTGTAGATTCCTTAGCTGCAACAGCTGTCCTCTCATTCCTGGCTGTGCCTACATGAGAAGGTATATATTACATGATGGGGCAGAGTGGAGCAAAGCAGAGGCTGGATTGCATGGAATGGACCAATAAGATGGCCTCCAAGATTGCCAGATCTAAATCCAATAGAATTTTTCTTTCAGATGGCATGGAAACTAACATATATGTTACCAAAGTAATACAGTATACAGATGTGCAAGCATTTCAAGAAAGAATACTTAACAGGAGAAGAAATAAAAAAACTACCCAATCATTAATTTTCTAGAAGTATTTGAGTCAACCTATAGACACATTGTTTCACTTAACTTACATGTGGTAATGAGAAAGCTGATTTTCTTGCAAAAAAGGGTACCAGCAATGTGCAGAAATCAATAGTTAATCTACCATTTTATGCAGCTAAAAGATTAGTCAACTCTGAATTCAAAAAAATTATTGAAAAATATTAGTATGAAAAATCAAAGAATAAAAGATGGGAACTACCAAACATTCAAACAGTAATTCCTGAGTATCCTCGAAAAACAGCAGTTGCAACCTTCAGGTTGATTACAGGACATGATTGTCTGGCAAAACATTTAAACAGAATTGGGATATATTGTTCACCACTCTGTCCTCTATGTGATCTGCAAGAGGAAATGGATCGAGACCACCTTCAAATATACCCAGTCACTTCTAGTGCCCCATCCATCAGTGAAAAGTATTGGAGAGCAAGAGGATTAATGACTTCATTGTCAGAAATCCAGCATTAGCTAACAACAACATTTTATACAGGTGCATTTCAAAGATCATGGTCTTCATTGTCAATGGTTTCTCAACTGGCATTTGAAGAGGAAGAATCTGTTGTGATTGTGATTGTGCTATCTGGATTGCTTGTTGTAAACTTCAGATGTCATCTGCTTGTATTTGAAAATTCATGGCTAGGTGAACATTCTTCTTTAAGCATATTCTTTCCCAAATTATCAGTTCAGCTGTAGTTTTTACATTTTAATAATTTGATATCCTGTTAAAACAGGATTTGGGACATGTCAATCACTTGGGGAATTTAATGTCATGCTGGCAAGTTGCCATGGCAGCTCATTGGTTAGAGTAGCCGCATGTGAAGCGGCAGATCCGTGGTACAAATCCTGGCTATGGTAATCCTGATTCTACCTCTCAAACATTTCCCATTCACAGCTCGTGTGTTTAAAACTATCAGTTAGTTGGCATAAAGTAACAATTACATTTTAAATACTTGTTCTATTGTTAGAACAAATAGAATTGCTTCTGTTCATAATTTGCATGATATCAAAAATGTTTCCCTGTTCCATATTCTGTATATGCACTGTATGATACAATAATATCTAGTTTGCTTACATGTATGCCGATATTGTGTGTTTGTTTGTTGCAAGGTTAAGTGGATCCATTAAAGTTAACTGGAGGTGACTGTTTTTAAACCTGGGTTTTGGTCATTTCAGGTTATGGAAATGTCAGAACAAGATGCACTTACTCACTTCCGATCCAAATTTGACGAGGCCTTGTGCAACTCATGGAAGACTTCGCTCAACTGGGCTTCACACAACATGGCCAAAAATAATAAGCAATAATTTATGTTTCTGGTGGAACTACTGATTAGTAAAATATATTGGAACAAGCCACGAGATCAACAAACATTACTGTTGCATACCATGTCAGTTAAAAGTTTTGAATGAGAGATAAGATGAAAGATGTTTTCCCTTTTATTTTTTCTCTCCCATTTATCTCTGTTTTCATTCTCATTGAATTGAAGTTAACGAAGGTAAGTTATTAAAGCCATGTAATGCAGTTAAATGAACTGCAGGCTCCTTATAAAATTCTAAAACAAGACTGCCATGGACAAAAGCAGGACATATTCATTGATCATAGTAAGTATTTAAATAGATTTTCATGAAAAGTTAAAGAGAGCACAGATAGAATCGATTTTGACAAAAATGTAATTAAAGTGTTTTAAAGCCCATCATACATAATTTAATTTCCTTACACTATGTTTTGTACAGTATCACCAACTTTTAAAGTATTCTGAATGTCTGTAGTTTATAATTATATTTTGTGATCCAAACATAAGACCTGTTTTCACATGATACATGTTAAGTATTTAAAGTTAATAAGTTATAAGATTTCAGTTTCACTAGAAGTACTAGTTGTTATGGTCACACACTTATTTTCTTTTGTTTATTTTTTGCGTCTGTTTCATGCCCCATGCAACTGACTAGTAAAATGCAACTCATAGCCTTGAAGAAGATTGAAGTTTTCAAAATGAAAGTTTGAATGAATAATGTGCTCAAATTGTTTATATATACATATTATATATACCTACACATATATACATAATAATCTGTGGAAATGAACTAAAAAGCAGGAATTATTGTTTTCATTTGTATTTATTTATGTTAGCATGTTATATGAACTGTGTATTTTTTTATACTATATAATTTGTATTTGAGATACTTTTGATGCTTGTAAACATCCTGGACGTATACATATTATACACATGTTGCTATTAGTTAAGATTTGGAGAAACTTTTCATAGCTCATGTTAATTACAAGAAGTTCATAGAAATGGCATTCATGTGTTGTCCTTTTTGTAAGTTAAATATATGGATGTATATAGTAAAATATGTACCTCTTAAAACATGCTCACTACTGCTGCGTTGATTATTTTTGAAATTTTAGGACATTTGAGCACATAAATGTATTTTATTAAAACGTTTTGATTAATCGTTATTTTGTTATATGTTTACTGATTACAATTTTTTGTTGCTCTCATAATGGACATACATAAAAATATGGTTACACTATAAGTATCAGATTTTATTATAAGTTATTCTGATATTGTTTTGGTGGACCTGAAGTTATAAGAGAAGTGAAGCTTAGAATTGATAAAGATATTACGGGGGAATTTATCAGCTAGTATGTAGTTTTATTTTTCATGTTAAGAAATATTTATTATATTTATAATATAAATAGTGCAGTGCAATACATCTCTGATTTAGTTTTAAAGATGAATTTTTCATGCTTCTATGGCACCTTAACCTTATAAACAGCATTACTGATTTTTATAGACCATTCCATAGTAGAAAAACCTACAACTTCAGGTATTTTATACAACGCTTATCATTTACTATTTCAATTGAAAATCGAAGAGCCTTTGAAAAGCTTTCCAAATGAAGTACAAAATAAAACTTCTCTCTTTTGATTTGTTCCTAATTCTCAACATGTACGTTGAAGTCTATTAAAGTTCTGAAATATATAGCTTGGAACGTATAGGAAAGATTCACATAAACTTAGGCCTTCTGAGAAGTAGCACGTACACAGAAGGGAAGTGGGAAACGAAATCATGGAACAAGAACGGCTCTCTGCTCTACAGCCAAATGAATCACAATTTGAATCAGTACAAGATAATTTTATTGTAAGGGAAAGGAAATAAGAAATTATTTTTCACGTTGACATTGGAATTATAATACATATTCGTAGTATGTGCTTTTATCCATATTAAAATAGATTTGAACAGAATAGCTATTCTCCTAAGTTTGTGAACTGAAAACACTGTTCTCTATGACAATACTAAACAAATGTTGGAGAAAGAAAGTTTGACAGACTATGACATGTCTAATAAAAATCTGAAAGTGTGAGTGATCTTCTATCTAAGACTAAACCAAACAAATTTTCCACATCCTTCTTCCTTTTGTTTTTCTTTCTAGTTGTGAATTTTTTTGCATATTAAATAGATAATAATGCTTTCAACACTAGCAGATTCAAATATTTTGTCATAATGCAGAAAACAATTCACTAAATCATGGAAATAACTGCTACTAATCATGATTTCTGTTTCATAGTAAAAATATTTGGCGTAATTATCATAAGTGCTTTTCCTCTATATGGTTCATTGAAAATTAATTTTGTTTATTAATCCTTGACATAAATTTTCATATCTACAAGAGTGGTTCAATTATAACATTGAACATTTTATGAACAAGGTGTTGAGCAGATAAAAAGATGCAACAGTTCTTAATCAAAGACATCTTGATTTTTAAATATAATTTTCCTAACGAATTAGCAATTTTCTACCCAGGTTTGATCCGCAGTACCAGCATAGGGATTTGATCCCCTCTGGGAGGTCTGACACGGGGTGCACTCAGCCTCATTAGGTCCCGGTGGGACCAATTGAGGAGCTTCTTGATAGAGAAGTAGCGGCCCCAGGTCAAGAAGGCCGCATAACTGGCCAGAAGGGTTTGGGGAGCTGACTATGTCCCACCCTCCAGTACTGCACCCCACCAATGACGCCTGTAGTGGGCAGAGGTGGGGGATGCAGTGGCTGGGCAGCAAGCCTTGGACTTTCATGGGCTGTTGTACTAGGGGTTTACTTATTTTTTTTTTTTTATTAGCAATTACATAGTGCTTTTCTTGAAGAGATTGCATAGATACTCATCAGTTTGCATCATTGTTGAAACAGCACTGACTCCACCCCCTCTTCCCATTTTGCAAAGATTCTTAAAGGGTTTCAAACAACAGAAGTTTCAAACTGAGAGAATTACCATGGTGTGCAGTAAGACCTGACAAGAGAATCTTGGGGTTCTTGTTGAAATATAAACTTGTAAAAATGTTACATGCTGCCTTTCGTGACCAAAGTGTTTTTATGCGTTCATGAGATCTTGAACCACGTTATTCTGAGGTGGATGCATTCCTAAGGCTGCTGTTGCATTTTGCATTTGGCATGCAATGTACTAACTCTTTCTTTGCTTTCTGTGCTAGATTTAAAATATCTCATGTTTCACTTCACTTTCTCCACTTCTACTTCTACACACTATTCTTACAGAAGCTTATTCTTCTGTCTACTTCTTGTTACTTAGTCGATCCTCTTGTACCTTCCGGTGTCGAGGTTTTCAAAAGAGCCTTCCCTTTCACATGGTCTCTTGCAAGCTTCTTTGCTCCATTCATATCCAGTCCTTTTCCCTTCAAAATCTCTTCAATCCAATCTTCCCAGGAATGTCTAGGCCTTCCCCTTGATCTCCTTCCCTCCACTCTAGCTCTTAAGCTCTAAGTTCCATAAATCATTGACTGTTTTTCTCTCTTATTCGTCTACTGTTGAGACCGTCTGGCTATTGCTCTTTGTTCGCTTTAAACAGATTTTTTTTTCAACGTAGGGGGTTGTTGGCCCTATGTTAAACCCCCAACCTGGAGGACCAGGTCCCATATATATATATATATATATCTCCCCCAGGAGAGGGTGGTCTGGTTATATCCCTAGACATGGGTTGGCAGATTGCGACCTGAAGGCTAGGCAATGAGATCGCCACATCCCTACACCTTCTGTTTCTTGTTAACAGAGATAAATCTTCATTACTCACACATTTTATTGTAAGCTTAAGAAGAATGCAGTAAACCAAAGCAAGAGACAAATCTTTTAACAGCTGGTAGCTATGTGAACAGTTTTGAAATTCTGTTCTGTTTGCAGGAACACAAAAAATCTGATGTGTCGCACTCACATACTTTCTCTGCTCTTGTACTAACCATTCTTACACACTCTTATTCTTATATCTTCTTTGTGTTTGTTAAAATAAACATTTGTGCAAATTATCTTATTGTGTATTTCCTTGTAGGTACAAGGGGAATATGGTAATACAGTAGGCTTTGAGTGATAGTCAAATCATTTAAAGCATTGCGATTCCGTTCTCTTTGCACAGCTAACATGTAAAAAAATTAACAACGATGTTGCATTTGATGAAAGTGAGTTTTGCAAAACTCGCACAAATAACAAGGAATATCTCCGAAATGATTCACTCTACAAACAAATTTATATAGACACAAATTGTGTGTTTTAGTGAGATCTACATTTTTTGTATAGTAAGATTTGGTCTGTCTCTTACGGTTTACTAGTTATGCAAAAGTCATCCAGAGTAAATAGGACTACATAGGCTATAGCCAGAAAATTCGAGATATACATTTTGTCGTATAAATACTCAAACATATGGCATTTTAATCAAAATCGTTAGAGCCATTTGCAAGAAATTCAAAATTTTTTAAAAATTTTCCATGTGAAGGGTAGTTTAGAGTGGGGCTATTTTCTTCAAAATCTTTGTCACATCCCTGAAAGACATTACATTTAAATACCAACTGTGGTTTTTAACTGACTTTTTATTTTTGAGTTATGCTGTCCACATACTGACACACACAGACCTTTTGCTAAAAATCCTTTTTGTGGATTCAGGAGGTTTCAAAACAGATATTTCCAGTAAAATCTCAACATCGAATTTTTGGGTAGAATACAGTACTTCTACTTACCAGTAGAAAAAGTAATAAAGAACATAATTACAGTGAAAAGTGCAGATACAAATAAAAATAAAAAAAGAAGTTTTACTATAAATTGTAAAGTATTAGATTACTTTGTAAATCATAACAGATATGAACTGTCTTTTAATCATACGGCTGTTTTATTACATACAGGTTTGTTCAGCAATTGCTAATATGAATAGAAAATGTTGGCATGCTTAGTGTACATTTTCTGTTACATTTGTGCTAGTAAGAGTTCTGCAAGTGCATTCAGAGACATTATAATATTGTGTACAACTTTCATTCATTGATTGTATCACTATATGAGGGTCACCATGAAAGTTTTGAAATATACCAAGAATAATTTTTTAAAACTATTCTGATCGTTGCACGTTTTCAAAGTACTCGCCACCATACTACATGCTCTTTTGCATTCGCTGAAACACTTCTGGGAGCATTCCTGCTACATATTCTCTTTGATGCCTGCAAGCTGCCCTTCGTAGATGGTAACAGTATCTTCAGGGATTGAAAATCTCTTTCCATGCATGCAATTTTTACTGTCGGGAACAGAAAAAGTCCCATGGGGTCAGGTGTTGGTTGTGTGTGGATGTGTTGTGATAGAGAAGGATCCCTCGCAGTGCCATGCATGGCCGTCATTTCTGAAGCTTGGCAAAAAAATTTTGGAGACACTTCACTTTTGTTGATGGATTGTCTCAGGAGAGTTCCACACTGCTGATTGCTGCTTGCTCTCAGGATCAAACTAATAAATCCAGTTTTCCTCACCTGTGATGATGTCAGAAACCCATCCCCTCCTTTGAACCTTGTCAGCATTTTCTCACACAATTCAACACGGGTGTGTTTTTGTTCCTCCGTCAACTTGTGAGGCACCCATCAGGATGTGGCCTTCCTCATAAGAAGGAATTCATGGAGGATTTTCAAAACTGCTGGCAAACCAATCTGCAGTGCTGTTTCAATTTCTTTAAATATTATGCAGTTATTTTTATGAAGAATTTTCTTAACGTTGCAATGTTTTCCTCAGTCACTGTCATGGCTGGACACATGCTTCTCTCCTCATCTTTCAGAGATGCTCGGCCCCTTTTAAATTCCTGAAACTACCGTAAAACTGTGACATGGGAAGAAGCAATATCCAAAGCCTGTTGTAAACATTCAAGACTCTAGTGCTGGTTTAACCCACTTTTAAAATTGTAGAAAATCTTTGAGTGAAAATGCGTTCTTCCCAACTCCATTGCAGGGACTGACTACCTGCGTGCCGCAGGAATTTCTGGAGTGGGAGATACCAGTTTACTAACAAAGAATGGGGCTACCCCATCCTGCATCAACTTTCATTTTCTCACATCTCAAAACTTTCATAGTGACCGTTATATGACAATTGCACAAATCTAGTGCTCAAAGGCATGTATACGTACAAATGCAAATACAGAGTGTCTCAAAACAGTACTAACAATGCTTATTTTTCAAGAAGCAAGCCTGGTCTTCCAAGAGTACTGTTTGGGTGCTTTGGAGCCTAGACATTTGAGAAAGATTTGGGTGTGGTGAAAAGCGTTTGTTCCACATTTTGTCAATAACCTCAACAAGAGCAGTACATTACAAGAGGGTTTCTAAATGTGTAACTCTTACTTGATTACAAAAACCCACATTGGTGGTGCTGAGCCTGATGCACTCGAGTCATCAGTACTGCATGGATTCATGCAACAAGGTCTTCCTCTGATGTTACAGGAGTATTGCACACAATATTGTACCCCAAGGAAAATAATTGAGGGGTGTAAAATCTGTTGAGTGGGGTGATAATGGAACTGATCCTCCTTTACCGATCCATCTGTTTGGATATGTGATGCCCAGGTGATCCCAAACATTTACATCAAAGTGTGCTGGAGCTCCATCATGTTCTAGTCTCATGACCTGCAAACCTGTAGTGGTACTACAACCAATATTTCTTATAAATGTTAATTGGATCGATTCTGTCAGTCTGACAGCAATTGTGGCTCATGTAGTCCTTCCATATTATCCTCATGGCCAAGTGATTGCATAGCTGTTAGGCACCAAGATGAATCTGAAAAAATTGTGACACTCCACCATTTTCAAGATTATTACTTATTTTGGATGGCAAGAAATACAAAATAAACACAGCCCCTCCGCTGTCCATACAGAAAGTGGAGTGTATAGAAGTGTCTGAGTGTCTGACATTGAGTGGCTAGGCTCCTGAAGTATGAATTCATGAACGAGAGTTTCAGAGATTGAATCCCACCAATACAATAATAATAATAATAATAATAATAATAATAATAATAATAATAATAATAATAATAATAATAATAATAATAATAATAATAATAATAATAACAACAACAACAATAACCATTTCTGTAATAAAAATCCAGTTTTAAACTTTTAAGAAGTTCATAACATTGCATTGTCCTTGGTCTACTACACTCCTGTTCACTTCAAAATACAGAAAGAATGCTTCTTTTCAACAAATACTACAGACGTTATTTATTTATGCCAACAAACTTAACTGCTGGTGTTTTTATACACAAACCGTGTGTGGGCAATGTTTGAGAGGTAGAATCAGAACTGAAAAAAACAATGCCACAGCCGGGATTTGAACCAAAGTCCTTCAGCTTCACACTGGCTGCTCTAAGTAACTCAGTAGTTAGAGCAACTGTGCGTGAAGCAGAAGGTCTGTGATTCAAATCCTGGCTGTGGCATTGAATTTTTCAGTTCCAATTCTACCTCTCAAATGCTACAGATCTTCATGATTTACAAATGCAGATATGTTAGTGAGTCTTTGGAGTTTCACGTTGTAGATAAAGATCACGTCACTCAGATGAGCACCACCCTTATCAGAGCTCTCATGTAGACGAGCGATGATGCTGCTACACAAAGTTTTATCCAGCATCGAACAGGAATATCAATCACTTCTCTATAGATGTTGGCCTCCAGCACCAGGAGTTTTGCAGGGTGACTTTCAAACTCTCTAGGCTTAAGATAACCCCAGAGGAAGAAGTCGGGTGAATGTGCCAGCCAAGCCATATCACCAAATCAGGAGATGAGATATCCAGGCAACCATACACGTTGTTTGTCCATTGACAGACAGGCGGTGTGTGCAGTCGCACCATGCTGTTGATATCACATGATTGGACAGAGATGCTGTTGTGGTGCAGAGATAAGAAAATTCCGAATCATAGACATATATCACTTGGAATGCACAGTACATGTTGCACCATTGTTGTTGTTGTTGTTTTCTAGTGCCTTGCATCTGGCAATGAAGCCATTAGCATTCGTGCTTTCCAATACTTTTGAACTGTAGTTTCTTCTGATCTTAATGCTTCACAGGTCTTCAAGTGTTCTTCATTCATTTCTGCTGGATCGTTACACAGGACACATATTGGTGAGGCTGAGATACCTATTCTGTAGAGATGACTTGCCAAGCAGTCATGATTTGTCAATAGTCGGAAGGCTGCAACAGCTGTTTTCCTTGGTCTCTGGGGGATTATATCTGGATTGGAAAGTAGTGTAATCCATTTTTTATCTTTGGCATTTGTTTCTATTTCTTGTAGGTATGAATGACAAAAATTTTTAATGATCAAGCGTTTTATTGAGGAATATGAGAAATTGAATTTAGACTTTTGTTTTATTGTTGTGCCTTTCTTTGCAAGTGAGTCTGCAGCTTCTTTCCCCATGACTCCACAGTGTGCTGGAATCCATTGGAGATGAACAGTCTTATTAACTTTTTGGAGTTGTGTTAACATTTTGTAGCATTCTCTAATTTTTGTTGACTTCTTTGTAGTATTTGAACATATTCCCTGAATTGCAGCTTTAGAATCCGAAAGAATTACTGCCTTGTTAAATTTATTTAAGGGAAGATTTAATAATTGTTGGAGAGCAATGTATATAGCCTCTATTTCTCCATCATAATTTGTTGTGTCTCTGCCAACAGAATGATAAAAGGAAAAATGTGAACATGTAACTCCAGCTCCAGTAAGGTTTTCCTTGGAGGATCCATCAGTATATATGTGCAGCCATTCTTCTGTGGAATACCTAGTATTGATTGTTTCCAGAGCTAGAAGTTTTTGTATTTCTTTTGGTGTGTCTGATTTACTTATTTCCTCTATTAATTCCAAATTGAAGGTAGGTTGCAATAATTCCAATGGATTTTCTCTAATAAGTAGATTTTCTCTGGTGTTAGGAATGTTCAATTTGGATTTAATCTGTGTTACCTTTTCTAGGAAACTACTATGCACCATTGTCGTCTCTAAAGAAATATGGACAGACAACCTCAGCTGTAGTGACCCCACACCACACTATTAGTTTTGGGCTGTGTAGCACTTTTTCATGGAATTGCTATGGGTTCTCACAGACCCAAAAGTGACAGTTTTGCTTGTGAACTTTCCCTGACAATAAGAGGTATGCCTTGTCAGTCATCATCGAGCTGTCAACAATTCCTGGATTAGCCACCCACATTTCCAGAAACGTGTCACAAAACCGAACATGTGCAAACTTGGTGGGCTTTAAGCATTGCACTACTTTTATCTTGTAGATCGTGCATGCAAATCTAAATGTAAAATACTCTGTACATCGCTGTAGCTCATCTTTAGTGTTCACAATCTGCGGCAGTGTGTTTGTCACAGACTTGTTCAAATAGATGACTGCGGTTTATTTATTTATTTATTTATTTATTTATTTCAACCATAAAAACATATACATGTTGTGGTTGTGTCACTAAAAAAACTACTTACAAATATAGTACTTACATACATAATATTCACAGAAACAATCTATCTACAAACCCTCATCTAAAACTCAAGATCAAAATCCTCCAGACTACAAAGGACACCTTGTACCAGATACTGTTTCACCGCTTACATCCTTAGATCTGCATTTACCTCAACAATGTTACCTCCCTTGTAACATTTCAGGATTGTCCAAGAGGCCTGCTATTGAACACTGACCCATCCGTATGCCAAGTAGCTATCCAGCACTGTTGGATTATTGCTATTAACTTCCTTTCAGTGTAAAACTACTACATGAACACGGTCTTGAACCTCCACTTCTCCATTATAACTGAGTCTCCTACTCCCTTGCACTGCTGCTAGCATATCACCAACTATCTGCTTTGTCGATCTGGGTGGCTCAGTTGGTTAGATGCTGTCTTACTGATCCCAAGGTCACGGGCCCAGACTGATGGATTTTAAATGTGCTTAAAAACAACAGGTCCATGTCAGTAGATTTACTGGCATGTAAAAGAACTCCTGCAGGACGAAATTCCGGCAAACCGGCAACACTATGTGATCCTAGCAATTGACAGCATCGTTAAACAAAATAATTTAAATTTTAACCAACTACCTGTGCATGCATCTGCAGTCACAATAACCAGCTGAAAAGCGGTGATTCTTTCTGAATCAACTTGTACATTTAATCATCGCCTGTAAATCGCCTGTCAGTCACTCAACAAATGTTACACATAGCAACAATGTATGTGGCATTCAAATTTACATGTGTAAGAAGTTTCACTCCCTCCAGGCACAGCCTGTTAGCAATGAATCTTAATAATGTTAAAATGTCTCGGGAGAAATGTATGGCTTATTCAGCTGGTGTTATAGTTTAGGAATTTAAAATTAGTAAAATAGTTAAAGAAGTTAAAATGAATATATGTAAATAATATGCTTAAATATAAATATTTTTAGATATCATTTTAGAATTGTACAGTCTTCAGATGGATACTTGAGATTATATTGGTAATTTCTTTAAATATAAGTACCTAAAGAGATGTTTTGGCATAATGTTTCATAGACTCTGATTCTGTCTTCTCATCTTACCGCAGGTGAAAAAAAAAATAATTTTAGCATTATAACTTGCTACCTGTATTTTTTTAATTTCTTTTTCGTTAAGTTTGTCATTTACAGAGCATGTGATATCACATTCAGCTCCACATTCATCCCTTGTTTGAGAACAGTAATGTTGAAACAATATTTCTTTTATAGAGGGCTTTCTTTTCTAGAGGACATCGTTTTAATCTATTAAAGGTCTTGCAGTATACCATAATAATAATAAACATTCATTAATGAAGAATAATGTATTTATAAAATGAGTACATTATATTCTACCTGTTATTTGATATACATTATATTACAAAACTAAGTGGTACAAATCTTGTATATAGCCCTATCTATTAGAGGCTGCATATTATAATCTCTTGGGGCAAGGAAAACCATTGAGGATTTATTATGTACCAGTTAAGTTCCTAAAGGAAATACAACAGTTGTATACATAATATAGGGAAGGGGTTCTGACCCCTTCAGCTACTGTAGTGCAAATGCTGCTTACCCGTTGCACTTGTGGTACTTCTGACATTACTAGAAGTATGTCTGACTGAACATCTGAGGCCCTCCCGTATGGGAGCTGTTCAGATTTGATTGGATTGATCTCGGTGGGGCAATGATTCCCAGTACCTGATTGGGTACGGCTTGACTTGTCAAGACGGGGTTGTGAGAGGTCTCAACATTCTCGGGTACTAACCTGCAGGGGTAGTAGCCGGTAAGCTAGACATCCGGCAGCCTGATTGAGGTTATCGGTAATCTTCCCAGATGGTTGATGTGTGTAAATGGCGTATCTATTTCCATCCCCTGTATAACAGCAGGAAGTGAGGCTTTTTGGAATCCAGGTAAAGAGGACACAGCTTATTGGGATACCCCAAAAAACAACAGTGACATTTTCCCACATTATGGCGCAGTCTGGTTAGATTTGATGATGCTGCATCTGCTAGGTTGCATTAGTACCGCTGTTTGTACAATATAACCATGGCAAACCTACGTCTGTTATGTTGTCACAGATGCGCTTGTTTTTTAAGCCATTGCAAAGAAGCCAACTAATCGATTTTAAAATAAGATTCTGTTTAGATGCCTTATTAATTAATTAATCTGTGGACGCCATTGTATCCTCGTGTTTGTCTGATTTTGCCTTCAATTGTTTTAGAGCAGTATATGCAGTTATAGTTACTGTTGTTATTTTTGTGTTCACAACACAGTAGTGCATTAATTATATATTACGATATTTGGTGTTCGGAAGAGATTTTATCCAAAAGTGTTATTCCAGAACAAGATTTGCCGAAGGTGAGTAGGTTCATGTGTTGTGTGGTAACGATGTTCAAGCATTATCATTTGAAAGTATGTTACTGTGTGATATTTGAGGTTAGAAATATTCCTTTTATTATATAGGTTGGCAGTACTGCTTTTTGGCATAATTTTGTCTGCAGTTTAGTGTAATGTTGGTCATATTGAATTCTTGGGAACTGCTGATAAGTTATTTCCCCTATATTGCCCTAATGGAAAGACCCATGGAAGATCCATGCACTCGGTAGCCTCCTCTGGTTTAAGGGGGGAGAGTTTCGGCTCTCTTGGTAGATCCCTCGTCTCAAAGTGTATACATGGCATGCTAAGGGCATCTGCAGAGGGGAAATGGAAGCAAAGTAAGTTGAAGGTTGAATGCCAGGTGAAGGTTTTAATTGCTACTATTTCAAGAAATAAAATGTATTCAAGATGCTCTCGGGCTTCGAGCCAGGTGTAGTGATGAAGAGACATCGACGTTTTGGGAGTGTACATCTCTCCCATCTTCAGGATGAACGACTAGCAAGAGTGAAGGGACCAGTATATGTACTGTTTGCTAGTACGTACCGACTAGAAAACATCCAGTCTAATATGGAGGTGGTTCACCGCTCCGTTGGAATCTGTTTTCTGAGTCGGTCGATTTCCAATTTTAAGGCTGGTTTCCAGGATGTAGTTTTCTGGGTTCATTGTTTTGTATTTGTATAGTGTTTAGAATGTTTTGAATCTTAAAAATTATTACCGTTATAAAAGTCAGTGACATCACTAATCCAGTCCTGCTGTATTTGCCTTATTTACATTTTGTAATTAAACAGCTTCTTTGGTTATTATTGTGTGAAACTCCTGTCTGACTTAGGATTAGGATCACAATATCAAATTATGTATATAAAGTAATTAGTATTCTAATGAGTTGAGTGTGATTTCATTTCGCATTTAGAAATTTCCACAGGCTTTGTCATCTGCTTAACTCATTAGTTAAAAAAGGAAATGCCACCTCTTTTAAGAACTATGCAACATCTTTTTAACACAGAATTGTTATTACTGCTTCTAATCAACTTTTGTCATTAATTTTGTATCATGATATAGTGATACCTTATTCATTTTCACAGGAGCTCTTTGGTCAAAGTCAATAAATTGTATTAATTTATTTTAATAGTTACCTTCCTTTTTTTCCCCCTTTCTTTGCTTCTTTTGAAATTGAATCTGTAACTGGACGTTCTCATTTTTATAGCACCAAAGTTAATTAAGTTATGACATGAAAATTGTAATGGAAAAGAAAGTGCTGTGAGCTTATGTCACATATTAAGATGGATGTTTTGATGCAGCTATTATTAAAATAGTACATCACACTTCCAGTCAGGTACCTCTTTGGCTCTAATGGCTTTATTATCATCTGGTAACCATTTACAAGATGATTAATTTATTTAGGTTTTTTTAGGGCCCAGTTTAACTCTTACAGGGGCCACTAGGTAAGTATGAAGACAAATAATGGATACTGATAGAAACGTTTCTAGTTCTCTCTGGCACTAAGTGCAACATTCCATCCTCTGGAACCACTTCTGGAAGCATCCATGCCATTCAGTTTCTGGCACTGTAGATAACTCCTGACCATCTCTTCGGTACTAGAAAATTGGTGACTTTGAAGTTGGTTATTCACAGTAAGGAGCAGGAATAAATCATATGGTGCCAGGTTGGGACTATAGAGTGGATGAGCCGATAATTTTGCTTCTGTTCCTTCCAGGGACTCCATTGTTACACTAACAGTTCAAACTGATGCATTTTTATGATGCAACAAAATGCCTCTTAGTCCTTTCTCTGGGCACTGTTCTTGGATTTTCTGAAACAGTTTCATATCTCTAATGTCATTTAGCAGTAACAGTTCTAGAATTTTCAAGCACAATTGTTACCAATCGATCACTTGTGGAGAAAAAAGAGGCCACCATTTTCATACCCACTCTCCTTGAACTCTTGACCTTGACAGGTGGCTAGTCATCATGGAAAGCCCAAATGGAGGTTTTCGTCAGTGTATGGCTTCACAGAATCTTGTTGTACCACTGGTACACACTTCTTTGATATAACACTGCTTTCATATACCTGGCATAGTATGTGGTGGCATTCTTTGGAGTTCTCCCAAGTTTGAAACAGAATTTCACATTTCTATGTTGCTCCATTTCACCCCAGTACACGTACACACAAACTATACATCTGAACAAAGCACACAGCTTGATGAACAATAATTGACTGACCTTAGGTTTGTTGAATGACCATCTACCATTAGGATCAACTGCATGCACACCAGAAATTCCACCAAAGCGGCCTGGTTTCGATCTCAGGCAACCACACTTGAGATTTGTGGTGGACGAAGGGGCACTGGGGCGGGTTTCCTCTGGGTTCTCCAGCTTCCCCCACCGGTGCTCCATCTTCATTCCATGTATTATCAGTGTCACTGTCTGCAGTGCCGTATGTAAAAGCGGGCATTAAACTTTACAAAGAAACTAGAGATTCATTCCCATTTGTTGATCATAGGTTGTAGAATTGTGTTTAAATCTCCAAATATTAGCATTATAGGGCATTCTCTTGCCATTAACTCAAAAAAGATTAAAAATACATGTCAAAATAAAGCCAATGCTATACATGTATTGCAAGTAATCAAAATGTAACAAGGAGAAACACAAAATGAGAGACAAAACAATGGTTAACCGAAGAACTAGATCCTAAGACAGAATTTTTATTTATTCAATCCTAATATTGCCAGTCTATTACATGTTGTTCAATAAATGAATTTGTTATTAAGGATAACATTATTTATCTTTTAATTCAAATGCTGTGTATGTGCCATTTATGAAGCTTAAGTTAGCATTTAACTCTCTAAATGGCCTTAATTCATATAGAGGTAATCTAATTAAGGTTTAATGCACACCAAAAATGTATTAATAACCTTCATGGAGTGTATTTCATTATTTTTATTTCCTTTACAAAAATTGATAAATTTTTCTATGTAGAAATAAGCAGAGACATATCTATAGGTTTTGAATGGGGGACTTAGTGGTAGGGATTTTTGCTGATGTCATTCACTGCAGTCATCTAGGAATTCTTTTCTCCTTTAACATGAAAATATTAGGGCTCTTCTGATATTAAATATCCACAGACTAAGTAGAAGATACATATAAACATTTTATTGCTTATATGTATATTAAACTGATTACTCCAATTTAAATACATTAGAACCCTGCTAATCCAAACCTGTCTAATCCAAAATTCCGAATAATCTGAGCACAAAATCCATAATTTAAAAAAACAACAAATAGTTTAATTGCAGTGTAGAGAAAGCATTTTTATTATAGAACCGACCAACTCATTGAAACTACATGGCATTGTTCCAATGTTTTTTCAGTAGTTGTGCTACAGAAGCTCTAAATTTTCTCCAATTCTTTTTTTTCCCAGTTACTGACAGTAACTTTCCCAACACCAAACTTAATAGCCAATTTTGTAGCACTTTCCTCCTTGTCAAGTCACTTAAGCACTTCCCTTTTTTTTTTTTAATGTACTGGAACTGTGTTTTCGTTTGACATTGCATTGCTTGGTATAACACAAACACGCACCTGTTCTGTATTAAATTATGAGTGAAAAGCATAAATTACTGTCGAATGATTGCTAACAATAGCGAAACAAACTGAACTAACTACATACTGCCACTATCACATGCAATCAGCTATGTCCATAGGTCAGAAGAATGCATTGTCATTATGTTGTGCATGGTAATCGCAACATAGTCACTTCGTCACATTGTTATGCTATGTTACCTTGTAGCTGCTAATCTTAGAGCTGAATTTATATACCTTTTTTTTTCGGGCAGTCTCAACATTTCTAAATCCGAACAGATCACACCTCCAATTAATTTGGATTAACAGGGTTCTACTGTACTTCTTTCGCTACTGAAAATTGCTAATCATTTGGAAGATCACTGATACTGCCTAACTCTTAGATCACTACAAAATTGTATGTCTAAGGACTTGTTGTTTTGGAGGGGTAATGCCATATAAAATTGATTACAATTTTCAAATGAACTTTTCATCATGTACATAATTTTGATGGTGTTATGTTGGAATGTTTTATATAGTTTATTTTCTTTGCATAAATGTGCTCTCAGAAGCAAATAAACATTGGGAAGTAAAAGAACTGGTAAATGAAAAATGACTCTGTGAAGAACTTTAGAACTGCAGAATAATACAGAAAAGCGGCTGTTACCATTGCAGAGGTAAATGAATTGCCTATTACTGAATTTTGGGGCAGATCTGTTATTAAACTAGACATAAGCTAGTTCTAAGAGGATGCATTGGGTTTGAAAGTGCAAAGGATTATTACAAAATTGCAACTACCCAGGAAGGTAATTCCTATACCAATCTAGAGGATAGATGAACATTAATATTTATTTTGTATCTAATGTATAATATAAGGAAAATGTGATATTTTTAATTCCAATGCAGTGGGCTCAAATAACATATTAAATATTAATTTTGTGTACAAAGCAACAAACAGTATTATGGGGAACATCTACAATATACTTTAATATTTGTTCTATGCAGTATACCAGTTTAATTTACTATCTACATCCACATATTTAACAGTGTTTTATCTGTTAGCAAATACATCTCCAAATGTGTTTTAAATTTCCTGAGAAAGGAAAAGGAACAAAACAATAGAAAAGAGCAAAGACTCATCAGGCCTAAAAAGTACCAAGTCTTTTATTGTTCTTATAAAGAAGTTAAGACACATTAAATTGTATAGTTGTAACACATAGTGGTCTTTTGAAAAAAAACATGCTTCTCATAATTTTTGCAGCTTCTGAGAAGAATTGTTTTTCATAAATACTTCACATGGTTTCAAGATAAGATACATATTAATGATAATAAGCTATCAAACTGTCTTGAGTGAAATATAAAAATGCTATCAAACTTCCTCTATCTCTGCTCAGCTGAAGAAAGAGACAATGTCATCCAATGAATAGCTTTGTAGGTAATATGCAACTTAGAGGTTTGCATGGGTTTGGCCCTAGGCCTGGCTGGGCCTGTGAGGCAGGACAAGGTTTAATTTGAAAAATGTTTGTTGGGCTCGAGCTTGAAAATGAGATGAAAAAAAAAAATGTCATATTCAGCATATGCATTTAGGAATAAGAATAGGAGAGATACAGAGGGATTTTGGCACTGAAGCCAGGCTTATTATACCTATACCCTGGGAGGAAGGATGAGGTGAGAGGAGACAATTGGTGGCCAGATGCAGACTTAATGGCACAGACATTGACAAAGGTTTCTCAAGTTTGATATCAAAAAGTCTTTAGGTCTCTGGGGGCCAACTCAGGTGGGCCTTGACGTGGGGTTCAACGCCTCCAGACGCTACTCCCTTTTCCACCCAGATCCCACTGATGATGGACAGAAAGAGTTCATGTGCACATATCATCCCTGCAAACTGCACCTAACGCCACCTAACTGCACCTAACCAACTTCATTGACTCTTGCTACCCAATGGGATGAAGGATGAATGAATGATTAATGAAATGAAATGGAAGGACAGGAAATTTGGAGGATCTAATATCCCTCCCAGCATTCACCTGGTGAACCAGGGAAACCCCCAAAAAAAACCATCGCTCAGTAAGGTCAGCTGCAGGAATGAAGCCTATGACTTCCTTAATGCAAGCCTCACACATTACCGTGGAGCCATCTCATGCGGTACATATGCATTTTATTTGTTATGTGAATATCTCAAACAGTGGTATTTTATTCAAAATCTGTTCCAATTTTGAGAAAATAAAAAATTAGAAAGCCTTTCCTTTAAAGGGAAAATAAATATGAAAACAAGTATCACATTTTTTGGTCGATGATGTTGAGATGCCCAAAAATGCACAATTATTGCAGCATACATACATTCATTGGAGTAGCAATAATAAATACATTCTCGCTTTGGCCAGTTACAGATGCTGCAATAGCACAGCAGCTGCAAACTCTGCCACTCTCCGTTGAGCCACACTTAGGATATTCTGGTGCTGCTTAATATATGCAGTTTCTGGGACCTCAATTCCACTATTTCTGTGAAGTGGCTCCTGAATTGGTTCCAGGGACCTGAATGCATCCCTTATCAAGTCTCCCAGCAAGAGAAAAGTTTCCCATTTGGGTACTAGAAATAAAACCCAGGTTTCCTAGCACCGCAGGCAGCAGCACTTTGTGGGCACTACCACTAACACTAAATAATAATTATAATAATAATAATAATAATAATAATAATAATAATAATAATAATAATAATAATAATAATAATAATGTCATAACATTATTAGTGTGAGCTCACTTAAGACAAACTCGTGATTAACACAAAAAAACATTGGCTCCATACAAGAATACAGACTTCTTATGGGAAGTTTTATTGGTTAACACGAATTTTGATTAAAGCGAATTACAAACTGTTTTTCAATCCCTAGCATAATTAAATTTCACAAACTTCTGATGTTACAGTATTTTTGAGTGTTAGCTAAGTGCCATTGTTGACTTGTTCCTAATGAATTGTAAGTCGGCAACCACAATTACCAGCTCAACAATCAGCATGTACGGTACAGTTAAATTCAATAATGTGTGTCTTAACACTTAGAAATGTATTCAATGCCAAGTGTTCTTTTTAGCCACAGCCAAATTGAGCTAGAATACCGAATAAAAATCTACAATCAGTAGTGCACAAAATATGGCAATGAAGACACAGACAGTTCTAAATATACAGGTAAAGCTTAAGATTATAGATGAATTGGACTATGGTACAAAGAAAACAGCAATTGCAGAACAGTTTAGAATTCCCAAATCTACTTTCTCTATGATAAGTAAGAATCGAGAAAAAATCATTAATGCTGCTGCATCAGGTTCCGGAAACAAATCTAATCATAGCGCTCAGTATGAAAACAATTTGCTTCAACATCTGACATCACTGCTAGGTTTTCAGGCAGTATAGTTACAAGTGGTTGTGAAGTTACAAAGTATTTTCGCTCCCATGAACATCAGCGAATTGTTTCCAAGAAAATAGTATATTATGCATTACTGTACATGTACACATATTAAAATCTGTGTTTTTCACTTAACACAGACTCTTCATTCTTAAGTCCCTTTGAATTCGTGTTAACGAGGTTATACTGTAAATTGCTTTTGAGGGCATTTCCACTTTTCAGCAGCTACCCTGTATTCCCATCCTTGTCCTATTCCTTTCATTCCGGTTCAGCCAGTTCCTGCTCATCCATGGTCCATGATATTCTGGATTTCCAGGATGTTCTAGGTCATCCACATTTACTTCTGCCTGCCGGAGACCATTGTAACAAGATGTTTGGCCAGCTGTCCTCATCCATCTTTATGTGACCATACCACTGAAGTTTTCCGTTCTCAATTCTTTCAGTCACTAATTCTTCCATATCCATTATCCTTCTAATATCCTTGTTCCCTCTCTTTTTTTAACCTTTTTTAACCTTTTTTAATAACAATAACTGAAAAATAAGTTTACATAAAACAAAATATGCTTGAGCTCAGTTCATACCAGGACACTGGGCTGTGCCATAGCTGAGTGGTTAGATCATTCACTTCTCACCAAAGCGGCCCGGGTTCAATCCCAGGCAACAGCATGTGGGATTTGTGGGGATGAAGCTGCACTGGGGCGGGTTTCCTCTAGCTTCTCCGGCTTCCCCCGCCATCTCATTCCACCAGTGCTCCATCTTCACTCCATGTATCATTGGTGTCACCGCCTGTGATGTCATATGTAGTAAAAGTGGGCGTTAAATAGCATAAAAAAATACCAGGCCAGACTGGGCCAAACCTCAGAATTATAGCCCATGCAGACCTCTAATGCAACAGCAGTTGAAATTTAAGCTGCTGTGAAATTTTGCAACTAAGCTCTTATGCCTTCAGTTTGGACAAGACACAGTTCAGCTAACAGTCACATCTGAATGCCAAGACAATCAAACCCCCAGGTCTTCCAGTGTAATATAGTCATCCTGATCAAATATCCATTTGTTGGCAACTACTGTGCACATGTAACCTTGATACAGTTCACTATCTGTTATCATATGCAATTACAATAATGAGCTCAAATATGGTTTTTTTCTTGAAACATTAAAAAAAGGATTTTCTAATATTTTGGGCATTGTATATGGTATGTGAGTAAAATATTTGTGTATTATATAAAATGCTTGGCTTTAACTAAAACAGGTTGTTGAAAAACAATTTACAGTGTTCATTTTTCCAGCTGTGACATTGTTCTTTATAGGTGTCTTACATAATGAAACTTGTACCTTAAAAACTAAGAATTGGATGACATTATGTGGCAGAAGTAATTTTGAAAATATAAGTTATGAAATGAAGATTCCTATCAATTATCAGTGTAAAAATTTATTTGTACAACATGTGAGAAACACAGATGGAGAGGAGGTGAAGTGAAAGTATCTTTAAACTCTTGCATAAATCATTTTATTGTACATTTATAATCCTTTCCAAATCACTTGAAATGCAGGAGTGCACGTTGAGCAATGTGCTCACATGCAGTTTCCAGCTGTAGAATCAGACAGTTCAATAAATGGCAATAATGGGACTTTATGGGAGTGTGGACATGTAATGTGGTCAATTAAAAACAGTTATATGATACCAGTATGAAAGGGGAGGTTGGAATTTATACTCTGATAATTTTATGAGAGCTCAATTTGAATCCTGTTTGTAAAACATGTCTTCTTCTGTTTAGCTTGAATAATAAAGTACTTTATTATCCTCTATACCAGATATGGGCAAGCCACGTGTCACATCCAAAAAGAAGGACTGTGAAGGATTACTGTGACGTAACAGTATCCTTGGGAGCAGTGGCATAATACTGATGTTAATTTTCAAAAGTTGGTAATCCTTATTTATTAAAATGCAAGATATGCATTAAATGAGAGTATAAAATCAAGCACTTTATTAATCATTACTCATACAATAAACGTCTGAAACTCAAAATATGCTATACATGATATCAAAATTAAGAAATAAATATAGTATCTCTCATAAACTTGTAGGAAAATGAACAGACAATACTTAAGAATTACAGTTTTTACACATCATTTACTACAAAATATTAAAGATGCAATGCTTTCTTAAATGTCCAACTGTTGTGGTATATATCTCATAATTGTTCATATCAGTGTTTCACCACTGTGTTAAAAGTTTCCTTATGTGTCGGAAACAGCAAATGAGAAGGGAAGGGGTTAATGTCACCTGACATATAGCGACACGCAGGGTCAAGAATGTCCAAACCTGCTCTATACTTTGTATATATTCATTTTATGATGTAATGTGTATATACTTATGTGTATACAGGATGCAGAAAATTGTACAGTAGAAGAGCAGTACCAAACTAAGCATTTTGAGGTTATGAGCAAAGGGTCACAGATAAAGTGTAATAATCTGAGCAAGCATAGACATAATTGAAATCTGACTTAACGAAACATCATTTGGCAGTCAAAATGAAACGTAACTCAGATGACAAGTTTGTACCTTATATTTTAAGGAGTACTGGTACATAATGAAAAACTTACCACAAATGCATATACAGCCATGGAAAAAATGACTGAGTGCATTAGGAGAGCAGAATATTTGTAAGTCCCATGTCAAGTTACAATGCGGTTTATGTAAGTCAATATTTCCACATATAGCTGAGTTTGTTGATAGTCTCTGTTCCATACACTATTGTCTGTCAAAGACACAAATAGGCTGTGCCTTGAATCACCACTCACATTTACATTTGTGCGTATGTATACAAATGCAAGTGGTGATTAAAGATGCAGCCTATTTGTGTGTCCTACAGATGATAACATACGATAATACTTACTCTATTGATGGTTTAGTTGGCCACAAAAGTTCATCAACTTGCAACTGATTATACAGGTGAGGGTTCAGAACAGTGATTGCCCACCTAAATGATCACAATTCCAGAAACTGCACGTGGGTACATAGCTTAACAATTTAACCTTAATTGCAGTTGGGTCTAAAATTGCTTGAATGGAGGAATAAAAACAAGGAATTATAAAAATGCTGGTTTTTGTCTGAACCCATTGCATTTATGTTGAATTTGGAATGAGTCATATTATCTTTAACAAACCTTCACTTACAAAGTTTCTAAAACTGGAATGTTTTATAAAGCATTCAGCAGTTAGGCGATTACTTTTTTCTTCTTCCTCCTCTCCTGGCTGGGTTGGATTCTGCTGCCATCTACTGGTAGAGTGACAATGCTCTTACAGTGTATTTATATGAATTAAAAATCTGATGTGTTACATTTACATGACATTTTCTAATTAGTCTTCTACAAACTATTCCTACAAAAGCTTATTCTACCTGCTTCATATTATTTGAGATGAACATTTGCAGAAATGAATAGTGGCTTAGCAGTCAAAAAAATTCAATACAGAAAAGACTATTCAAACCAATAATAAGGAATATCTTGGAAACGGTAAATTCCACAAAAATTTACTTAAATACATTATTTGTATAGCTCACGCAATAGTTTTTGAACACTGAAATATTTAAATAAAAGCTTTGATGCAAATCAGTATCTGCCTTCAGTAGCAGAGTTATCTCATGGTGATGTTGTCACCCCCTGAAGTATCATAGACTGTTTATTTCATATGTGTGCACAGGATAGTTTAGGGGGCTGCAAAGGATTCACACAGATATTGCATCAAGTATACGAGAGATAAGCTTGCTTAATACAGAAGGAGAGAGAGGAGATCCTGCCTCGCTAACTGTCCTCTGGGTAAAGATCAGTGTTCAAAATTGAATGTGTGAGCTATATCAACATTTTTTTTGTATAGTAAGCTTTTGTCTCTTAGTGTTTACAAGTTATACAAAATTAATTCATAATAAGAGGACTCCATGTGTTATTCCTAGAAAATTAAAGATATACATTTTATTTGTCATGTAAATATCTTGAATATATGGTATTTTAATCAAAATTGTTACAGCCATTTTTGAGAAAATAAAAATGATATTGAAATTTTTTCCATGTAAAGTAGCCTGGAACTGGGAATCTTCTTGATAATCTTCATATCACTTTTTTGGAACATACTAAATTGAAATACCAATTTTGGTATTTATCTGACTTTGTTTTTGAGTTTATGCTGTTGACACATACATACATGGGACCTTTTCCTGAAATTACCCCTCTTTTTGATTCAGAGGTTTCAACACATGTATTTCCAGTGAAATCTTGACATTGAATTTATAGGTGGAATATAAATAAATAACATATAATACTTCCTGTCATTTACCATAGATGGGTGACAGAGTAAGTTAAATTACAAGCAATAACAGAATACATGTGATGTTATTTATTCCAGTGCTGTCAGTGGCATACATAGTAGAGACTTCTGGCAGTACATTCAAGTGTTAAAAGCATATCAATAAAGCACAGTTTGTTCAGGAAATTGTGCCAAGATGTATGTAAACTTTTTTTTTTATTTTACATTGCTTTAAGGACAGACTCAAAAAATCAACTTTTTGTATTGTGTCTTATAAAAATCAATGAGATTTTACGAATCCAATGATGTATTGCAATATGGGTATTTTTAATATTTAAGCCCTTTAAGTGCAGATTCAAATTTGGCGTCTGCTGCGTGATGCCCCATTTAAATACCAGTAACACCATCAATATTAAATGTGCTATAACTTTATAACTGCACAAAAATTTGCTCAAACATTGACCACAGAGGATAGGATAAAGAAAAGCAGCTTGAAGAGGAAGAGTAAGGATCAAGAACCATTGGAACAAGGAGATTATGATGCAGGAATGTTCTAAGTTTTGGAGTTAGCCAAAATACATGTTAGTTTAGTTTTTTACATTTTTCTGCAAGTTTAAATTTTACAGACTTTGGTTATGCTTTTCTCAAAAACCGCTTAAGTTAGAGGGCTGAAATTTTTGTGATATTACAAACATATAATTTAAGAAAGTGAGCAGAAGGATACTTTTTATCTGCAATATATTGAATTTTTAAAAATTGAAAATTATCAATTTTAGTGGAATAATAATTTTTTCTACACACATATTTTTTTAGAGCTCATATTTCACTGGATAAGAAAACTAATCTGCTCATATTGTTCATTATTAAGTACCTCGTCTCCTAAAATATTGGAAGATCTGTGAACAAAATTGTGGCAGGGATGTGTCCCTAACTAATGACATGGGTTTTTGAAATTTCATTTATAGACCTCACTTAAAAAGTCTGTTGACAAAAATGATGAAGTTATAGATAGACCACGAACAAAATAAAGTTGGAGGCATGGCTCACTGAAACTGAAGCTCTTCTGCTTTCCCCCTCCACTGTCCTTTGGTTTGCCTCTCCTCCACTGCCTCGTCTGCTCTGGTCAGCTGTTCACTCGCTCTCATTCATACAAGGGAAGTGTGTCACGTAATGCGCAGGTGGTGTGGAAGGGACATGGGACATGACTCTGCTGACACATGCACACACCGACTCTTTTTTGCTCGCGGTCTATCTATATACTGCTGATTTTGTATTATCAGCATGTCAAAAACTCTTATTTGATAAAGGGTGTAATTTTAATCACTCTCTTGATAGAGCTAAGCTTGAATTCTGATTTTGAAATGTATAGAGTTCAACACCATATTGAGCTTGGTACACGTACCACTGTCCTTAACTACATGGTCAAATCATGACGGATATGTTAGGGGATACCTCATGGGTTGGTGTGTGGCAGACACTTAACCCTTCTAGGTCTCTCACATGTCCACCAAGACTTTAGTGCGAGGCAACCATACCTCTGCTTCTGCAATAGGCAGATGGCAGCTTTGATTCATGTGCACATAGACCTTAGTGCTAGGCAACAGTATATGTGCTTCTACAGGTGCTGGACAGATGGCATTAGGGTGCTATCTAATCTATCTGTCTTTATTATCTGTGGATAGATGGCAGCACATTTGCTATTACTATTTATTTTCATTTTTTACTATTGCTGCATACTTGTGGAACTTTGCATCATGATATTAAATATCTAATCTGGTATTTGCCTTGGCACATGAAATAAAAAACAAATAATAAAAGGCCACATTGTTTGGCCAATTGGATTTGAACCTAAAAACTCCCAAATTGGACCTTGGATGCTACTACCTGAGCCATTCTGCTTGATTTATGTAAATTTGATTTCATTTATGTGCTCACTTTTGTAAATTAACAGTAACTTATATAGAATATCTACGAAAAATTTCACCAGCTTCATGAAACTATTTCTTATCTGTTTACTGTAGAATACAGTATAATAGGAGGGCTGTCCCAAAAGTACCTGACCTAACAAAGAAAGCACAAACATTTTGGAGGAAAAAAATCTATATTTCTCTACATAGTCTCCTTTCAGCTCAACACACTTTTTTCAGTGATACCAATAGCTTCAATCAGTGGCATAAATAACAGCCCCACAGACCCCATGGTATGGCAGGGCCCCGATCTTTAGGGGCTCCCAGACTGCCTTTAATAGTTTTCTTAGAAAGGATATTTTATATTCTATACAACCATGGAAAATCGCTATAAAGAAGTGTTGGAACAGATGCAGTTCACTGATGCCATGCTGACAATAGAAGTGTACCATATAAGCATTTCCTACCCTTATTGCTTAAAAGCGTGAAATAAAATTATGTCCAAGTATGTATACTCTCAAACGTATTCACAATCACATAGAGAAATTCATTAAAGCATGGTATTTTACTCAACAAGGTTATTATAAAAGCCAAACAAACTACACGGTATGTACAACTAGTACCTATGCGAAAATGTTGATTTGCCAGTAAATTGAATTATTTTAGAATTTGGTCATAAGGTATAAACATAAATGAATGTGTTGTTCTAACCAGTTGTTCAGTGTTATAGCTTCTGAATGATATCTGAGATACCACAACTAAAGTTTGCTTGGTTAATACCTGAGTGACAGGTAACGATTTAGTTCTATCTATGTACATTATGCATTTAGCGAGTGTATATTGTTTATTTAGAAAAAATAATCATTAGTGTTAGTAATCAGGGAGTGTTATTTTAACAATTCGCTAGGTTGCTTGTTCTAAAAAGAGTTCATCTTTAAGTGAGTTTATTTCACTTTCATGCTATTCTATGTGAGTAAATATGTAATATTGTAATTTCTCCATTTGTAGGCTTTTTTAGTAAGTAGGGGCCCACCAAAAGCTTAGCTATGCCACTGGCTTCAATACCCTGTTTATAGTGGGAACCATCAAGCTCTGCAAAATAGCCATCAACTGCAGACTCCACCTCTTCATTATTGGCAAGTCTTTTACCACCAAGCCATTTCTTCAAGTTTGGAGACAGAAAATAATCAGAGGGGGCTAAATCTGGAGAATAGGGTGCATGAAGAAGCAATTCAAACTTCATCTCATTGATTTTGGCCATGGTGATAATGGTTGTGTGAACTGGTGCATTATCTTAATGAAATAAAATTATCTTTTTTTGCTAAATGCAGCCTTTTTGCTTGATTTCATCACTCAATGTTGCAGCAAGTTTGCATAGTAACTGCCATTGATTGTTTTTCCTTTTTGGAGATAATAAACATTATCCCATGTGCATCCCAAAAAACTGATGCCATTACCTTGCCTGCAGATGGAACTGTCTTTGCCTTCTTTGGAGCTGATTCTCCCCTTTTAATCCACTACTTTGACTATTCCTTCATCTCAGGTGTGAAGTGATGGACCCATGTTTCATCCATTGTTATGAATCAGTACAAAAGCTCAGCCTTATTATGGCAAAACATCACTAAATACTTGACTGAAACATCCTCATGTTGCTGTATTTGTTGCACTGTGAGCAACACGGCACTCATCATGTGCACAGCTTTCTCATGTCCAAATTTTCAGTCAGTATGCAATTTACAGCACTTTTTGAAATGCCTGCTAGCTCATACATCTTCAGTTGACGGTCATCCAATATTATTTTGTTGTTGTTAGCTAATGCTGGATTTCTGACAATGAAGTCATTAATCCTCTTGCTCTCCAATATTTTTCACTGATGATATTGAAGAGAGCAATAGCAGTAATAGTAACCGCTTTTTAGAGAGCACCATATTTTTATGTTTTGGCGGTCACATCGCTCTCTCACAACCCCCAGAATGTCTGGAGGACCACACCTGTCGTTGGTTTACGGGTCTCACCGACCTGACCAGGAGGGTTATCAAAATAAATTCACCGACCATATCCTCTGATTACCAATCAGAGGACGTATTACATGCCATGACAGGTCAGCATGTTAGGGGTTAAGATTTTATAGAGAAATGGAGAGGTTGGAAAAATAAAGACTCCCTAGCTCTCGGGAACCCTAATAGCATCGGGGTCGGAAGAGAACAAGAGATGACCAAGGTAAGGTCAGATAGAAAAGTTACAGTGAGGAGCAAAACACCAGTAAGTGGAAGTAATGTTCTGCTCAGCTTGGGTACCTTGTGGTCGCTATTCACATATCCCCTAGACGGAGACCCCTGATGTTGAATATGAAATTTACCAAAATTATATTTAAACAATCATTTTTTGTTTCTTTCTTGTGTTAGGTAATTTTATGTGCATTTTCAAACTATTTTATTGTTCAGATAGCACGCATATATGCCAAAGTTTGCCCAGAGGTGTCCCAGACATTCCCTAGGTTCAATTTCTCTTGTGAACCTCCGAGTGTAAGCTTATGGGTGCTCTTTTGGCAGAGAGAGGCAAGAGGGGAGGTCGCTAGGTATAGGTGAATATGCACTGGTCGGAGTAGCAGCTCGAACTGCAAGTCGGACTCTGGTGGAAATGCATGAATCCACCCGAACTAAAAGCAACCTAACCATAACAATTAGCATGTGTGTTTTCACTGTAATCATGGAGTGATTGTCTACAATCATTTAAGTGTATTACAGTGTATTCAGTTATTTACTTGTGTGTTAGTGTTTATTTGCTATGTTCCAAGAAGAATGAATAGCTTTCAATATTATTATTTATGCTTTCAATATCTTTTAGAAACAGAATTCTCAGCTTTAAGCTCGAAAGAGAAGTGTGAAATAAAGAAGCTTGATAGGCCGATACCTTCTCTCAAATTAATACATGTGCAAGCAAGCCAAGGTAAGACATGTTGTAGGTCTTTTGATGTAAATATAAATAAAAGAAATAGTTGGATTTGCTGTTTATTTCCACAAATAAGCTATTTTGTTTTCCATGCTTGCTGTTTGCTAAAGGTAAATATACAAGCTGGACATGTACTGGCGTGTCAAATCTAAGTCATCTAAAACAGAAGGTTAAGAAGCATGAAGAAGCTATTTCACATAAGAATGCTTATTTAGATTTATCAGTCCTTGGAAAAACAGAAATTACACCATAGCTTAGCTCAGCATTCAGACAGAATATAGAAAGACCAATGACAACGTAAGGAAAAATCACTATACTCTTTCCAAAATAAGTGATTGTATTAATTTCTGTGGTGAGTTTGAACTATTATTTTGTGGATTTTCATTATATCTTATAACGATGACCAGTTTTATGTATGTTTACAAATTTGCTGAGAGCATTCACAATTGATAGCTGCTAAACAAATATGAAATAATATAGCATCGTCAAACTTCACACTTAATCTTTATAGGATTGGTACTTCCTATCATAGCCATTTATTTGAATCAACAATCACTATCTATATGTCAGGTGGGGTACTTTTCAGACAGCCTTCATAATACAATCTTTGCAACCTCCTGCTATTCATCAATTATTCCAACCACAAACTTCATGTGCCAAAACATTTTGGAATATTGCAAGTTAAGTGATGCTTTTTTAGAGAATTGTTAATTTTTATTGATGTGTCCTGTTATTTTAAGCTCCTCTGGATCACTGAATGAAAGAACAACAGTTACACAATAATTTATCCAGCCTTTTTTATTTTGAAACTCAAGATAACTTCAGCGAGCTTGCCTCTGGCACAATCCCCAGTACCGGCATGGAATTTTTTCCCCCGCTGGGAGGCCTGGTATGGGGTGCACTCAGCCTTGTTAGGTTGCTGAAGGGCCAATTGAGGAGCTATCCTGATAGAAAGGTAGCATCCCTAAAAGGTCATGCAGTAGCCTTACAGTCAGGGGAGTCAGCAGGGGAGTCATTCATTTAAGCAGAAAACAAGCTTTCTTATCAGTATGCAGTTTCTCTAAAATTTACTGAGATAGGTAGAAGCTAACAAAACGAAGTTACAGAATCTTAATGCCAGAATGTTTGCAAAATTTTACATTGTTGCTTGATAAAATGTAGTCAGTGTAAGTTCCAGATGTAGTTATGTAAAAGACTAAGGTAGTGAAAATAAGGTACAATCTGAATTGTTGTCATTGAAATTTGGACCCAAAGTGTGTATTATTTTAGAGCCAATATGATATAAATGGTTCAATTAACTCACATTTTATGGGCTTATGAAAGTGACCCTGAAAATTTTTAAAATGCCTGTTTCTAAAAACAAATTTTGTTTATATTGGTCTGTTACTTTCTAATATTTTGCAAGTTGATTGCTGTGTGGTTTTTTCATTTGTTGTATTTGTTTGTTAATTTTCATCATTTAAGAATTTTGCATTCACCCAAAAATGAATTTGACTAGAAATATTTTGTGCTATGATCTTTTTATAATTTTAAATCGTCTTTAACACATAATGTGAAGATCAGCTTAAAAATGCATTTAACAAAAAAAGTCCCATCTAGGCAAGAATTTATAATTGGTACAGAGACTTCAATAGAAATCACTTTTTTTCTTAGTGATGAATCTCGTGACGTATGCTCAAGAACTGCACATACTGATGGAAATATTGCAGTTGTATAAACAATGCTCAAGGAAGATCATCAGACATCATGTGAAATTATTTTGCAATTGGCTATTGATACAAGTCACATAAGCTGACTCCCGATCAAATACAACAATGCATTGATGCAGAAAAACTGGGAAAATGCCAAAGCAGCACTTCAGATTGGGTTTGGAATATCATTACTGGTGATGAATCTTGAATTTATTGTTATAATTCTGAAAAGTCAATTGGTTCAATAGGTCTTTGGAACAGAATCTAAGCTTACAAAAGTTTGATGAATTTGCAGTGCTAGTAAGAAGATAGTTGTTGTTTTTCTAAAACAGGCCATATTACTATTACAGCATTAGAAGATAAATTTACCATTACTGCCAATTGGTACTCAAATACCTATTTCCTGAACATTTTTGAAACGGTTTGTGAAAAATACTTAAAAGAAAAAATAATTTTACGTTAGGACAATGCATTGTCGTATACAGCATAACTTACAGCTTAGAATCTGAGTACCCTAAACGTCAGCACCACCGATGCTCCACCATGTAGCCCTGACCTAGCACCTTCTGATTTCTGTTTGTTTCCAAAACTTAAAGGTAAAATACATGGGATCACTTTTTCGCCATCAGATAAACAGTGGAATATTATAAAATCCTGATTTCTGATGTGCCTCAGGAAGAGTGGCATCATTACTTTAAGGACTGGTTTCATTGAATGCAAAAATGTTTTGATGTTAAAGGGAAACATTTTGAAAAACAATAAAATCATTTAATTCTTTTGAAACTAGCCCTTGTTTAATTTTCTAAACATGATCAATGTTGTCTTCGTATTCTGTCATCATGGGTCTCTATCCATGTGCAATATTTGCTGTTTCTGACAGCAAACAAAAAATATAATTTGAGCTAGAATAGAAACACTTGTACCTATATAAAAATAAGGTATGGTAAGCAGGTTTGTATAAAGATATATATTATTATTCCTTATTGTTTGTCTTTGCTTGTTAGACCTCCTACTCGGCAAAGTTTTGCCACCCATCTCACATTGAGTACATTAATTAAAACTTTTCCCCATTCAGAAGTAATTTTTGCAATATCTGCAAAACATTGAAGATCATATTTTCTTATTCCAATTAGTGCCTCAGCAACAATCCTCTCCCCAACTTCCCAAGTAAATTTTGGGCAAGGTGGAGGGTTTGCTTGAGTAGGTTCTGCAGTTCAGTTGATTGAAGCCTTAAGTCTTTCATTATACTTTGGTTTATTGAAGTATCAAAGTAATATACTACCTGACAAAGTGACCAAGCATATTGGAAACCATGCGAAACAGCAACAACAACAGTGTTGCATCTTTCAGTGACAGGACATTGCTGATGAAATCATTCACATCATGCCTTTGCCACGAGTAATTCCCCTTTTTAGAAATTATTCCAGGTGCACAGTTTGATTGCTCTTTAAACAATTACCAAGCACTTCACATACTAAAAAAGTTATTTAGTAAGTGAGGTGTATGACTAATTTAATTTCTTTTTTTCTTTTCCTGTTTCTTCTTTTTCCCTTATGGAAGCTGCAGAAGATTGAGAATGTTTAGTCTCATTTTCTGTCTTTTTTAAAATATTACAATAAATAATTACATAGGTACATTGTATGTGATGCTGTTTTCGATGATATGGGCTGAGCTATGAGACTCGTTTTCTATATACAAGGTCGTGGTAACGGATGGAATGAACATACACTTGGGTTTAACTTTAGTCACACATTTTATTTGCACCTTCTTGTTCACAATTTTTAAATCACATCACAGTAGAAAGTCTTAGTTTAGTGGATCAACATCCTTAACGTCGCCAAAATTTAATTAAAGGTCTCTAAACACTCAGCAAATTCACTTTTACTATTTCATGACGCGTACACATAAAAATACGTCCATCTACCTCGGAGATATCCACGCTAGTGAACTATTTCTTGGCGTCCTTTTGACACGTCACACACCGCCCTTTTCCATCTTCTTCCGCGGTATTCATCCGCGCAAATAGTTCTTTCTCGTTAGGGAAGTGATCCCAATTATCGTCTCCTACTTTTATTATGGAACACAAACAATTCTAATATTTATACACATATATTAAAATCAAACATGGAAAGATTTATGACGTCTTTGTGCAAACTTAGTTGTTCGTCACAATGAACCCTATCAGCATGCTTTCGTCATTCAACTATCTCATACCAACACCAAAAAACGAATTACACTTTTAACAAACATTTACATGGACGATTTTCTTTTGGGGTCTTCTAATATTCTGTCTCATATGTAATGCATTTCCTATCATTAAAGTTATTTTTTCCTATTATGTACTCTTGCAATTGCAGTTGTAATTACTAAAGGTCGGAGAAATGCTTGCATGCGATACACGTTAGCTGGTCACAGAGTGTGAATGACGTCAGAAGTACAGCATGGCCATCAAATGTGCCACTATAGAAGCAAGAGTTAAAAACAATGTACCATGGTACTCTGCGCACTAATGAAGCATTGCCTTGCAACGGTATGCAGGCGCCAATAATTACAAGATGGGGAACTTGGATAGAGGCCGTCACGTATTATGTGGTGCATTACAATGAAATTGTAAATATTATTAGCACCCTATGTGATGCAGATTCATCTGCTATTGTAACTCCAAATCCTCTGATATCGTAAGAGCTATCTGAAAATCTTCAGTTCATAACCAACAATTTTGCAGTGTTGCCCAAAGCTATTAAGCAATTAGAAAAATCAGGTTTGGAAATGTCCAAGATCATAAGTATAACAGAAGATTTGGCTAATTCAATTAATAGGATACCTCTTGTGCCAGGCATTGAAAATGTGAAAGCTAAATTCCAGAAAGTTCTAAACAAAAATATTGGTTATCAAGCTATGTGTGAAATTTTGAAAATGAATAAGTAGGAAAACACGCCAGACAACAGAGTATAATTCTTTACATTTGCACCTCTGACATCTTGTGACGTAGAAAGAAGCTTCAGTGATGGGCGTCAAAATTTCACATTTAATTATAAACGTACACTATAACCCAGTGTAATGCACTCTATGACAGTATTATAGTTAATAAATAAGAGTATGTATAAGTGTTTAAGTGCAATTCCAGAATGCATAGTTTATGATGCTTGTGGGTTGTGCTGCAGTGAGGCGGTTTTCATGGTCAGGCTGTACCTACCTGCAGTTGTTCACATGTGCGAGCGATAACACTAAAGTCCATGTGCAGTGTACCTATGGAAAACCACATACACCTCTGGCCTTTAGTAATTAGTAACTACTTAACATTTCATGCCAGACTAACAGAACTCCCAAGTGTTCCATTTGTGTTCCAATGCTTATTGTATGCCGAGTTACGTGGTTAACGAAAAAGACAGGCAGCAGGGTGAAACGGAGTTAGTAGTAATGGTAGTCTAATACATGGCCAACACTATGTGCTTCATGATAAAACTGCATATTTTGTATGAATTTAACAAGTATTTTGTTTGGTTGTGTAGAATATGGATGTATTAGGCAATTGTGGTTTTACTTCATTGGGCCATGACTGGACTAGGAGAAGTACATCACTGCAGCTTGCAGTGTAGCCTGTCTTTTTCATTAACCATGGCCAAGTTATTTGTAAACAAATTACAAGAGAATGCACTGATCAGGCAGTGAAGGTGAATATGCCTGCTTACTTTGCTAGGTAATGATATGAACTATTTTGAACACATTGCACGCTTTTCTCCATCATTAAATCACTTTAGTGAGATAAATCTTTATTCTTTTCCCCAAGTAAAATTGGGACCAAACATACAATATTGTGACACCTCGCAAGTCTCTGTTTTTAAAGAGCTACAGAAAATTTTCTGCTGGTGAGCTTCTGCTTGACACAGAACCAGCAATAAATGATGACAAGTCTGGAATAGTAACACTAACTTACTGAAAGTTTTAAACTTATTTGATCATGTTAACACGTTTCAGAGAGGTACATCTCCATCATCAGCAATTATAAAGGGTGCAAAACTAATGAAATTGTGACTTGGACTCTGCAAATCCAGTAGCTGAGCATAGGAATTGTTTATTTAATTTATAGCTTAATTGGAGTAACCAATATGATACCAAGGTGTACCCGTCACGAACGGTGTTCCTTAGTTTGCCAGAGTATATCTTCTGTGGTCATGAACATACCGTTGTACGTCCATATGTACCGAACCCCATGCACTATTTCAAGTTCCAGAGGTTGGGACATACAAGGAGTTCGTGCACGTATCCTGTTATTTGTAAGCGTTACGGGTTAGCAGCACATTAAGGCACGGCATGTATTCGAGACTCCTGCTGCTTGAACCATAGAGGGAAACATCCATCTAGCTCACGTCAGTGTCGCAGTCTTCGGATAAAAGCAGTATTCAGGAGTTGCGCGTTAAGAAATGTCTAACTTTTCCTGAAACACGGCGGCGTATCGAGCAAACGGTTATGTGTCAGCTGCCCGCCGCCCTCTTGTAACCAATATAGGCCTGCAGCACATGCCTATTTCGGATGCCTCCACCCAAACCGACTGGCCAGCGAGTGCCCCTCCACTGTCGTACTACACTTGCAGCGACTATTTCTACCGTAGTGCTGACGCCAGCTCCCGAGTCGTCCACAAGCGCCACTGCTCCTGTCGACAGACCTCGTTCCAGGCACATTGTTCGAGCACTTCCTCGATGAAGTCCCGCTCCGCGAGACGCAGGGGATCTTCAGACTCCCGAACGTCGGAGGAGTCACCAGGGGATGCTGAATTTCACATCGTGGGTCCCAAATCAGAAAAGGTAAAGAAGAAAAAGATAAAGACCATGCACTAATTTCTTTTTTACTATGGAAATCATCCAGTAACATGTTAATGGGTTTCGGGCACGGACCCCGGACCTGGAACATCTAATTATAGTTTCCCAACGATTGTCTTTAATCGCCGGTCTATAAGAAACCCATATGCAGCCAAATCACACTTTATATATTCGTGATTTTTCGGAATTTAGACATGACTCTGCAGCTAATCAGCGAGCAAGCGATGGTGTTGCTATTCTGGTGGTACATAACATCTCTGCCGCTAGCATCCCGCTTAACACACCATTAGAAGCCATAGCGGTACGTGTACAGCTACAGGGCCTGTGTTTCTCTATTTGTAATGTCTGTCACTGCTCAGTGTCGTACAAGAAAACGGTTTTCGGGTTCTATTGGCACAGATTCTGCCACAGCTTCTCTTTCTAAGAGATCTGAATGCTAAAAACACCCTTTGGGACTCCGACACTGACAATGTTCGTGCGTGCCTTATAGCTAACGTTTGCGATATGTCCGGCTTACTTTTGCTAAACACTGTTGTGCCCACGTTCTTATCATCTGCCTACGGCACATTTTCAGCCTTAGACGTTTCTTTCTGCAGCCCGGCATTAGCCCCATTTCTGGACTGGTCGATCCTTTCCGACCTATATGGCAGCGATCACTACTCAATTAACATTCACCTATCAGGGCACCATTCTGTCCCTTCACGCCATCTCCAGTGGATTATTTCCAAGGCTGACTGTGGCAAATTTCGTTCCCTCATTCACCTCCGTGACGATGCTTTTGCCACTGATGATGAAGTTATGGAGTATTTTACATCTTCTGTCATGCTCGTGGCGGATTCCAGTATTCCTCGTGGTTCCTGTACACCTCGTCACTTTCCTGTGCCTTGGTGAACCGAGAAATGCCGTTTGGCTATTAAAGCACGCAAGCATGCTCT
Organism: Tenodera sinensis; assembly: GCA_030765045.1. Lineage (NCBI taxonomy): Eukaryota > Metazoa > Arthropoda > Insecta > Mantodea > Mantidae > Tenodera > Tenodera sinensis. The sequence goes on from CM060972.1 coordinate 43,964,789, forward strand.
GCGTGTTTTCAGTTCACATCACACAGAGGAGAACGTTATTGCCTTCAAGCGTTCACGTACCAAGAAGCGTTTTGTGCTTCGCAGCGCAAAACGCACCTCCTGGGAAATCTACGTCTCTTCCCTTTCCCGTCGCACAAAGGGTGTGGACTGCTGTTCGGCGTATGTACGGCAAGTGTCGCCGGACGATCATTGCTGGCCTTGCCGTCAACGGCTCACATTACACCAGCCAGCAGGACATAGCCAATGCCCTTTACACTTTGTTCGTTGCTACTAGCCAAAGGGATAGTTACGATAGAGCTGTTGTGCCTATCAAGGAATTTGCGGAGTGGATAGTTCTCGATCTTAGTAGTGACTGTAGTGAAGCGTATCTACAACACCTTTTACCGTAGCGGAGCTGGCACACTCTTTGTCTCTCACAAAGAAGGACTCTTCTCCTGGTCCAGATGACATCCGCCGACAAATGCTGCTTCATTTTCCACCTGTGGCTTTCTCCTTCCTGCTGGATATTTACAACCCTATTTGGCGTGAGCAGTTTTCCCGTCTTCCTGGCGCGGATTGTCATCCTTATCCCTCGGCCCAGAAAGGACCGGACACTTCCCTCTAGCTACCACCCTATTTGCTTAACGAGTGTCGTTTGTAAGACCTTCCAACGCATGATTAACACTTGCTTGGTGTGGTGACTAGAGACGAATAACCTGCTGAGCAATGTTCAGTGCGGTTTTTGTCACCATCATTCTAGTGTCGACAATCTGACACACATGTAGACTTACATCCAAAATGTCTTTCTGCTGAAGCAGCATGTCGTAGGTGTCTTCGATCTGGAGAAGGTCTACGACACCAGCTGGCGCTATGGTATCCTCCGTACTCTGCATGATTACGGTTTACGCGGTCATTTAGCAATCTTCATTCTTAACTTTTTAGAACTTCGCCGCTTTCATGTGGTGTTGGAAACACACTATCACACGAGAGGACTAGGAGAATGGTGTACCCCAGTGGTCGATTCTCAGAATAACGCTTTTCGCCGTTGCCATTAACGGCGTCGCTATTGTTGTTCGTAGCGGAATGTCGCTGTATGTTGACGAATTTGCGACTTACTAGCTCTCTTACAATCTTGAGCATGTCGAGCGTCAACTGCAGCTGACCGTACTATCCATTGCCGAGTGGGTGCTTCGTTCTGACTTTCATTTTTCCCCTACGAAAACAGAGTGTATTCACTTTCGACTTTGTGGTCTACATCCCCCTCCTGATCTTTATTTGCGTGGCATACCTCTGCCATTTGTTCCACACCTTAAGTTCTTGGGCCTCCAACTCGACAGCAAACTCAGCTGGGAGCATCATATTCGTCACCTTCGTGCTTTCTGCGATCGTTCGCTTCGAGTGCTCCGAGTTTTACCTGGTGTACTTTGGCGCGGCGAGTGCATTGTCATTTGAGGTTGTATCACTCACTGTTCCTGTCCAGTTGGCTATGGCAGTTTTATCTATGATGCAGCACCCACTTCTAAACTTCTCTCTTTAGACATGGTCCATCTTACTGGTAACCATCTTGCTACTGGAGCTTTCTGCACCAGTAGAGTTGAGTATCTGCTGATTCTGGCGAACCTCCACTGTCTGTCCAATGCTCGTACTTGCTTTGCTCCTATGTGGCATGGTTGGCCGCTCACCCAGGTCATCCTATTAATTCCGTTTTACGTCCAGAGCTCGCCCGCTTTTATGTGCGAAATATCACTATACCTCGTCCGATTGATATAAGGTTTTGAGAACTGCTCACTGCAGGTGCCGTCCGAATGCCTAGCGTAGAGCGATACTCTTTTGGCCGACATCCTCCCTGGCAACTCCATTGTGCATGGTTCAACCTGGAGCTTTCGGGATGTGCGAAGGTAGCTCTGTGTTTTGCAAACTTTTCGCCACACTTATGGGCCGTTACTGGAATTGCACTCCGGTATTTTCTGACGGCTCCCAGGTGAGGGGGGGGGTGTTAAAGGATGTAGTTTCGTGTACAGTAGTGTAGCTCGCAAGTACTGACGACTTCTGGACAACAGTTTTACTACCGAGCTGTTTGCCATCTTTTGTTTTTTACTTTTTATCTCCAGCTCCATTCCTGAAAGTTTTTTCATATGCTATGACTCTCTGAGTGCTTTTCAGGCCCTGTAACAGTTTCTTGGAACATCAGCATTGATTCTTAAAATTTAGACACTCATCTCGCAGTTGCTGTCTTGCGGATACCAGTTTATTTTTACTTGGACCCCAGAACATGTGGGTATTCCCGGCAATGAGAGGGCCTGCCTTATACACATGTACAATGGTAGGTACTTCCGATGCCATATTTTATTAGTCTGGCAACAATCTTTGGAAGCGTCGAGTGGCATTCAATTGCGGAGATCAATGACACCATGCAACCCTGGCTGACATCATGCAGGGATTCCAGGTGGGCACAAGTCATTCTAGTTTCCTTGAGAATAGGTCACACACGCGTCACGCATCGACACTTTTTGGGTGGTGACATAGTACCTGTCTGTTCCACCTGCGTAGTTCAACTTCCTCTGATCCATGTAATCCTTGATTGTCCGCAAACCACTCGTGAATGCCAGTTCTTTTACCTGAGTCCCATACTGAAGTCACGGTCTCGGTCTCTGTCTTGGTCTTGGTCTCGTCCACGGTCTCCGTCTTGGACTTGGTCTCGGCCTCGTTCTCTGTCTTGTTCGTGGTCTCGGTCTCTCTCTTGGTCTCGGTCTCTGTCTTGGTCTTGGTCTCGGTCTCGGTCTTGGTCTCGGTTCCGGTCTCGGTCTCCGTCTCTGCCTTGGTCGTGGTCTTGGTCTCGGTCTCTGTCTGGTCTTGGTCTCGGTCTCGGTGTCTGACTTGTCTCGGTCTCGGTCTCTGTCTTGTCTCGGTCTCTGTCTTGTCTTGGTCTCGGTCTCTGTCTTGGTCTTGGTCTCGGTCTCGGTCTTTGTCTCGGTCTCCGTCTTGGTATCGGTCTCGGTCTTGGTGTCGGTCTCTCTCTCGGTCTTCGTCTCGGTCTCGGTCTCGATCCCGGTCTCGGTTTTGGTCCCGGTCTAGGTCTTGGTCCCGGTCTCGGTCTCGGTCTCTGTCTTGGTCTAGGTCCTGGTCTCGGTCACGGTCTCGGTCTTGGTCACGGTCTCGGTCTTGGTCCCGGTCTCGATCTTGGTCACGGTCTCGGTCTTGGTCCCGGTCTCGATCTTGGTCACGGTCTCGGTCTTGGTCCCGGTCTCGATCTTGGTCACGGTCTCGGTCTTGGTCCCGGTCTCGATCTTAGTCTTGGTCTCGGTCTCGGTCTCTGTGTTGGTCTTGGCCCCTGTCTCTGTCTTGGTCTTGGTCTCGGTCTTGGTCTTGGTCTCAGTCTCAGTCTTGGTCCCGGTCTCGGTCTTAGTCCCGGTCACGGTCTTGGTCCTGCTCTCTGTCTTGGTCTTGGTCTATGTCTTAGTCTTGTTGCCGGTCTTAGTCCGTCTCTGTCCTGGTCTTTGTCTCGGTCTTGGTCTTGGTCCTGGTCACGGTCTTGGTCCCGGTCTCGATCTTGGTCTCGGTCTCGGTCATGGTCCCGGTCTCGGTCTTGGTCTCGGTCTTGGTCTTGGTCTCGGTCTTGGTCCCTGTCTCTCTCTTGGTCTTCGTCTCGGTCTTGGTCTTGGTCTCGATCCTGGTCTCTGTCTCGGTTTTGGTCTTGGCCTCGGTCTCGGTCGCTGTCTTGGTCTTGGTCATGGTCTTGGTCCCGGTCTCTGTCTTGGTCTTGGTCTCGGTGTTGGTCTTGGTCTCGGTATCGGTCTTGGTCCCGGTCTCGGTCTTGGTCCCGGTCTCGGTCTTGGTAACGGTCTCGGTCTTGGTCCCGGTCTCGGTCTTGGTCCGGGTCTCGGTCTCGGTCTCGGTATCGGTATCCGTCTTGGTCCCGGTCTCGGTCTCGGTATCGGTCTCGGTATCGGTCTCGGTCTCGGTCTCGGTATCGGTCTCGGTCTCGATCTCGGTCTAGGTCCCGGTCTCGGTCTCGGTCTCGGTCTTGGTCCCGGTCTCGGTCTCGCTCTCAGCCTTCGTCTAGGTCCCGGTCTCGGTATCGGTCTCATTCACGGGCTCGGTCTCGGTATCGGTCACGGTCTAGGTCTCGCTATCGGTCCCGGTCTAGCTCTCGTTCTCGGTATCGGTTTTGGTCTCATTCCCGATCTCGGTCTTGGTCTAGGTCTCGGTCTCGTATCGGTCTCATTCCCGGTCTCGGTCTCGGTATCGGTCCCGGACTAGGTATCCTTCTCGGTATCGGTCTCTGTCTCGGTCTGGGTCTCGGTATCGGTCTCGGTCTCGGTCTAGGTCTCGGTCTCGGTCTCGTTCTCGGTATCTGTCTCGGTCTCTCTCTCTGTCTCGGTCCCAGTCTGGGTCTCGGTCTCGGACTCGGTCCCGGTCTCGGTCTCGGTCTAGGTCTCGTTCTCGGTATCGGTATCGGTCTCGGTCTCGTTCTCGGTCTCGGTCTCTGTCTCTGTCTCGGTCCCGGTCTGGGTCTCGGTCTCGGTCTGGGTGTCGGTCTCGGTCTCGGTCCCGGTCTCGGTCTCGCTCCCGGTCCCGGTCTCGGTATCGGTCTTGGCCTCGGTATCGGTCTCGGTCTCGTTCTAGGTCTCTGTCTCGGTCTTGGTCTAGGTCTCAGTCTCCGTCTCGATCCCGGTCGCGGTCTGGGTCTCGGTTCGGTCTCAGTCCCGGTCTCGGTCTCGGTCCCGGTCTCGGTATCGGTCTCGGTCTCGTTCTCGCTCTCGGTCTCTGTCTCTGTCTCTTACTCGGTCCCAGTGTGGGTCTCGGTCTAGGCCTCGGTCTCGGTCCAGGTCCCGGTCTGGGTCTCGGACAAAGTCTCCGTCCCGGTTTCGGTCTCGGTCCCGGTCTCGTTCTCGGTATCGGTCTCGGTCTCGGTATCGGTCTCGCATCGGTCTCATTCCCGGTCTCGGTCTCGGTATCGGTCCCGGTCTAGGTATCCTTCTCGGTATCGGTCTCTGTCTCTGTCTCGGTCTGGGTCTCGGTCCCGGTCTCGGTCTCGATCTCGGTATCGGTCTCGGTCACGGTCTCCGTCTCGGTCCCGGTATCAACCCCGTCTCGGTCTCGGTCTCGGTCCCGGTCTCGATCTCCGCCTCGGTCTCGGTCCCGGTTTCGGTCTCCGTCAAGGTATCGGTCTCGGTCTCAGTCGAGTATCAGTCTCGGTACCGGTCTCGGTCGAGTATCGGTTTCGGCATCGGTCTCGGTCTCGGTCGAGTATCGGTCTAGGTATCGGTACCGGTCTCGGTCGAGTATCGCTCTCGGTCTCGATCTCGGTCGAGTATCGGTCTCAGTCTCGGTCTCGGTGTCGGTATCCGTATTGGTCTCGGTGTCGGTATCGGTATCGGTTTCGGTCTCGGTCCCGGTTTCGGTCTCGGTCACGGTATCGGTCTCGGTCTTGGTCTCGGTCTCGGTCTTGGTCTCGGTCTCGGTATCGGACTCGGTCTCGGCCCCGGTGTCCCTCTTGGTCTCGGTCTCGAGCACAGTCTCGGTCTTGGTCTCGGTCCCGGTCTCTGTCTCGGTCCCTGTCTCTGACTTGGGCTTGGTCTCGGTCTTGGTCCCTGTCTCTGTCTTGGTCTTGGTGTCGGTCTTGCTCTTAGTCTCGCTATTGTTGTTGGTCCCGGTCTTGGTCTTGTACTCGGTCTCGGTCTTGGCCTCGGTCTAGGTCTTGGTCCCGGTCTCGATCTTGGTCCCGGTCTCGGTCTTGGTCCTGGTCTCTGTCAAGGTCTTGGTCTCTGTCTTGGTCTTGGGCTCGGTCTCGGTCCCGGTGTCTGTCTCGGTCCCGGTCTCTGTCTTGGTCCCTGTCTCTGTCTTGGTCTTGGTGGCAGTCTTGGTCTCGGTATTGGTCTTGGTCCCGGTTTTGTCTTGGTCTCGGTCTTGGTCTCGGTCTCGGTCTTGGTCCCGGTCTCAGTCTTGGTCCCGGTCTCGGCCTTGGTCCCGGTCTCTGTCTTGGTCTTGGTCCCTGTCTCTGTCTTGGTATTTGTTTCGGTCTTGGTCTTGGTCCTGGTCTCGCTCTTGGTCCCGGTCTCTGTCTTGGTGTTGGTCTCTGTCTTGGTTTTGGTCTCGGTCTCGATCCCGGTCTCTGTCTCGGTCCCGGTCTCTGTCTTGATCCCTGTCTCTGTCTTGGTCTTGGTGTCGGTCTTGGTCTTGGTCTCTGTATTGGTCTGGGTCCCGGTCTCAGACTTGGTCTCGGTCTCAGTTTTGGTCCCGGTCTAGGTCTTGGCCCCGGTCTCTGTCCTCGTCTTGCTCTTGGTCTTGGTCTTGGTCTTGGTCTCTGTCATGGTCTCGGTCCCGCTCACGGTCTTGGTCTCCGTCTCGGTCTTGGTATCGATCTCGGTCTTGGTATCGATCTCGGTCTTGGTCCCGGTCTCGGTCTCGCTCTCGGTCTCTGTCTTGGTCTAGGTCCTGGTATCGGTCACAGTCTGGGTCTTGGTCCTGGTCTCTGTGTTGGTCTTGGTCTCTGTCTTAGTCTTGGTGTCGGTCTTGGTCCCTGTCTCAGTCCTGGTCTTTGTCTCGGTCTTGGTCCTGGTCACGATCTTGGTCCCGGTCTCGGTCTTGGTCGCGGTCTCGGTATCGGTATCGGTCTTAATCTCGGTCTCGGTATCGGTCTAGGTCTCGGCCTCATTCCCTGTCTTGGTCTTGGTAATGGTCTTGGTCCCGATCATGGTTTCGGTCTCGGTAACGGTCTCGGTCTCGGTATCGGTCTCAGTCCCGGTCTCGGTATCGGTCTCGCTCTCGGTCTCGGTCTCGGTCTAGGTCCCGGTCTCGGTCCCGGTCTCGGTCTCGGTCTCGGTCTTGCTCCCGGTCTCGGTCTCGGTGTCTGTCTCAGTCTTAGTCTAGGTCCCGGTCTCGGTATCGGTCTCATTCCCGGTCTCGGTACCGGTATCGGTCCCGGTCTAGGTCTCGTTCTCGGTATCGGTTTCAGTCTCTGTCTAGGTCTGGGTCTCGGTCTCGGTCTAGTTCTCGTTCTCGGTATCTGATTCGGTCTCTGTCTCTGTCTCCGTCCCAGTCTGGGTCTCGGTCTCGGACTCAGTCCCGGTCTCGGTCTCGGTCCCGGTCTCCGTCTCGGTCTAGGTCTCGTTTTCGGTATCGGTCTCGGTCTCGTTCTCGGTCTTGGTCCCGGTCTCGGTCTCGCTCTCGGTCTCTGTCTTGGTCTAGGTCCTGGTATCGGTCACAGTCTCGGTCTTGGTCCTGGTCTCTGTCTTGGTCTTGGTCTCTGTCTTAGTCTTGGTGTCGGTCTTGGTCCCTGTCTCAGTCCTGGTCTTTGTCTCGGTCTTGGTCCTGGTCACGATCTTGGTCCCGGTCTCGGTCTTGGTCGCGGTCTCGGTATCGGTATCGGTCTTAATCTCGGTCTCGGTATCGGTCTAGGTCTCGGCCTCATTCCCTGTCTTGGTCTTGGTAATGGTCTTGGTCCCGGTCATGGTTTCGGTCTCGGTATCGGTCTCGGTCTCGGTATCGGTCTCAGTCCCGGTCTCGGTATCGGTCTCGGTATCGGTCTCGCTCTCGGTCTCGGTCTCAGTCTAGGTCGCCGGTCTCGGTCTCGGTCTCGGTCTTGCTCCCGGTCTCGGTCTCGGTGTCTGTCTCAGTCTTAGTCTAGGTCCCGGTCTCGGTATCGGTCTCATTCCCGGTCTCGGTCTCGGTATCGGTCCCGGTCTCGTTCTCGGTATCGGTTTCAGTCTCTGTCTAGGTCTGGGTCTCGGTCTCGGTCTAGTTCTCGTTCTCGGTATCTGATTCGGTCTCTGTCTCTGTCTCCGTCCCAGTCTGGGTCTCGGTCTCGGACTCAGTCCCGGTCTCGGTCTCGGTCCCGGTCTCGGTCTCGGTCTAGGTCTCGTTCTCGGTATCGGTATCGGTCTCGTTCTCGGTCTTGGTCTCGGTCTCGGTCTCTGTCTCTGTTTCGGTCCCGGTCTGGGTCTCGGTCTCGGTCTCCGTCTAGGTCTCGGTCTCGGTCTCGGTCCCGGTGTCGGCCTCGGCCTCGGTCTCGGTCCCGGTCTCGGTCCCGGTCCCGGTCTCGGTCCCGGTCCCGGTCTCGTTATCGAATTCGGTCTCGGTATCGGTATCGGTCTCGGTCTCGCTCTCGGTCTCGGTCCCGTTCTAAGTCCCAGTCTCGGTCTCGGTCTCGGTCTAGGTCACGGTCTTCGTCTCGATCCCGGTTCCGGTCTGGGTCTCGGTTCGGTCTCAGTCCCGGTCTCGGTCTCGGTCCCAGTCTCGGAACCGGTCTCGGTCGCGGTCTCGGTCTCGATGTCGGTATCGGTCTCGGTTTCGCTCACGGTCTTGGTCTCGGTCTGGGGCTCGGTCTCGGTCCCGGTATCGGTCTTGGTCCCGGTCTCGTTGTTGGTCCCGGTCTCTGTCTTGGTCTTTTTCTCTGTCATAGTCTTGGTCTCGGTCTTGGTCCCTGTCTCTGTCTTGGTCTTTATCTTGGTCTTGGTCTTGGTCCTGGTCTCGGTCTTGGTTCCGGTCTCGGTCTTGGTCTCGTTCTTGGTCTTGGTCTCGGTCTTGGTCTCTGTCTTGGTCTTGGTCCCGGACTAGGTCTATGTCTCTCTCTTGGTGTTGGTGACGGTCTTGGCCTTGGTCTCGGTCTTGATCTCTGTCTAGGTCTTGGTCTTGGTCTCGGTCTCTGTCTTGGTCTTGGTGATGATCTTGGTCCCGGTCTCTGTCTTGGTCTTTGTCTGGGTAGCGTCTTGGTTCCGATGCCGGTCTTGGTCGCCGTCTCAGTCTTGGTCTCTGTCTCGGTCCTTGTCCCGGTCTCGGTCATGGTCCCGCTCTCGGTCTTGCTCCCAGTCTCTGTCTTGGTCTTGGTCTCGGTCTTGGACCAGGTCTCGGTCTTGGTGTTGTTCTCGGTCTCGGTCTCTGTCTTAGTCTAGGTTCCTGTCACTGTCTTGCTCATGGTCTCGGTCCTGGTCTTGGTCCCGGTATCGGTCTTGCTCCCGGTCTCTGTCTTTGACTTTGTCTCGGTCTCGATCTCGATGTCGGTGTCGATTTCTATCTCGGTCTCGGTCTCGGTCTTGATCTCGGTCTCGGTCTCGGTCTTGATCTCGGTCTCGTTGTTGATCTCGGTCTCGGTCTTGATCTCGGTCTCGGTATCGGTATCGGTCTCGGTCTCGCTCTCGGTCTCGGTCCCGTTCTAAGTCCCAGTCTCGGTCTCGGTCTCGGTCTAGGTCACGGTCTTCGTCTCGATCCCGGTTCCGGTCTGGGTCTCGGTTCGGTCTCAGTCCCGGTCTCGGTCTCGGTCCCAGTCTCGGAACCGGTCTCGGTCGCGGTCTCGGTCTCGATGTCGGTATCGGTCTCGGTTTCGCTCACGGTCTTGGTCTCGGTCTGGGGCTCGGTCTCGGTCCCGGTATCGGTCTTGGTCCCGGTCTCGTTGTTGGTCCCGGTCTCTGTCTTGGTCTTTTTCTCTGTCATAGTCTTGGTCTCGGTCTTGGTCCCTGTCTCTGTCTTGGTCTTTATCTTGGTCTTGGTCTTGGTCCTGGTCTGGGTCTTGGTTCCGGTCTCGGTCTTGGTCTCGTTCTTGGTCTTGGTCTCGGTCTTGGTCTCTGTCTTGGTCTTGGTCCCGGACTAGGTCTATGTCTCTCTCTTGGTGTTGGTGACGGTCTTGGCCTTGGTCTCGGTCTTGATCTCTGTCTAGGTCTTGGTCTTGGTCTCGGTCTCTGTCTTGGTCTTGGTGATGATCTTGGTCCCGGTCTCTGTCTTGGTCTTTGTCTGGGTAGCGTCTTGGTTCCGATGCCGGTCTTGGTCGCCGTCTCAGTCTTGGTCTCTGTCTCGGTCCTTGTCCCGGTCTCGGTCATGGTCCCGCTCTCGGTCTTGCTCCCAGTCTCTGTCTTGGTCTTGGTCTCGGTCTTGGACCAGGTCTCGGTCTTGGTGTTGTTCTCGGTCTCGGTCTCTGTCTTAGTCTAGGTTCCTGTCACTGTCTTGCTCATGGTCTCGGTCCTGGTCTTGGTCCCGGTATCGGTCTTGCTCCCGGTCTCTGTCTTGGACTTTGTCTCGGTCTCGATCTCGATGTCGGTGTCGATTTCTATCTCGGTCTCGGTCTCGGTCTTGATCTCGGTCTCGGTCTCGGTCTTGATCTCGGTCTCGTTGTTGATCTCGGTCTCGGTCTTGATCTCGGTCTCGGTATCGATCTCGGTCTCGGTCTCGCTCTCGATCTCGGTCTCGATCTCGATTTCGATCTCGGTCTCGATCTTGATCGCGGTCTTGATCTCGGTCTCGGTCTCGTTCTCGATATCGGTCTCGGTCTCGATTTCGATCTCGGTCTCGGTCTCCATTTCGATCTCGGTCCCGGTCTTGATCTCGGTCTCGGTCTCGATCTCGGTCTCTGTCTCGTTCTCGATCTCGGTCTCGATATCGATCTCGGTCGCGGTCTTGATCTCGTTCACGGTCTCGATCTCGGTATCGGTCTCGGTCTCGATCTCGGTCTCGGTCTCGTTCTCGGTCTTGATCTCGGTCTCGGTATCGATCTCGGTCTCATTCTCGGTCTAGGTCTCCATTTCGATCTCGGTCTCTGTCTCGGTCTCGGTCTCGATCTCGGTCTCGGTTTCGACCTCGGTCTCGGTCTCGGTCTCGATCTCGGTCTCGGTCTCGATCTCGGTCTCGATCTCGGTCTCGGTCTCGATCTCGGTCTCGATCTCGGTCTCGATGTCGATCTCGGTCTCGATCTCAGTCTCGGTCTCGGTCTCGATCTCGGTCTCGGTCTCGATCTCGGTCTCGGTCTCGATCTCGGTCTCGGTCTTGATCTCGGTCTCGGTCTGGATCTCGGTCTCGGTCTTGATCTCGGTCTCGATCTCGGTGTCGGTCTCGATTTCGGTCCAGGTCTCGATCTTGGTCTCGGTCTTGATCTCGGTCTCAGTCTCGATCTCGGTCTCGGTCTTGTTCTCGGTCTCGGTCTCGATCTCGGTCTCGGTCTCGGTCTCAATCTTGGTCTCGGTCTCGATCTCGGTCTCGAACTCGGTCTCGGTCTTGTTCTCGGTTTCGGTCTCGATCTCGGTCTCGGTCTCGATCTCGGTCTCGATCTCGATCTCGCTCTCGATCTCGGTCTCGGTCTCGATCTCGGTGTCGGTCTCGAGCTCGGTCTCGGTCTCAATCTCGGTCTCGGTCTTGATCTCGGTCTCGATCTCGATCTCGGTCTCGGTCTTGATCTCGGTCTCGGTCTCGATCTCGGTCTCGGTCCCGATCTCGGTCTCGGTCTCGGTCTCGGTCTCAATCTCGATCTCGGTCTCGATCTCGATCTCGATCTCGGTCTCGGTCTTGATCTCGGTCTCGGTCTTGATCTCGGTCTCGGTCTCGATTTCGGTCTCGGTCTTGATCTCGGTCTCGATCTCGATCTCGATCCCGGTCTCGGTCTTGATCTCGGTCTCGGTCTTGATCTCGGTCTCGGTCTCGATCTCGGTATTGGTCTTGATCCCGGTTATGATCTCGGTCTCGGTCTTGGTGTCGGTGTGAGTCTCGATCTCGGTCTCGTTCCTGATCTCCGTCTCGGTCTTGATCTCGGTCTCGATCTCGGTCTCGGTCTTGATCTCGGGTCGGTCTTGATCTCGGTCTTGGTCTCGATCTCGGTCTTGGTGTCGATCTCGGTCTCGGTCTGGATCTCGGTCTCGGTGTCGATCTCGGTCTCGCTCTGGATCTCGATCTCGGTCTCGGTCTTGATCTCAGTCTCGGTCTCGGTCTTGATCTCGGTCTTGCTCTCGGTCTCGGTCTTGATCTCGGTCTCGGTCTCGATCTCGATCACGGTCTCGGTCTTGATCTATGTCTCGGTCTTGCTCTCGGTCTCGATCTCGGTCTCGATCTCGGTCTCGATCTCGATCTCGTTCTTGATCTCGGTCTCGGTCTTGATCTCGGTCTCGGTCTTGATCTCGGTCTTGATCTCGGTCTCGCTCTTGATCTCGGTCTCGCTCTCGATCTCGGGCTTTATCTCGGTCTCGGTCTTTATCTCGGTCTCGGTCTTGATCTCGGTCTCGGTCTTGATCTCGGTCTTGATCTCGGTCTCGGTCTCGATCTCAGTCTCGGTCTTGATCTCGGTCTCGGTCTTGATCTCGGTCTCGGTCTTGATCTCGGTCTCGATCTCTATCTCGGTCTCGGTCTTGATCTCGGTCTCGATCTCGATCTCGGTCTCGATCTCGATCTCGTTCTTGATCTCGGTCTCGGTCTTGATCTCGGTCTCGGTCTTGATCTCGGTCTTGATCTCGGTCTCGCTCTTGATCTCGGTCTCGATCTCGATCGCAGTCTCGATCTCGATCTCGTTCTTGATCTGGGTCTCGGTCTCGATCTCGGTCTCGGTCTTGATCTCGGTGTCGGTCTTGATCTAGGTCTCGGTCTCGGTCTTGATCTCGGTCTCGGTTCTAGATCTCGGTCTCGGTCTCGTTCTCGATTTCGATCTCGGTCTCGTTCTCGGTCTCGATATCGGTCTCGATCTCGGTCTCGATTTCGATCTCGGTCTCGGTCTCGTTCTCGGTCTCGATCTCGGTCTCCTTCTCGATTTCGATCTCGGTCTCGGTCTTGATCTCGGTCTCGGTCTCGGTCTCGATCTCGGTCTCGGTCTCGATCTCGGTCTCGGTCTCGATCTCGGCTTCGGTCTTGATCTCGGTGTCGATCTCGGTCTCGGTCTTGTTCTCGGTCTCGATCTCGGTCTCGGTCTCGATCTCGGTCTCGATCTCGGTCTCGGTCTCGATCTTGGTCTCGGTCTTGATCTCGGTCTCGGTCTTGATCTCGGTCTCGGTCGCGATCTCGGTCTCAATCTCGGTCTCGGTCTCGATCTCGATCTCGATATCGGTCTCGGTCTCGGTCTGGATCTCATTCTTGGTCTCGATCTCGGTCTTGATCTCGGTCTTGATCTCGGTCTCGATCTCGATCTCGGTCTAGGTCTTGATCTCGGTCTCGGTCTTGATCTCGGTCTCGATCTCTATCTCGGTCTCGGTCTTGTTCTCGGTCTTGATCTCGGTCTCGATGTCTATCTCGGCCTCGGTCTTGATCTCGGTCTCGATCTCGATCTCGGTCTCGGTCTCGATCTCGATCTCGGTCTAGGCCTTGATCTCGGTCTCGGTCTTGATCTCGGTCTCGGTCTCGATCTAAATCTTGCTCTTGATCTCGGTCTCTGTCACGTTCTCGATCTCATTCTCGGTCTCGATATCAATCTCGGTCTCGGTCTCGATTTCGATCTTGGTCTCGGTCTTAATCTCGGTCTCGGTCTGGATCTCGGTCTAGATCTCGGTCTCGATTGCGATCTCGGTCTCGGTCTCGGTCTCGACCTCGGTCTCGGTCTCGATCTCGGTCTCGAACTCGGTCTCGATGTCGGTCTCGATCTCGGTCTCGGTCTTGATCTCGGTCTCCATTTCGATCTCGGTATCGGTCTTGATCTCAGTCTTGGTCTCGATCTCGGTCTCTGTCTCGTTCTCGATCTCGGTCTCTGTCTCGATTTCGATCTCGGTCTCGGTCTTGTTCTCGGTGTCGGTCTCGATCTCATTCTCGGTCTCGGTCTCGGTCTCGATCTCGGTCTCGGTCTCGTTCTCGGTCTTGATCCCGGTCTCGGTATCGATCTCGGTCTCGGTCTCGATTTCGATCTAGGTCTCTGTCTCGGTCTCGATCTCGGTCTCGATTTCGATCTCGGTCTCGGTCTTGGTCTCGGTCTCGATCACGGTCTCGATCTCGGTCTCGGTCTCCATCTCGGTCTCGATCTCGGTCTCGGTCTCGATCTCGGTCTCGATCTCGGTCTTGATTTCGATCTCGGCCTCGATCTCAGTCTCGGTCTCGGTCTCGATCTCGGTCTTTGTCTCGATCTCGGTCTCGGTCTCGATCTCGGTCTCGGTCTCGATCTCGGTCTCGGTCTCAATCTCGGTCTCGGTCTTGATCTCGGTCTCGGTCTCGATCTCGGTGTCGGTCTTGATCTCGGACTCGGTCTCGATCTCGGTGTCGGTCTCGATCTCGGTCTCGGTCTCGATCTCGGTCTCTGTCTTGATCTCGGTCTCGGTCTCGATCTCGGTCTCGGTCTTGTTCTCGGTCTCGGTCTCGATCTCGGTCTCGGTCTCGATCTCGGTCTCGGTCTCGGTCTCGGTCTCGATCTCGATCTCGATCTCGCTCTCGACCTCGGTCTCGGTCTCGATCTCGGTCTCGGTCTCGATCTCGCTCTCGGTCTCGATCTCGGTCTCGGTCTTGATCTCGGTGTCGGTCTTGATCTCGGTCTTGATCTCGGTCTCGGTCTCGATCTCGGTCTTGATCTCGGTCTCGGTCTTGATCTCGGTCTCGGTCTCGATCTCGGTCTCGGTCTTAATCTCGGTCTCGGTCTTGATGTCGGTCTCGGTCTCGGTCTCGGTCTCGATCTCGATCTCGGTCTCGGTCTGCATCTCGATCTCGGTCTCGATCTCGATCTCGGTCTCGGTCTTGATCTCGGTCTCGATCTCGGTCTCGATCTCGGTCTCGATCTCGGTCTAGGTCTGGATCTCGATCTCGGTCTCGGTCTCGATCTCGATCTCGGTCTCGGTCTCGATCTCGATCTTGGTCTCGGTCTTGATCTCGGTCTTGATCTCCGTCTCGGTCTCGATCTCTATCTCGGTCTCGGTCTTGATCTCGGTCTCGATCTCGATCTCGGTCTCGATCTTGATCTCGGCCTTGATCTCGGTCTCGGTCTTGATCACGGTCTCGGTCTCGATCTCGGTCAGGGTCTCGATCTCGGTCTCGGTCTCGATCTCGGTCTCGGCCTGGTTCTCGGTCTCGGTCTTGATCTCGGTCTCGGTCTTGATCTCGGTCTCGGTCTTGATCTCGGTCTCGCTCTCGATCTCGGTCTCGATCTCGATCTCGATCTCGATTTCGGTCTTGATCTCGGTCTCGGTCTTGATCTCGGTCTCGTTCTTGATCTCGGTCTCGGTCTTGATCTTGGTCTCGGTTTTGATCTCGGTGTCGGTCTTGATCTCGTTTTCGGTCTTGAACTCGGGTTTCGGTCTGGATCCCGGTCTCGGTCTCGATCTCGGTCTCTGTCTCGTTCTCGATCTCGGTATCGATTTCGATCTCGGTCTCGGTCTTGAACTCGGTCTCGGTCTCGATCTCGATTTCGACCTCGGTCTCGATCTCAGTCTCGGTCTCGATCTCGGGTACGGTCTCGATCTCGGTCTCGGCCTCGGTCACGATCTCGGTCTCGGTCTTGATCTCGGTCTCGGTCTCGATTCGGTCTCGGTCTTGATCTCGGTCTCGGTCTCGGTCTCGGTCTCGATCTCGGTCTCGGTCTCGATCTCGGTCTCGGTCTCGATCTCGGCTTCGGTCTTGATCTCGGTCTTGATCTCGGTCTCGGTCTTGTTCTCGGTCTCGGTCTCGATCTCGGTCTCGATCTCGCTCTCGATCTCGGTCTCGGTCTAGATCTCGAATTCGGTCTCGGTCTTGATCTCGGTCTCGATCTCGGTCTCGGTCGTGATCTCGGTCTCGGTCTCGATCTCGGTCTCGTTCTCGATCTCGGACTCGATCTCGATCTCGGTCTCGGTCTGGATCTCGATCTCGGTCTCGGTCTCGATCTCGATCTCGGTCTCGATCTCGTTCTCGGTCTCGGTCTTGATCTCGGTCTTGATCTCGGTCTTGATCTCCGTCTCGGTCTTGGTCTTGGTCTCGGTCTCGGTCTCGATCTCGATCTCGGTCTCGGTCTTGATCTCCTTCTCGGTCTTGATCTCGGTCTCGATGTCTATCTCGGTCTCGGTCTTGATCTCGGTCTCGATCTCGGTCTCGATCTCGATCTCGATCCCGGTCTCGGTCTTGATCTCGGTCTCGGTCTTGATCTCGGTCTCGGTCTCGATCTCGGTATTGGTCTTGATCCCGGTTATGATCTCGGTCTCGGTCTTGGTGTCGGTGTGAGTCTCGATCTCGGTCTCGTTCCTGATCTCGGTCTCGGTCTTGATCTCGGTCTCGATCTCGGTCTCGGTCTTGATCTCGGGTCGGTCTTGATCTCGGTCTCGGTCTCGATCTCGGTCTCGGTGTCGATCTCGGTCTCGGTCTGGATCTCGGTCTCGGTGTCGATCTCGGTCTCGCTCTGGATCTCGATCTCGGTCTCGGTCTTGATCTCAGTCTCGGTCTCGGTCTTGATCTCGGTCTTGCTCTCGGTCTCGGTCTTGATCTCGGTCTCGGTCTCGATCTCGATCACGGTCTCGGTCTTGCTCTATGTCTCGGTCTTGCTCTCGGTCTCGATCTCGGTCTCGATCTCGGTCTCGATCTCGGTCTCGATCTCGGTCTCGATCTCGATCTCGTTCTTGATCTCGGTCTCGGTCTTGATCTCGGTCTCGGTCTTGATCTCGGTCTTGATCTCGGTCTCGCTCTTGATCTCGGTCTCGCTCTCGATCTCGGGCTTTATCTCGGTCTCGGTCTTTATCTCGGTCTCGGTCTTGATCTCGGTCTCGGTCTTGATCTCGGTCTTGATCTCGGTCTCGGTCTCGATCTCAGTCTCGGTCTTGATCTCGGTCTCGGTCTTGATCTCGGTCTCGGTCTTGATCTCGGTCTCGATCTCTATCTCGGTCTCGGTCTTGATCTCGGTCTCGATCTCGATCTCGGTCTCGATCTCGATCTCGTTCTTGATCGCGGTCTCGGGCTTGATCTCGGTCTCGGTCTTGATCTCGGTCTTGATCTCGGTCTCGCTCTTGATCTCGGTCTCGATCTCGATCGCGGTCTCGATCTCGATCTCGTTCTTGATCTGGGTCTCGGTCTCGATCTCGGTCTCGGTCTTGATCTCGGTGTCGGTCTTGATCTAGGTCTCGGTCTCGGTCTTGATCTCGGTCTCGGTTCTAGATCTCGGTCTCGGTCTCGTTCTCGATTTCGATCTCGGTCTCGTTCTCGGTCTCGATATCGGTCTCGATCTCGGTCTCGATTTCGATCTCGGTCTCGGTCTCGTTCTCGGTCTCGATCTCGGTCTCCTTCTCGATTTCGATCTCGGTCTCGGTCTTGATCTCGGTCTCGGTCTCGGTCTCGATCTCGGTCTCGGTCTCGATCTCGGTCTCGGTCTCGATCTCGGCTTCGGTCTTGATCTCGGTGTCGATCTCGGTCTCGGTCTTGTTCTCGGTCTCGATCTCGGTCTCGGTCTCGATCTCGGTCTCGATCTCGGTCTCGGTCTCGATCTTGGTCTCGGTCTTGATCTCGGTCTCGGTCTTGATCTCGGTCTCGGTCGCGATCTCGGTCTCGATCTCGGTCTCGGTCTCGATCTCGATCTCGATATCGGTCTCGGTCTCGGTCTGGATCTCATTCTTGGTCTCGATCTCGGTCTTGATCTCGGTCTTGATCTCGGTCTCGATCTCGATCTCGGTCTAGGTCTTGATCTCGGTCTCGGTCTTGATCTCGGTCTCGATCTCTATCTCGGTCTCGGTCTTGTTCTCGGTCTTGATCTCGGTCTCGATGTCTATCTCGGCCTCGGTCTTGATCTCGGCTTCGATCTCGATCTCGGTCTCGGTCTCGGTCTCGATCTCGATCTCGGTCTCGGCCTTGATCTCGGTCTCGGTCTTGATCTCGGTCTCGGTCTCGATCTAAATCTTGCTCTTGATCTCGGTCTCTGTCACGTTCTCGATCTCATTCTCGGTCTCGATATCAATCTCGGTCTCGGTCTCGATTTCGATCTTGGTCTCGGTCTTGAACTCGGTCTCGGTCTGGATCTCGGTCTAGATCTCGGTCTCGATTGCGATCTCGGTCTCGGTCTCGACCTCGGTCTCGGTCTCGATCTCGGTCTCGAACTCGGTCTCGATGTCGGTCTCGATCTCGGTCTCGGTCTCGGTCTTGATCTCGGTCTCCATTTCGATCTCGGTATCGGTCTTGATCTCAGTCTTGGTCTCGATCTCGGTCTCTGTCTCGTTCTCGATCTCGGTCTCTGTCTCGATTTCGATCTCGGTCTCGGTCTTGTTCTCGGTGTCGGTCTCGATCTCATTCTCGGTCTCGGTCTCGGTCTCGATCTCGGTCTCGGTCTCGTTCTCGGTCTTGATCCCGGTCTCGGTATCGATCTCGGTCTCGGTCTTGATTTCGATCTAGGTCTCTGTCTCGGTCTCGATCTCGGTCTCGATTTCGATCTCGGTCTCGGTCTTGGTCTCGGTCTCGATCACGGTCTCGATCTCGGTCTCGGTCTCCATCTCGGTCTCGATCTCGGTCTCGGTCTCGATCTCGGTCTCGATCTCGGTCTTGATTTCGATCTCGGCCTCGATCTCAGTCTCGGTCTCGGTCTCGATCTCGGTCTTTGTCTCGATCTCGGTCTCGGTCTCGATCTCGGTCTCGGTCTCGATCTCGGTCTCGGTCTCGATCTCGGTCTCGGTCTTGATCTCGGTCTCGGTCTCGATCTCGGTGTCGGTCTTGATCTCGGACTCGGTCTCGATCTCGGTGTCGGTCTCGATCTCGGTCTCGGTCTCGATCTCGGTCTCTGTCTTGATCTCGGTCTCGGTCTCGATCTCGGTCTCGGTCTTGTTCTCGGTCTCGGTCTCGATCTCGGTCTCGGTCTCGATCTCGGTCTCGGTCTCGGTCTCGGTCTCGGTCTCGATCTCGATCTCGATCTCGCTCTCGACCTCGGTCTCGGTCTCGATCTCGGTCTCGGTCTCGATCTCGCTCTCGGTCTCGATCTCGGTCTCGGTCTTGATCTCGGTGTCGGTCTTGATCTCGGTCTTGATCTCGGTCTCGGTCTCGATCTCGGTCTTGATCTCGGTCTCGGTCTTGATCTCGGTCTCGATCTCGGTCTTGGTCTTAATCTCGGTCTCGGTCTTGATGTCGGTCTCGGTCTCGGTCTCGGTCTCGATCTCGATCTCGGTCTCGGTCTGCATCTCGATCTCGGTCTCGATCTCGATCTCGGTCTCGGTCTTGATCTCGGTCTCGATCTCGGTCTCGATCTCGGTCTCGATCTCGGTCTAGGTCTGGATCTCGATCTCGGTCTCGGTCTCGATCTCGATCTCGGTCTCGGTCTCGATCTCGATCTTGGTCTCGGTCTTGATCTCGGTCTTGATCTCCGTCTCGGTCTCGATCTCTATCTCGGTCTCGGTCTTGATCTCGGTCTCGATCTCGATCTCGGTCTCGATCTTGATCTCGGCCTTGATCTCGGTCTCGGTCTTGATCACGGTCTCGGTCTCGATCTCGGTCTGGGTCTCGATCTCGGTCTCGGTCTCGATCTCGGTCTCGGCCTGGTTCTCGGTCTCGGTCTTGATCTCGGTCTCGGTCTTGATCTCGGTCTCGGTCTTGATCTCGGTCTCGCTCTCGATCTCGGTCTCGATCTCGATCTCGATCTCGATTTCGGTCTTGATCTCGGTCTCGGTCTTGATCTCGGTCTCGTTCTTGATCTCGGTCTCGGTCTTGATCTTGGTCTCGGTTTTGATCTCGGTGTCGGTCTTGATCTCGTTTTCGGTCTTGAACTCGGGTTTCGGTCTGGATCCCGGTCTCGGTCTCGATCTCGGTCTCTGTCTCGTTCTCGATCTCGGTATCGATTTCGATCTCGGTCTCGGTCTTGAACTCGGTCTCGGTCTCGATCTCGATTTCGACCTCGGTCTCGATCTCAGTCTCGGTCTCGATCTCGGGTACGGTCTCGATCTCGGTCTCGGCCTCGGTCACGATCTCGGTCTCGGTCTTGATCTCGGTCTCGGTCTCGATTCGGTCTCGGTCTTGATCTCGGTCTCGGTCTCGGTCTCGGTCTCGATCTCGGTCTCGGTCTCGATCTCGGTCTCGGTCTCGATCTCGGTCTCGGTCTCGATCTCGGCTTCGGTCTTGATCTCGGTCTTGATCTCGGTCTCGGTCTTGTTCTCGGTCTCGGTCTCGATCTCGGTCTCGATCTCGCTCTCGATCTCGGTCTCGGTCTAGATCTCGAATTCGGTCTCGGTCTTGATCTCGGTCTCGATCTCGGTCTCGGTCGTGATCTCGGTCTCGGTCTCGATCTCGGTCTCGTTCTCGATCTCGGACTCGATCTCGATCTCGGTCTCGGTCTGGATCTCGATCTCGGTCTCGGTCTCGATCTCGATCTCGGTCTCGATCTCGTTCTCGGTCTCGGTCTTGATCTCGGTCTTGATCTCGGTCTTGATCTCCGTCTCGGTCTTGGTCTTGGTCTCGGTCTCGGTCTCGATCTCGATCTCGGTCTCGGTCTTGATCTCCTTCTCGGTCTTGATCTCGGTCTCGATGTCTATCTCGGTCTCGGTCTTGATCTCGGTCTCGATCTCGATCTCGGTCTCGATCTCGATCTCGGTCTCGGCCTGGATCTCGGTCTCGGTCTTGATCTCGGTCTCGGTCTTGATCTCGGTCTCGGTCTAATCTCGGTCTCGCTCTCGATCTCGGTCTCGGTCTCGATCTCGGTCTCGGTCTCGATCTCGGTCTCGGTCTTTATCTCGGTCTCGGTCTTGATCTCGGTCTCGGTCTTGATCTCGGTCTCGGTTTTGATCTCGGTGTCGGTCTTGATCTCGGTATCGGTCTTGATCTCGGGTTTCGGTCTTGATCTCGGTCTCGGATTCGATCTCGGTCTCTGTCTCGTTCTCGATCTCGGTCTCGATTTCGATCTCGGTCGCGGTCTTGAACTCGGTCTCGGTCTCGATCTCGATTTCGATCTCGGTCTCGATCTCAGTCTCGGTCTCGATCTCGGTCTCGATCTCGGTCACGGTCTCGATCTCGGACTCTGGCTCGGTCTCGATCTCGGTCTCGGTCTTGATCTCGGTCTCGGTCTCGGTCTTGATCTTGATCTCGGTCTCGGTCTCGGTCTCGATCTCGGTCTCTATCTCGGTCTCGGTCTCGATCTCGGTTTCGAACTTGATCTCGGTCTCAATCTCGGTCTCGGTCTCGGTCTCGATCTCGATCTCGGTCTCGATCTCGGCCTCGATGTCGGTCTCGGTGTCGGTCTCGGTCTTGATCTCGGTCTCGGTCTCGGTCTCGGTCTTGATCACGGTCTCGGTCGCGATCTCGGTCTCGGTCTCGATCTCGGTCTCGGTCTCGACCTCGATCTCGGTCTCGGTCTCGGCCTCGATCTCGGTCTCGGTTCCGATCTCGATCTCGGTCTCGGTCTGGATCTTGATCTCGGTCTCGATCTCGATCTCGGTCTCGGTCTTGATCTCGGTCTTGGTCTCGATCTCGGTCTCGGTCTCGATCTCGATCTCCATCTCGGTCACGGTCAGGATCTCGATCTGGGTCTCGGTCTTGATCTCTGTCTCGGTCTTGATCTCGGTCTCGTTCTCGGTCTGGATCTCGATCTCGTTCTCGATCTCGATCTCTGTCTCGGTCTTGATCTCGGTCTCGGTCTCGATCTCGGTCTCGGTCTCGATCTCGATCTTGATCTCGGTCTCGGTCTCGGTCTGGATCTCGAGCTCGGTCTCGATCTCGATCTCGGTCTCGGTCTCGATCTCGTTCTCGGTCTCGGTCTTGATCTCGGTCTTGATCTCCATCTCGGTCTTGGTCTCGGTCTCGGTCTCGATCTCGATCTCGGTCTCGGTCTTGATCTCCGTCTCGGTCTTGTTCTCGGTCTCGGTCTTGATGTCGGTCTCGGTCTCGATCTCGGTCTCAGTCTCGATCTCGGTCTAGGCGTTGATCTCGGTCTCGGTCTTGATCTCGGTCTCGGTCTCGATCTCGGTCTGGGACTCGATCTCGGTCTCGGTCTCGGCCTGGATCTCGGTCTCGGTCTTGATCTCAGTCTCGATCTCGGTCTCGGTCTCGATCTCGGTCTCGATCTCGGTCTCGATCTCTGTTTCGGTCTCGGTCTCGGTCTCGGTCTCGATCTCGGTCTCGGTCTCGATCTCGATCTCGATCTCAGTCTCGGTCTGGATCTCGATCCCTATCTCGGTCTGGGTCTAGATCTCGGTCTCGGTCTCGATCTCGGTCTCGGTCTCGATCTCGATCTCCATCTCGATCTCGGTCTCGGTCTCGGTCTGGATCTCGATCTTGGTCTCGGTCACGGTCTTGATCTCGGTCTTGATCTCGGTCTCGGTCTCGATCTCGATCTCGGCCTAGGTCTTGATCTCGGTCTCGGTCTTGATCTCGGTCTCGATCTCTATCTTGGTCTCGGTCTCGATCTCGGTCTCGGTCTGGATCTCGATGTCGGTCTCGATCTCGATCTCGGTCTCGGTCTTGATCTCGGTCTCGATCTCGATCTCTGTCTCGGTCTCGATCTCGGTCTCGATCTCGATCTCGGTGTGGATCTCGATCTCGGTCTCGATCTCGATCTCGATCTCGGTCTCGGTCTCGATCTCGTTCACGGTTTCGGTCTTGATCTCGGTCTCGATCTCGATCTCGGTCTCGGCCTTGATGTCGGTCTCGGTCTTGATCTCGGTCTCGGTCTCGATCTCTGTCTAGGTCTCGATCAAGGTCTCGGTCTCGATCTCGGTCTCGGCCTGGATCTCGGTCTCGGTCTTGATTTCGGTCTCTGTCTTGCTCTCGGTCTCGGTCTAATCTCGGTCTCGCTCTCGATCTCGGTCTCGGTCTCAATCTCGGTCTCGGTCTTGATCTTGGTATTGATCTCGGTCTCGGTCTTGATCTCGGTCTCAGTCTTGATCTCGGTCTCGGTTTTGATCTCGGTGTCGGTCTTGATCTCGGTATCGGTCTTGATCTCGGGTTTCGGTCTTGATCTCGGTCTCGATCTCGGTCTCTGTCTCGTTCTCGATCTCGGTCTCGATTTCGATCTCGGTCGCGGTCTTGAACTCGGTCTCGGTCTCGATCTCGATTTCGATCTCGGTCTCGATCTCAGTCTCGGTCTCGATCTCGGTCTCGGTCTCGATTTCGGTCACGGTCTCGATCTCGGTCTCTGTCTCGGTCTCGATCTCGGTCTCGGTTTTGATCTCGGTCTCGGTCTCGATCTCGGTCTCGGTCTTGATCTCGGTCTCGGTCTCGGTCTCGAACTCGGTCTCGGTCTCGATCTCGGTCTCGATCTCGGTTTCGGTCTTGATATCGGTCTCGGTCTCGATCTCGGTCTCGGTCTTGTTCTCGGTCTCGGTCTCGATCTCGGTATCGGTCTCAATCTCGGTCTCGGTCTCGGCCTCGATCTCGATCTCGCTCTCGCTCTCGGTCTCGGTCTCGATCTCGGTCTCGGTCTCGATCTCGGTCTCGGTCTCGGTCTGGATCTCGAGCTCGGTCTCGATCTCGGTCTCGGTCTCGATTTCGTTCTCGGTCTCGGTCTTGATCTCGGTCTTGATCTCCATCTCGGTCTTGGTCTCGGTCTCGATCTCGATCTCGGTCTCGGTCTTGATCTCCGTCTCGGTCTTGTTCTCGGTCTCGGTCTTGATGTCGGTCTCGGTCTCGATCTCGGTCTCAGTCTCGATCTCGGTCTAGGCGTTGATCTCGGTCTCGGTCTTGATCTCGGTCTCGGTCTCGATCTCGGTCTGGGACTCGATCTCGGTCTCGGTCTCGGCCTGGATCTCCGTCTCGGTCTTGATCTCAGTCTCGATCTCGGTCTCGGTCTCGATCTCGGTCTCGGTCTCGATCTCGGTCTCGATCTCTGTTTCGGTCTCGGTCTCGGTCTCGGTCTCGATCTCGGTCTCGGTCTCGATCTCGATCTCGATCTCAGTCTCGGTCTGGATCTCGATCCCTATCTCGGTCTGGGTCTAGATCTCGGTCTCGGTCTCGATCTCGGTCTCGGTCTCGATCTCGATCTCCATCTCGATCTCGGTCTCGGTCTCGGTCTGGATCTCGATCTTGGTCTCGGTCACGGTCTTGATCTCGGTCTTGATCTCGGTCTCGGTCTCGATCTCGATCTCGGCCTAGTTCTTGATCTCGGTCTCGGTCTTGATCTCGGTCTCGATCTCTATCTTGGTCTCGGTCTCGATCTCGGTCTCGGTCTGGATCTCGATGTCGGTCTCGATCTCGATCTCGGTCTCGGTCTGGATCTCGGTCTCGGTCTCGATCTCTGTCTCGGTCTCGATCTCGGTCTCGATCTCGATCTCGGTCTCGGTGTGGATCTCGATCTCGGTCTCGATCTCGATCTCGATCTCGGTCTCGGTCTCGATCTCGTTCACGGTCTCGGTCTTGATCTCGGTCTTGATCTCCGTCTCGGTCTTGGTCTTGGTCTCGTACTTGATCTCGATCTCGGTCTCGGTCTTCATCTCCTTCTCGGTCTTGATCTCGGTCTCGATGTCTATCTCGGTCTCGGTCTTGATCTCGGTCTCGATCTCGATCTCGGTCTCGATCTCGATCTCGGTCTCGGCCTTGATCTCGGTCTCGGTCTTGATCTCGGTCTCGGTCTCGATCTGTGTCTAGGTCTCAATCAAGGTCTCGGTCTCGATCTCGGTCTCGGCCTGGATCTCGGTCTCGGTCTTGATCTCGGTCTCTGTCTTGCTCTCGGTCTCGGTCTAATCTCGGTCTCGCTCTCGATTTCGGTCTCGGTCTCAATCTCGGTCTCGGTCTTGATCTTGGTATTGATCTCGGTCTCGGTCTTGATCTCGGTCTCAGTCTTGATCTCGGTCTCGGTTTTGATCTCGGTGTCGGTCTTGATCTCGGTATCGGTCTTGATCTCGGGTTTCGGTCTTGATCTCGGTCTCGATCTCGGTCTCTGTCTCGTTCTCGATCTCGGTCTCGATTTCGATCTCGGTCGCGGTCTTGAACTCGGTCTCGGTCTCGATCTCGATTTCGATCTCGGTCTCGATCTCAGTCTCGGTCTCGATCTCGGTCTCGGTCTCGATCTCGGTCTCGGTTTTGATCTCGGTCTCGGTCTCGATCTCGGTCTCGGTCTTGATCTCGGTCTCGGTCTCGGTCTCGAACTCGGTCTCGGTCTCGATCTCGGTCTCGATCTCGGTTTCGGTCTTGATATCGGTCTCGGTCTCGATCTCGGTCTCGGTCTTGTTCTCGGTCTCGGTCTCGATCTCGGTATCGGTCTCAATCTCGGTCTCGGTCTCGGCCTCGATCTTGATCTCGCTCTCGGTCTCGGTCTCGATCTCGGTCTCGGTCTCGATCTCGGTCTCGATCTCGATCTCGGTCTCGATCTTGATCTCGGTCTCGGTCTTGATCTCGGTCTCGATATCTATCTCGGTCTCGGTCTTGATCTCGGTCTCGATCTCGATCTCGGTCTCGATCTCGGTCTCGGTCTCGGCCTTGATCTCGGTCTCGGTCTTGATTTGGGTCTCGGTCTTGATCTCGATCTCGATATCGGTCTCGGTCTCGATGTCGGTCTCGGTCTCGATTTCGGTCTCGGTCTCTATCTCGGTCTCGGTCTCCATCTCGGTCTCGGTTTCGATCTCGATCTCGTTCTCGGTCTGGAACTCGATCTCGTTCTCGATCTCGATCTCGGTCTCGGTCTTGATCTCGGTCTCGGTCTCGATCTTGGTCAAGTTCTCGGTCTCGATCTCGATCTCGGTCTCGGTCTGGATCTCGAGCCCGGTCTCGATCTCGATCTCGGTCTCGGTCTCGATCTCGTTCTCGGTCTCGCTCTTGATCTCGGTCTTCATCTCCATCTGGGTCTTGGTCTCGGTCTCGGTCTCGATCTCGATCTCGGTCTCGGTCTTGATCTCCGTCTGGGTCTTGCTCTCGGTCTCGGTCTTGATGTCGGTCTCGGTCTCGATCTCGGTCTCGATCTCGATCTCGGTCTAGGCGTTGATCTCGGTCTCGGTCTTGATCACGGTCTCGATCTCGGTCTGGGTCTCGATCTCGGTCTCGGTCTCGATCTCGGTCTCGGCCTGGATCTCGGTCTCGGTCTTGATCTCGGTCTCGATCTCGGTCTCGGTCTTGATCTCGGTCTCGGTGTTGATCTCGGTCTGGGTCTATATCTCGGTCTCGGTCTTGATCTCGGTCTCGGTTTTGATCTCGGTGTCGGTCTTGTTCTCGGTCTCGGTCTTGATCTCGGGTTTCGTTCTTGATCTCGGTCTCGATTTCGATCTCGGTCTCGGTCTCGATCTCAGTCTCGGTCTCGGTCTCGATGTCGGTCTCGGTCTCGGTCACGGTCTCGATCTCGGTCTCGGTCTCGGTCTCGATCTTGGTCTCGGTCTTGACCTCGGTCTCGGTCTCGATCTCGGTCTCGATCTCGATCTTGGTGTCGGTCTTGATCTCGGTCTTGATCTCCGTCTCGGTCTTGGTCTCGTTCTCGGTCTCGATGTCGATCTCGGTCTCGGTCTTGATCTCCGTCTCGGTCTTGATCTCGGTCTCGATCTCTGTCTCGGTCTCGGTCTTGATCTCGGTCTCGATCTCGATCTCGGTCTCGATCTCGATCTCGATCTCGGTCTCGATCTCGAACTCGGTCTCGGCCTTGATCTCGGTCTCGGTCTTGATCTCGGTCAAGGTCTCGATCTCGGTCGGGGTCTCGATCTCGGTCTCGATCTCGGTCTCGGTCTGGATCTCGATCTCGGTCTTTATCTCGGTCTTGGTCTTGATCTCGGTCTCGGTCTTGATCTCGGTCTCGCTCTCCATCTCGGTCTCGATCTCGGTCTCGGTGTTGATCTCGGTCTCGGTCGTGATCTCGGTCTCGGTCTTGATCTCGCTCTCGGTCTTGACCTCGTTCTCGGTCTTGATCTCGGTCTCGGTTTTGATCTCGGTGTCGGTCTTGATCTCGGACTCGGTCTGGATCTCGGGTTTCGGTCTTGATCTCCGTCTCGATCTCGATCTCGGTCTCTGTCTCGTTCTCGATCTCGATATCGATTTCGATCTTGTTCTCGGTCTTGAACTCGGTCTCGGTCTCGATCTCGATTTCGATCTCGGTCTCGATTTCAGTCTCGATCTCGGTCTCGATCTCGGTCTCGGTCTCGAGCTCGGTCACGGTCTCGATCTCGGTCTCGGTCTCGGTCTCGATCTCGGTCTCGGTCTTGATCTCGGTCTCGGTCTCGATTCGGTCTCGGTCTTGATCTCGGTCTCGGTCTCGGACTCGATCTCGGTCTCGGTCTCGATCAAGGTCTCGGTCTCGATCTCGGCTTCGGTCTTGATCTCGGACTCGACCTCGACCTCGGTCTTGTTCTCGGTCTCGGTCTCGATCTCGGTCTCGGTCTGGATCTCGGTCTCGGTCTCGATCTCGATCTCGGTCTCGATCTCTGTCTTGATCTCGGTCTCGGTCTAATCTCGGTCTCGCTCTCGATCTCGGTCTCGGTCTCAATCTCGGTCTCGGTCTTGATCTTGGTCTTGATCTCGGTCTCGGTCTTGATCTCGGTCTCAGTCTTGATCTCGGTCTCGGTTTTGATCTCGGTGTCGGTCTTGATCTCGGTCTCGGTCTTGATCTCGGGTTTCGGTCTTGATCTCGGTCTCGATCTCGGTCTCTGTCTCGTTCTCGATCTCGTACTCGATTTCGATCTCGGTCGCGGTCTTGAACTCGGTCTCGGTCTCGATCTCGATTTCGATCTCGGTCTCGATCTCAATCTCGGTTTCGATCTCGGTCTCGGTCTCGATCTCGGTCACGGTCTCGATCTCGGTCTCTGTCTCGGTCTCGATCTCGGTCTCGGTTTTGATCTCCGTCTCGGTCTCGATCTCGGTCTCGGTCTTGATCTCGGTCTCGGTCTCGGTCTCGAACTCGGTCTTGGTCTCGATCTCGGTCTCGATCTCGGTTTCAGTCTTGATCTCGGTCTCGGTCTCGATCTCGGTCTCGGTCTTGTTCTCGGTCTCGGTCTCGATCTCGGTCTCGGTCTCAATCTCGGTCTCGGTCTCGGCCTCGATCTCGATCTCGCTCTCGGTCTCGATCTCGGTCTCGATCTCGGTCTCGGTGTCGGTCTCGGTATTGATCTCGGTCTCGGTCTCGGTCTCGGTCTTGAACACGGTCTCGGTCGCGATCTCGGTCTCGGTCTCGATCTCGTTCTCGGTCTCCATCTCGGTCTCGGTCTCGGTCTCGGTCTCGATCTCGGTCTCGGTCTCGATCTCGATCTCGGTCTCGGTCTGGATCTCGATCTCGGTCTCGATCTCGATCTCGGTCTCGGTCTTGATCTCGGTCTCGAACTCGGTCTCGGTCTCAATCTCGGTCTCGATCTCGATCTCGGTCTCGGTCACGATCTCGATCTCGGTCTCGGTCTTGATCTCGGTCTCGGTCTTGATCTCGGTCTCGATATCTATCTCGGTCTCGGTCTTGATCTCGGTCTCAGTCTCGGTCTCGATCTCGGTCTCGGTCTCGATCTCGGTCACGGTCTCGATCTCGGTCTCTGTCTCGGTCTCGATCTCGGTCTCGGTTTTGATCTCCGTCTCGGTCTCGATCTCGGTCTCGGTCTTGATCTCGGTCTCGGTCTCGGTCTCGAACTCGGTCTCGGTCTCGATCTCGATCTCGGTTTCGGTCTTGATCTCGGTCTCGGTCTCGATCTCGGTTTCGGTCTTGTTCTCGGTCTCGGTCTCGATCTCGGTCTCGGTCTCAATCTCGGTCTCGTTCTCGGCCTCGATCTCGATCTCGCTCTCGGTCTCGATCTCGGTCTCGATCTCGGTCTCGGTGTCGGTCTCAGTCTTGTTCTCGGTCTCGGTCTTGATCACGGTCTCGGTCGCGATCTCGGTCTCGGTCTCGATCTCGGTCTCGGTCTCGATCTCGATCTCGGTCTCGGTCTCGATCTCGGTCTCGATCTCGATCTCGGTCTCGGTCTGGATCTCGATCTCGGTGTCGATCTCGATCTCGGTCTCGGTCTTGAACTCGGTCTCGGTCACGAACTCGGTCTCGGTCTCGATCTCGGTCTCGATCTCGATCTCGGTCTCGGTCAGGATCTCGATCTCAGTCTCGGTCTTGATCTCGGTCTCGGTCTTGATCTCGGTCTCGATATCTATCTCGGTCTCGGTCTTGATCTCGGTCTCGGTCTCGGCCTTGATCTCGGTCTCTGTCTTGATTTGGGTCTCGGTCTTGATCTCGGTCTCGATCTCGGTCTCGGTCTCGATTTCGGTCTCGGTCTCTATCTCGGTCTCGGTCTCGGTCTCCATCTCGGTCTCGGTTTCGATCTTGATCTCGTTCTCGGTCTGGATCTCGATCTCGTTCTCGATCTCGATCTCGGTCTCGGTCTTGATCTCGATCTCGGTCTCGGTCTCGTTCTCGGTCTCGATCTCGATCTCGGTCTCGGTCTGGATCTCGAGCCCGGTCTCGATCTCGATCTCGGTCTCGGTCTCGTTCTCGGTCTCGGTCTTGATCTCGGTCTTGATCTCCATCTCGGTCTTGGTCTCGGTCTCGGTCTCGATCTCGATCTCGGTCTCGGTCTTGATCTCCGTCTGTGTCTTGCTCTCGGTCTCGGTCTTGATGTCGGTCTCGGTCTCGATCTCGGTCTCGATCTCGATCTCGGTCTAGGCGTTGATCTCGGTCTCGGTCTTGATCACGGTCTCGATCTCGGTCTGGGTCTCGATCTCGGTCTTGGTCTCGATCTCGGTCACGGCCTGGATCTCGGTCACGGTCTTAATCTCGGTCTCGATCTCGGTCTCGGTCTTGATCTCAGTCTCGGTGTTGATCTCGGTCTCGGTCTTGATCTCGGTCTCGGTCTTGATCTCGGTCTCGGTTTTGATCTCGGTGTCGGTCTTGATCTCGGTCTCGGTCTTGATCTCGGGTTTCGTTCTTGATCTCGGTCTCGATTTCGATCTCGGTCTCGGTCTGGAACTCGGTCTCGGTCTCGATCTCGATTTCGATCTCGGTCTCGATCTCAGTCTCGGTCTCGGTCTCGATGTCGGTCTCGGTCTCGGTCACGGTCTCGATCTCGGTCTCGGTCTTGATCTCGGTCTTGGTCTCGATCTCGGTCTCGGTCTTGATCTCGGTCTCGGTCTCGATCTCGATCTTGGTCTCGGTCTTGATCTCGGTCCTGATCTCCGTCTCGGTCTTGGTCTCGTTCTCGGTCTCGATCTCGATCTCGGTCTCGGTCTTGATCTCCGTCTCGGTCTTGATCTCGGTCTCGATCTCCTTCTCGGTCTCGATCTCGATCTCGGTCTCGGCCTTGATCTCGGTCTCGGTCTTGATCTCGGTCAAGGTCTCGATCTCGGTCTGGGTCTCGATCTCCGTCTCGATCTCGGTCTCGGTCTGGATCTCGATCTCGGTCTTTATCTCGGTCTTGGTCTTGATCTCGGTCCCGGTCTTGATCTCGGTCTCGCTCTCGATCTCGGTCTCGATCTCGGTCTCGGTGTTGATCTCGGTCTCGGTCGTGATCTCGGTCTCGGTCTTGATCTCGCTCTCGGTCTTGACCTCGTTCTCGGTCTTGAACTCGGTCTCGGTTTTGATCTCGGTGTCGGTCTTGAT
Organism: Tenodera sinensis; assembly: GCA_030765045.1. Classification (NCBI taxonomy): domain Eukaryota; kingdom Metazoa; phylum Arthropoda; class Insecta; order Mantodea; family Mantidae; genus Tenodera; species Tenodera sinensis. Next base: position 43,994,820 of record CM060972.1, read on the forward strand.
CTCGGACTCGGTCTGGATCTCGGGTTTCGGTCTTGATCTCCGTCTCGATCTCGATCTCGGTCTCTGTCTCGTTCTCGATCTCGATATCGATTTCGATCTTGGTCTCGGTCTTGAACTCGGTCTCGGTCTCGATCTCGATTTCGCTCTCGGTCTCGATTTCAGTCTCGGTCTCGGTTTCGATCTCGGTCTCGGTCTCGATCTCGGTCACGGTCTCGATCTCGGTCTCGGTCTCGGTCTCGATCTCGGTCTCGGTCTTGATCTCGGTCTCGGTCTCGGTCTCGATTCGGTCTCGGTCTTGATCTCGATCTCGGTCTCGGACTCGATCTCGGTCTCGGTCTCGATCTCAGTCTCGGTCTCGATCTCGGCTTCGGTCTTGATCTCGGTCTCGATCTCGATCTCGGTCTTGTTCTCGGTCTCGGTCTCGATCTCGGTGTCGGTCTGGATCTCGGTCTCGGTCTCGATATCGATCTCGCTCTCGATCTCGGTCTCGGTCTCGATCTCTGTCTTGATCTCGGTCTCGGTCTAATCTCGGTCTCGCTCTCGATCTCGGTCTCGGTCTCAATCTCGGTCTCGGTCTTGATCTTGGTCTTGATCTCGGTCTCGGTCTTGATCTCGGTCTCAGTCTTGATCTCGGTCTCGGTTTTGATCTCGGTGTCGGTCTTGATCTCGGTCTCGGTCTTGATCTCGGGTTTCGGTCTTGATCTCGGTCTCGATCTCGGTCTCTGTCTCGTTCTCGATCTCGGTCTCGATTTCGATCTCGGTCGCGGTCTTGAACTCGGTCTCGGTCTCGATCTCGATTTCGATCTCGGTCTCGATCTCAGTCTCGGTCTCGATCTCGGTCTCGGTCTCGATCTCGATCTCGGTCTCGGTCTCGGTCTCGGCCTTGATCTCGGTCTCGGTCTTGATCTCGGACTCGGTCTCGATCACGGTCTGGGTCTCGATCTCGGTCTCGATCTCGGTCTCGGCCTGGATATCGGTCTCGGTCCTGATCTCGGTCTTGGTCTTGATCTCGATCTCCGTCTTGATCTCGGTCTCGCTCTCGATCTCGGTCTCGGTCTTGATCTCGGTCTTGGTCGTGATCTCGGTCTCGGTCTTGATCTCGCTCTCGGTCTTGACCTCGTTCTCGGCCTTGACCTCGTTCTCGGCCTTGATCTCAGTCTCGGTTTTTATCTCGGTGTCGGTCTTGATCTCGGTCTCGGTCTGGATCTCGGGTTTCGGTCTCGGTCTCGGTCTCGGTCTCGATCTCGGTCTCGGTCTCGATCTCGATCTCGGTCTTGGTCTGGATCACGATCTCGGTCTCGATCTCGATCTCGGTCTCGGTCTTGATCTCGGTCTCGGTCTCGATCTCGGTCTCGATCTCGGTCTCGATCTCGATCTCGGTCTCGGCCAGGATCTCGATCTCGGTCTCGGTCTCGGTCTTGATCTCGGTCTCGGTCTTGATCTCGGTCTGGATATCTATCTCGGTCTCGGTCTTGATCTCGGTCTCGATCTCGATCTCGGTCTCGATCTCGGTCTCGGTCTCGGCCTTGATCTCGGTCTCGGTCTTGATCTGGGTCTCGGTCTTGATCTCGGTCTCGATCTCGGTCTCGGTCTCGATCTCGGTCTTGGTCTCGATTTCGGTCTCGATTTCGATCTCGGTCGCGGTCTTGAACTCGGTCTCGGTCTCGATCTCGATTTCGATCTCGGTCTCGATCTCAGTCTCGGTCTCGATCTCGTTCTCGGTCTCGATCTCGGTCTCGGTCTCGGTCTCGGTCTCGATCTCGGTCTCGGTCTCGATCTCGATCTCGGTCTCGGTTTGGATCTCGATCTCGGTCTCGATCTCGGTCTCGGTCTTGATCTCGGTCTCGGTCTCGAACTCGGTCTCGGTCTCGATCTCGGTCTCGATCTCGATCTCGGTCTCGGTGACGATCTCGATCTCGGTCTCGGTCTTGATCTCGGTCTCGGTCTTGATCTCGGTCTCGATATCTATCTCGGTCTCGGTCTTGATCTCGGTCTCAGTCTCGGTCTCGATCTCGGTCTCGGTCTCGATCTCGGTCACGGTCTCGATCTCGGTCTCTGTCTCGGTCTCGATCTCGGTCTCGGTTTTGATCTCCGTCTCGGTCTCGATCTCGGTCTCGGTCTTGATCTCGGTCTCGGTCTCGGTCTCGAACTCGGTCTCGGTCTCGATCTCGAACTCGGTTTCGGTCTTGATCTCGGTCTCGGTCTCGATCTCGGTTTCGGTCTTGTTCTCGGTCTCGGTCTCGATCTCGGTCTCGGTCTCAATCTCGGTCTCGGTCTCGGCCTCGATCTCGATCTCGCTCTCGGTCTCGATCTCGGTCTCGATCTCGGTCTCGGTGTCGGTCTCAGTCTTGTTCTCGGTCTCGGTCTTGATCACGGTCTCGGTCGCGATCTCGGTCTCGGTCTCGATCTCGGTCTCGGTCTCGATCTCGATCTCGGTCTCGGTCTCGATCTCGGTCTCGATCTCGATCTCGGTCTCGGTCTGGATCTCGATCTCGGTGTCGATCTCGATCTCGGTCTCGGTCTTGAACTCGGTCTCGGTCACGAACTCGGTCTCGGTCTCGATCTCGGTCTCGATCTCGATCTCGGTCTCGGTCAGGATCTCGATCTCAGTCTCGGTCTTGATCTCGGTCTCGGTCTTGATCTCGGTCTCGGTCTTGATCTCGGTCTCGGTCTTGATCTCGGTCTCGATATCTATCTCGGTCTCGGTCTTGATCTCGGTCTCGGTCTCGGCCTTGATCTCGGTCTCTGTCTTGATTTGGGTCTCGGTCTTGATCTCGGTCTCGATCTCGGTCTCGGTCTCGATTTCGGTCTCGGTCTCTATCTCGGTCTCGGTCTCGGTCTCCATCTCGGTCTCGGTTTCGATCTCGATCTCGTTCTCGGTCTGGATCTCGATCTCGTTCTCGATCTCGATCTCGGTCTCGGTCTTGATCTCGATCTCGGTCTCGGTCTCGTTCTCGGTCTCGATCTCGATCTCGGTCTCGGTCTGGATCTCGAGCCCGGTCTCGATCTCGATCTCGGTTTCGGTCTCGATCTCGTTCTCGGTCTCGGTCTTGATCTCGGTCTTGATCTCCATCTCGGTCTTGGTCTCGGTCTCGGTCTCGATCTCGATCTCGGTCTCGGTCTTGATCTCCGTCTGTGTCTTGCTCTCGGTCTCGGTCTTGATGTCGGTCTCGGTCTCGATCTCGGTCTCGATCTCGATCTCGGTCTAGGCGTTGATCTCGGTCTCGGTCTTGATCACGGTCTCGATCTCGGTCTGGGTCTCGATCTCGGTCTTGGTCTCGATCTCGGTCTCGGCCTGGATCTCGGTCTCGGTCTTGATCTCGGTCTCGATCTCGGTCTCGGTCTTGATCTCAGTCTCGGTGTTGATCTCGGTCTCGGTCTTGATCTCGGTCTCGGTCTTGATCTCGGTCTCGGTTTTGATCTCGGTGTCGGTCTTGATCTCGGTCTCGGTCTTGATCTCGGGTTTCGTTCTTGATCTCGGTCTCGATTTCCATCTCGGTCTCGGTCTGGAACTCGGTCTCGGTCTCGATCTCGATTTCGATCTCGGTCTCGATCTCAGTCTCGGTCTCGGTCTCGATGTCGGTCTCGGTCTCGGTCACGGTCTCGATCTCGGTCTCGGTCTTGATCTCGGTCTCGGTCTCGATCTCGGTCTCGGTCTTGATCTCGGTCTCGGTCTCGATGTCGATCTTGGTCTCGGTCTTGATCTCGGTCCTGATCTCCGTCTCGGTCTTGGTCTCGTTCTCGGTCTCGATGTCGATCTCGGTCTCGGTCTTGATCTCCGTCTCGGTCTTGATCTCGGTCTCGATCTCCTTATCGGTCTCGGTCTCGATCTCAGTCTCGGTCTCGATCTCGGTCTCGGTCTCGATCTCGATCTCGGTCTCGGTCTCGGTCTCGGCCTTGATCTCGGTCTCGGTCTTGATCTCGGACTCGGTCTCGATCACGGTCTGGGTCTCGATCTCGGTCTCGATCTCGGTCTCGGCCTGGATATCGGTCTCGGTCCTGATCTCGGTCTTGGTCTTGATCTCGGTCTCCGTCTTGATCTCGGTCTCGCTCTCGATCTCGGTCTCGGTCTTGATCTCGGTCTTGGTCGTGATCTCGGTCTCGGTCTTGATCTCGCTCTCGGTCTTGACCTCGTTCTCGGCCTTGACCTCGTTCTCGGCCTTGATCTCAGTCTCGGTTTTTATCTCGGTGTCGGTCTTGATCTCGGTCTCGGTCTGGATCTCGGGTTTCGGTCTCGGTCTCGATCTCGGTCTCGGTCTCGATCTCGATTTCGGTCTTGGTCTGGATCTCGATCTCGGTCTCGATCTCGATCTCGGTCTCGGTCTTGATCTCGGTCTCGGTCTCGATCTCGGTCTCGATCTCGGTCTCGATCTCGATCTCGGTCTCGGCCAGGATCTCGATCTCGGTCTCGGTCTCGGTCTTGATCTCGGTCTCGGTCTTGATCTTGGTCTGGATATCTATCTCGATCTCGGTCTTGATCTCGGTCTCGATCTCGATCTCGGTCTCGATCTCGGTCTCGGTCTCGGCCTTGATCTCGGTCTCGGTCTTGATCTGGGTCTCGGTCTTGATCTCGGTCTCGATCTCGGTCTCGGTCTCGATCTCGGTCTTGGTCTCGATTTCGGTCTCGATTTCGATCTCGGTCGCGGTCTTGAACTCGGTCTCGGTCTCGATCTCGATTTCGATCTCGGTCTCGATCTCAGTCTCGGTCTCGATCTCGTTCTCGGTCTCGATCTCGGTCTCGGTCTCGGTCTCGATCTCGGTCTCGGTCTCGATCTCGATCTCGGTCTCGGTCTGGATCTCGATCTCGGTCTCGATCTCGGTCTCGGTCTTGATCTCGGTCTCGGTCTCGAACTCGGTCTCGGTCTCGATCTCGGTCTCGATCTCGATCTCGGTCTCGGTGACGATCTCGATCTCGGTCTCGGTCTTGATCTCGGTCTCGATATCTATCTCGGTCTCGGTCTTGATCTCGGTCTCAGTCTCGGTCTCGATCTCGGTCTCGGTCTCGATCTCGGTCACGGTCTCGATCTCGGTCTCTGTCTCGGTCTCGATCTCGGTCTCGGTTTTGATCTCCGTCTCGGTCTCGATCTCGGTCTCGGTCTTGATCTCGGTCTCGGTCTCGGTCTCGAACTCGGTCTCGGTCTCGATCTCGAACTCGGTTTCGGTCTTGATCTCGGTCTCGGTCTCGATCTCGGTTTCGGTCTTGTTCTCGGTCTCGGTCTCGATCTCGGTCTCGGTCTCAATCTCGGTCTCGGTCTCGGCCTCGATCTCGATCTCGCTCTCGGTCTCGATCTCGGTCTCGATCTCGGTCTCGGTGTCGGTCTCAGTCTTGTTCTCGGTCTCGGTCTTGATCACGGTCTCGGTCGCGATCTCGGTCTCGGTCTCGATCTCGGTCTCGGTCTCGATCTCGATCTCGGTCTCGGTCTCGATCTCGGTCTCGATCTCGATCTCGGTCTCGGTCTGGATCTCGATCTCGGTGTCGATCTCGATCTCGGTCTCGGTCTTGAACTCGGTCTCGGTCACGAACTCGGTCTCGGTCTCGATCTCGGTCTCGATCTCGATCTCGGTCTCGGTCAGGATCTCGATCTCAGTCTCGGTCTTGATCTCGGTCTCGGTCTTGATCTCGGTCTCGGTCTTGATCTCGGTCTCGATATCTATCTCGGTCTCGGTCTTGATCTCGGTCTCGGTCTCGGCCTTGATCTCGGTCTCTGTCTTGATTTGGGTCTCGGTCTTGATCTCGGTCTCGATCTCGGTCTCGGTCTCGATTTCGGTCTCGGTCTCTATCTCGGTCTCGGTCTCGGTCTCCATCTCGGTCTCGGTTTCGATCTCGATCTCGTTCTCGGTCTGGATCTCGATCTCGTTCTCGATCTCGATCTCGGTCTCGGTCTTGATCTCGATCTCGGTCTCGGTCTCGTTCTCGGTCTCGATCTCGATCTCGGTCTCGGTCTGGATCTCGAGCCCGGTCTCGATCTCGATCTCGGTTTCGGTCTCGATCTCGTTCTCGGTCTCGGTCTTGATCTCGGTCTTGATCTCCATCTCGGTCTTGGTCTCGGTCTCGGTCTCGATCTCGATCTCGGTCTCGGTCTTGATCTCCGTCTGTGTCTTGCTCTCGGTCTCGGTCTTGATGTCGGTCTCGGTCTCGATCTCGGTCTCGATCTCGATCTCGGTCTAGGCGTTGATCTCGGTCTCGGTCTTGATCACGGTCTCGATCTCGGTCTGGGTCTCGATCTCGGTCTTGGTCTCGATCTCGGTCTCGGCCTGGATCTCGGTCTCGGTCTTGATCTCGGTCTCGATCTCGGTCTCGGTCTTGATCTCAGTCTCGGTGTTGATCTCGGTCTCGGTCTTGATCTCGGTCTCGGTCTTGATCTCGGTCTCGGTTTTGATCTCGGTGTCGGTCTTGATCTCGGTCTCGGTCTTGATCTCGGGTTTCGTTCTTGATCTCGGTCTCGATTTCGATCTCGGTCTCGGTCTGGAACTCGGTCTCGGTCTCGATCTCGATTTCGATCTCGGTCTCGATCTCAGTCTCGGTCTCGGTCTCGATGTCGGTCTCGGTCTCGGTCACGGTCTCGATCTCGGTCTCGGTCTTGGTCTCGGTCTCGGTCTCGATCTCGGTCTCGGTCTTGATCTCGGTCTCGGTCTCGATCTCGATCTTGGTCTCGGTCTTGATCTCGGTCCTGATCTCCGTCTCGGTCTTGGTCTCGTTCTCGGTCTCGATGTCGATCTCGGTCTCGGTCTAGATCTCCGTCTCGGTCTTGATCTCGGTCTCGATCTCCTTCTCGGTCTCGGTCTCGATCTCAGTCTCGGTCTCGATCTCGGTCTCGGTCTCGATCTCGATCTCGGTCTCGGTCTCGGCCTTGATCTCGGTCTCGGTCTTGATCTCGGACTCGGTCTCGATCACGGTCTGGGTCTCGATCTCGGTCTCGATCTCGGTCTCGGCCTGGATATCGGTCTCGGTCCTGATCTCGGTCTTGGTCTTGATCTCGGTCTCCGTCTTGATCTCGGTCTCGCTCTCGATCTCGTTCTCGGTCTTGATCTCGGTCTTGGTCGTGATCTCGGTCTCGGTCTTGATCTCGCTCTCGGTCTTGACCTCGTTCTCGGCCTTGACCTCGTTCTCGGCCTTGATCTCAGTCTCGGTTTTTATCTCGGTGTCGGTCTTGATCTCGGTCTCGGTCTCGATCTCGATCTCGGTCTCGGTCTTGATCTCGGTCTCGGTCTCGATCTCGGTCTCGATCTCGGTCTCGATCTCGATCTCGGTCTCGGCCAGGATCTCGATCTCGGTCTCGGTCTCGGTCTTGATCTCGGTCTCGGTCTTGATCTCGGTCTGGATATCTATCTCGGTCTCGGTCTTGATCTCGGTCTCGATCTCGATCTCGGTCTCGATCTCGGTCTCGGTCTCGGCCTTGAGCTCGGTCTCGGTCTTGATCTGGGTCTCGGTCTTGATCTCGGTCTCGATCTCGGTCTCGGTCTCGATCTCGGTCTTGGTCTCGATTTCGGTCTCGATTTCGATCTCGGTCGCGGTCTTGAACTCGGTCTCGGTCTCGATCTCGATTTCGATCTCGGTCTCGATCTCAGTCTCGGTCTCGATCTCGGTCTCGGTCTCGATCTCGGTCACGGTCTCGATCTCGGTCTCTGTCTCGGTCTCGATCTCGGTCTCGGTTTTGATCTCGGTCTCGGTCTCGATCTCGGTCTCGGTCTTGATCTCGGTCTCGGTCTCGGTCTCGAACTCGGTCTCGGTCTCGATCTCGGTCTCGATCTCGGTTTCGGTCTTGATCTCGGTCTCGGTCTCGGTCTCGATCTCGGTCTCGGTCTTGTTCTCGGTCTCGATCTCGGTCTCGGTCTCAATCTCGGTCTCGGTCTCGGCCTCGATCTCGATCTCGCTCTCGGTCTCGATGTCGGTCTCGATCTCGGTCTCGGTGTCGGTCTCGGTCTTGATCTCGGTCTCGGTCTCGGTCTCGGTCTTGATCTCGATCTCGGTCTCGGTCTCGATCTCGGTCTCGATCTCGATCTCGGTCTCAGTCTGGATCTCGATCTCGGTCTCGATCTCGATCTCGGTCTCGGTCTTGATCTCGGTCTCGGTCTCGATCTCGGTCTCGGTCTCGATCTCGGTCTCGATGTCGGTCTCGATCTCGGTCTCGGTGTCGGTCGCGATCTCGGTGTCGGTCTCGATCTCGGTCTCGGTCTTGATCTCGATCTCGGTCTCGGTCTCGGTCTCGGTCTCGATCTCGGTCTCGATCTCGATCTCGGTCTCAGTCTGGATCTCGATCTCGGTCTCGATCTCGGTCTCGGTCTTGATCTCGGTCTCGATCTCGGTCTCGGTCTCGATCTCGGTCTCGGTCTCGATCTCGGTCTCGATCTTGATCTCGGTCTCGGTCAGGATCTCGATCTCGGTCTCGGTCTTGATCTCGGTCTCGGTCTTGATCTCGGTCTCGATATCTATCTGTGTCTCGGTCTTGATCTCGGTCTCGATCTCGGTCTCGGTCTCGGCCTTGATCTCGGTCTCGGTCTTGATTTGGGTCTCCGTCTTGACCTCGGTCTCGATCTCGGTCTCGGTCTCGATCTCGGTCTCGGTATCGATTTCGGTCTCGGTCTCTATCTCGGTCTCGGTCTCCATCTCGGTCTCGGTTTCGGTCTCGATCTCGTTCTCGGTCTGGATCTCGATCTCGTTCTCGATCTCGATCTCGGTCTTGGTCTTGATCTCGGTCTCGGTCTCGATCTCGGTCTCGTTCTCGGTCTCGATCTCGATCTCAGTCTCGGTCTGGATCTCGAGCCCGGTCTCGATCTTGATCTCGGTCTCGGTCTCGATCTCGTTCTCAGTCTCGGTCTTGATCTCCATCTCGGTCTTGGTCTCGGTCTCGGTCTCGATCTCGATCTCGGTCTCGGTCTTGATCTCCGTCTGGGTCTTGCTCTCGGTCTCGGTCTTGATGTCGGTCTCGGTCTCGATCTCGGTCTCGATCTCGGTCTAGGCGTTGATCTCGGTCTCGGTCTTGATCACGGTCTCGATCTCGGTCTGGGTCTCGATCTCGGTCTCGGTCTCGATCTCGGTCTCGGCCTGGATCTCGGTCTCGGACTTGATCTCGGTCTCGATCTCGGTCTCGGTCTTGATCTCGGTCTCGGTGTTGATCTCGGTCTCGGTCTTGATCTCGTTCTCGGTCTTGATCTCGGGCTCGGTTTTGATTTCGGTGTCGGTCTTGATCTCGGTCTCGGTCTTGATCTCGGCTTTCGTTCTTGATATCGGTCTCGATTTCGATCTCGGTCTCGGTCTGGAACTCGGTCTCGGTCTCGATCTCGATTTCGATCTCGGTCTCGGTCTCAGTCTCGGTCTCAGTCTCGATGTCGGTCTCGGTCTCGGTCACGTTCTCGATCACGGTCTCGGTCTCGGTCTCGATCTCGGTCTCGGTCTTGATCTCGGTCTCGGTCTCGATCTCGGTCTCGGTCTTGATCTCGGTCTCGGTCTCGGTCTCGATCTCGATCTTGGTCTCGGTCTTGATCTCAGTGTTGATCTCCGTGTCGGTCTTGGTTTCGTTCTCGGTCTCGATGTCGATCTCGGTCTCGGTCTTGATCTCCGTCTCGGTCTTGATCTCGGTCTCGATCTCTTTCTCGGTCTCGGTCTTGATCTCGGTCTCGATCTCGATCTCGGTCTCGATCTCGATCTCGGTCTCGGCCTTGATCTCGGTCTCGGTCTTGATCTCGGTCAAGGTCTCGATCTCGGTCTCGGTCTCGATCTCGGTCTCGATCTCGGTCTCGGCCTGGATCTCGATCTCGGTCTTTATCTCGGTCTTGGTCTTGATCTCGGTCTCGGTCTTGATCTCGGTCTCGCTCTAGATCTCGGTCTCGATCTCGGTCTCGGTGTTGATCTCGGTCTCGGTCGTGATCTCGGTCTCGGTCTTGATCTCGCTCTCGGTCTTGACCTCGTTCTCGGTCTTGATCTCGGTCTCGGTTTTGATCTCGGTGTCGGTCTTGATCTCGGACTCGGTCTGGATCTCGGGTTTCGGTCTTGATCTCCGTCTCGATCTCGATCTCGGTCTCTGTCTCGTTCTCGATCTCGATATCGATTTCGATCTTGGTCTCGGTCTTGAACTCGGTCTCGGTCTCGATCTCGATTTCGATCTCGGTCTCGATTTCAGTCTCGGTCTCGGTCTCAATCTCGGTCTCGAACTCGGTCACGGTCTCGATCTCGGTCTCGGTCTCGGTCTCGATCTCGGTCTCGGTCTTGATCTCGGTCTCGGTCTCGATTCGGTCTCGGTCTTGATCTCGGTCTCGGTCTCGGACTCGATCTCGGTCTCGGTCTCGATATCGGTCTCGGTCTCGATCTCGGCTTCGGTCTTGATCTCGGTCTCGATGTCGATCTCGGTCTTGTTCTCGGTCTCGGTCTCGATCTCGGTCTCGGTCTGGATCTCGGTCTCGGTCTCGATCTCGATCTCGCTCTCGATCTCGGTCTTGGTCTCGATCTCGGTCTTGACCTCGGTCTCGGTCTCGATCGCGGCCTCGGTCTTGATCTCGGTCTCGGTCTCGGTCTTGATCTCGGTCTCGGTCGCGATCTCGGTCTCGGTCTCGATCTCGGTTTCGGTCTCGATTTCGATCTCGGTCTCGGTCTCGATCTCGGTCTCGGTCTCGATCTCGGCTTCGGTCTTGATCTCGGTCTCGATGTCGATCTCGGTCTTGTTCTCGGTCTCGATCTTGATCTCGCTCTCGATCTCGGTCTCGGTCTCGATCTCGGTCTTGACCTCGGTCTCGGTCTCGATCGCGGTCTCGGTCTTGATCTCGGTCTCGGTCTCGATCTCGATCTCGCTCTCGATCTCGGTCTCGGTCTCGATCTCGGTCTTGACCTCGGTCTCGGTCTTGATCTCGGTCTCGTTCTTGATCTCGGTCTCGATCTCTATCTCGGTGTCGGTCTCGATCTTGGTCTCGGTCTTGATCTCGGTCTCGGTCTTGATCTCGGTCTCGGTTTTGATCTCGGTGTCGGTCTTGATCTCGGTCTCGATCTTGATCTCGGGTTTCGGTCTTGATCTCGGTCTCGGTGTCGATCTCGGTCTCTGTCTCATTCTCGATCTCGGTCTCGATTTCGATCTCGGATTCGGTCTTGAACTCGGTCTCGGTCTCGATCTCGATTTCGATCTCGGTCTCGATCTCAGTCTCGGTCTCGGTCTCGATGTCGGTCTCGGTCTCGGTCACGGTCACGATCTCGGTCTCGTTCTCGGATCTAGATCTCGGTCTTGATCTCGGTCTCGATCTCGATCTCGGTCTCGATCTCGGTCTCGGTCTCGGCCTTGATCTCGGTCTCGGTCTTGATCTGGGTCTCGGTCTTGATCTCGGTCTCGATCTCGGTCTCGGTCTCGATCTCGGTCTTGGTCTCGATTTCGGTCTCGATTTCGATCTCGGTCGCGGTCTTGAACTCGGTCTCGGTCTCGATCTCGATTTCGATCTCGGTCTCGATCTCAGTCTCGGTCTCGATCTCGTTCGCGGTCTCGACCTCGGTCTCGGTCTCGGTCTCGGTCTCGATCTCGGTCTCGGTCTCGATCTCGATCTCGGTCTCGGTCTGGATCTCGATCTCGGTCTCGATCTCGGTCTCGGTCTTGATCTCGGTCTCGGTCTCGAACTCGGTCTCGGTCTCGATCTCGGTCTCGATCTCGATCTCGGTCTCGGTGACGATCTCGATCTCGGTCTCGGTCTTGATCTCGGTCTCGGTCTTGATCTCGGTCTCGATATCTATCTCGGTCTCGGTCTTGATCTCGGTCTCAGTCTCGGTCTCGATCTCGGTCTCGGTCTCGATCTCGGTCACGGTCTCGATCTCGGTCTCTGTCTCGGTCTCGATCTCGGTCTCGGTTTTGATCTCCGTCTCGGTCTCGATCTCGGTCTCGGTCTTGATCTCGGTCTCGGTCTCGATCTCGAACTCGGTTTCGGTCTTGATCTCGGTCTCGGTCTCGATCTCGGTTTCGGTCTTGTTCTCGGTCTCAGTCTCGATCTCGGTCTCGGTCTCAATCTCGGTCTCGGTCTCGGCCTCGATCTCGATCTCGCTCTCGGTCTCGATCTCGGTCTCGATCTCGGTCTCGGTGTCGGTCTCAGTCTTGTTCTCGGTCTCGGTCTTGATCACGGTCTCGGTCGCGATCTCGGTCTCGGTCTCGATCTCGGTCTCGGTCTCGATCTCGATCTCGGTCTCGGTCTCGATCTCGGTCTCGATCTCGGTCTCGGTCTGGATCTCGATCTCGGTGTCGATCTCGATCTCGGTCTCGGTCTTGAACTCGGTCTCGGTCACGAACTCGGTCTCGGTCTCGATCTCGGTCTCGATCTCGATCTCGGTCTCGGTCAGGATCTCGATCTCAGTCTCGGTCTTGATCTCGGTCTCGGTCTTGATCTCGGTCTCGGTCTTGATCTCGGTCTCGATATCTATCTCGGTCTCGGTCTTGATCTCGGTCTCGGTCTCGGCCTTGATCTCGGTCTCTGTCTTGATTTGGGTCTCGGTCTTGATCTCGGTCTCGATCTCGGTCTCGGTCTCGATTTCGGTCTCGGTCTCTATCTCGGTCTCGGTCTCGGTCTCCATCTCGGTCTCGGTTTCGATCTCGATCTCGTTCTCGGTCTGGATCTCGATCTCGTTCTCGATCTCGATCTCGGTCTCGGTCTTGATCTCGATCTCGGTCTCGGTCTCGTTCTCGGTCTCGATCTCGATCTCGGTCTCGGTCTGGATCTCGAGCCCGGTCTCGATCTCGATCTCGGTTTCGGTCTCGATCTCGTTCTCGGTCTCGGTCTTGATCTCGGTCTTGATCTCCATCTCGGTCTTGGTCTCGGTCTCGGTCTCGATCTCGATCTCGGTCTCGGTCTTGATCTCCGTCTGTGTCTTGCTCTCGGTCTCGGTCTTGATGTCGGTCTCGGTCTCGATCTCGGTCTCGATCTCGGTCTAGGCGTTGATCTCGGTCTCGGTCTTGATCACGGTCTCGATCTCGGTCTGGGTCTCGATCTCGGTCTTGGTCTCGATCTCGGTCTCGGCCTGGATCTCGGTCTCGGTCTTGATCTCGGTCTCGATCTCGGTCTCGGTCTTGATCTCAGTCTCGGTGTTGATCTCGGTCTCGGTCTTGATCTCGGTCTCGGTCTTGATCTCGGTCTCGGTTTTGATCTCGGTGTCGGTCTTGATCTCGGTCTCGGTCTTGATCTCGGGTTTCGTTCTTGATCTCGGTCTCGATTTCGATCTCGGTCTCGGTCTGGAACTCGGTCTCGGTCTCGATCTCGATTTCGATCTCGGTCTCGATCTCAGTCTCGGTCTCGGTCTCGATGTCGGTCTCGGTCTCGGTCACGGTCTCGATCTCGGTCTCGGTCTTGGTCTAGGTCTCGGTCTTGATCTCGGTCTCGGTCTTGATCTCGGTCTCGGTCTCGATCTCGATCTTGGTCTCGGTCTTGATCTCGGTCCTGATCTCCGTCTCGGTCTTGGTCTCGTTCTCGGTCTCGATGTCGATCTCGGTCTCGGTCTTGATCTCCGTCTCGGTCTTGATCTCGGTCTCGATCTCCTTCTCGGTCTCGGTCTCGATCTCAGTCTCGGTCTCGATCTCGGTCTCGGTCTCGATCTCGATCTCGGTCTCGGTCTCGGTCTCGGCCTTGATCTCGGTCTCGGTCTTGATCTCGGACTCGGTCTCGATCACGGTCTGGGTCTCGATCTCGGTCTCGATCTCGGTCTCGGCCTGGATATCGGTCTCGGTCCTGATCTCGGTCTTGGTCTTGATCTCGGTCTCCGTCTTGATCTCGGTCTCGCTCTCGATCTCGGTCTCGGTCTTGATCTCGGTCGTGATCTCGGTCTCGGTCTTGATCTCGCTCTCGGTCTTGACCTCGTTCTCGGCCTTGACCTCGTTCTCGGCCTTGATCTCAGTCTCGGTTTTTATCTCGGTGTCGGTCTTGATCTCGGTCTCGGTCTCGATCTCGATCTCGGTCTCGGTCTTGATCTCGGTCTCGGTCTCGATCTCGGTCTCGATCTCGGTCTCGATCTCGATCTCGGTCTCGGCCAGGATCTCGATCTCGGTCTCGGTCTCGGTCTTGATCTCGGTCTCGGTCTTGATCTCGGTCTGGATATCTATCTCGGTCTCGGTCTTGATCTCGGTCTCGATCTCGATCTCGGTCTCGATCTCGGTCTCGGTCTCGGCCTTGATTTCGGTCTCGGTCTTGATCTGGGTCTCGGTCTTGATCTCGGTCTCGATCTCGGTCTCGGTCTCGATCTCGGTCTTGGTCTCGATTTCGGTCTCGATTTCGATCTCGGTCGCGGTCTTGAACTCGGTCTCGGTCTCGATCTCGATTTCGATCTCGGTCTCGATCTCAGTCTCGGTCTCGATCTCGGTCTCGGTCTCGATCTCGGTCACGGTCTCGATCTCGGTCTCTGTCTCGGTCTCGGTTTTGATCTCGGTCTCGGTCTCGATCTCGGTCTCGGTCTTGATCTCGGTCTCGGTCTCGGTCTCGAACTCGGTCTCGGTCTCGATCTCGGTCTCGATCTCGGTTTCGGTCTTGATCTCGGTCTCGGTCTCGGTCTCGATCTCGGTCTCGGTCTTGTTCTCGGTCTCGATCTCGGTCTCGGTCTCAATCTCGGTCTCGGTCTCGGCCTCGATCTCGATCTCGCTCTCGGTCTCGATGTCGGTCTCGATCTCGGTCTCGGTGTCGGTCTCGGTCTTGATCTCGGTCTCGGTCTCGGTCTCGGTCTTGATCTCGATCTCGGTCTCGGTCTCGATCTCGGTCTCGATCTCGATCTCGGTCTCAGTCTGGATCTCGATCTCGGTCTCGATCTCGATCTCGGTCTCGGTCTTGATCTCGGTCTCGGTCTCGATCTCGGTCTCGGTCTCGATCTCGGTCTCGATGTCGGTCTCGATCTCGGTCTCGGTGTCGGTCGCGATCTCGGTGTCGGTCTCGATCTCGGTCTCGGTCTTGATCTCGATCTCGGTCTCGGTCTCGGTCTCGGTCTCGATCTCGGTCTCGATCTCGATCTCGGTCTCAGTCTGGATCTCGATCTCGGTCTCGATCTCGGTCTCGGTCTTGATCTCGGTCTCGGTCTCGATCTCGGTCTCGGTCTCGATCTCGGTCTCGGTCTCGATCTCGGTCTCGATCTTGATCTCGGTCTCGGTCAGGATCTCGATCTCGGTCTCGGTCTTGATCTCGGTCTCGGTCTTGATCTCGGTCTCGATATCTATCTGTGTCTCGGTCTTGATCTCGGTCTCGATCTCGGTCTCGGTCTCGGCCTTGATCTCGGTCTCGGTCTTGATTTGGGTCTCCGTCTTGACCTCGGTCTCGATCTCGGTCTCGGTCTCGATCTCGGTCTCGGTATCGATTTCGGTCTCGGTCTCTATCTCGGTCTCGGTCTCCATCTCGGTCTCGGTTTCGGTCTCGATCTCGTTCTCGGTCTGGATCTCGATCTCGTTCTCGATCTCGATCTCGGTCTCGGTCTTGATCTCGGTCTGGGTCTCGATCTCGGTCTCGGTCTCGTTTTCGGTCTCGGCCTGGATCTCGGTCTCGGTCTTGATCTCGGTCTCGGTCTCGATCTCAGTCTCGGTCTCGGTCTCGATGTCGGTCTCGGTCTCGGTCTCGATGTCGGTCTCGGTCTCGGTCACGGTCTCGATCTCGGTCTCGGTCTCGGTCTCGATCTCGGTCTCGGCCTTGATCTCGGTCTCGGTCTGGATCTCGATCTCGGTCTCGGTCTTGATCTCCGTCTCGGTCTTGATCTCGGTCTCGATCTCTATCTCGGTCTCGGTCTTGTTCTCGCTCTCGGTCTTGATCTCGGTCTCGGTCTTGATCTCGGTCTCGGTCTCGATCTCGGTCTCGATCTCGATCTCGGTCTAGTTCTTGATCTCGGTCTCGGTCTTAATCTCGGTCTCATCTCGATCTCGGTCTGGGTCTCGATCTTGGTCTCGGTCTCGATCTCGGTCTCGGCTGGATCTCGGTCTCGGTCTTGATCTCGGTCTCGGTCTCGATCTCGGTGATGGTCTTCATCTCGGTCTCGGTCTTGATCTCGGTCTCGGTCTTGATCTCGGTCTCGGTTTTGTTCTCGGTGTCGGTCTTGATCTCGGTCTCGGTCTTGATCTCGGGTTTCGGTCTTGATCTCGGTCTCGGTCTCGATCTCGGTCTCTGGCTCGTTCTCGATCTCGGTCTCGATTTCGATCTCGGTCTCGGTCTTGAACTCGGTCTCGGTCTGGATCTCGATCTCGGTCTCGAACTCGATCTCGGTCTCGGTCTCGATCTCGTTCGTGGTCTCGGTCTTGATCTCGGGCTTTATCTCCATCTCGGTCTTGGTCTCGGTCTCCTTCTCGGTCTCGATCTCGATCTCGGTCTCGGTCTTGATCTCCGTCTCGGTCTTGATCTCGGTCTCGATCTCTATCTCGGTCTCGGTCTTGTTCTCGCTCTCGGTCTTGATCTCGGTCTCGGTCTTGATCTCGGTCTCGGTCTCGATCTCGGTCTCGATCTCGGTCTAGTTCTTGATCTCGGTCTCGGTCTTAATCTCGGTCTCATCTCGATCTTGGTCTGGGTCTCGATCTTGGTCTCGGTCTCGATCTGGGTCTCGGCCTGGATCTCGGTCTCGGTCTTGATCTCGGTCTCGGTCTCGATCTCGGTCATGGTCTTCATCTCGGTCTCGGTCTTGATCTCGGTCTCGGTCTTGATCTCGGTTTCGGTCTTGATCTCGGTCTCGGTTTTGATCTCGGTGTCGGTTTTGATCTCGGTCTCGGTCTTGATCTCGGGTTTCGGTCTTGATCTCGGTCTCGGTCTCGATCTCGGTCTCTGGCTCGTTCTTGATCTCGGTCTCGATTTCGACCTCGGTCTCGGTCTTGAACTCGGTCTCGGTCTCGATCTCGATTTCGATCTCGGTCACGATCTCAGTCTCGGTCTCGGTCTCGATCTCGGTCTCGGTCTCGGTCACGGTCTCGATCTCGGTCTCGGTCTCGATCTCGGTCTCGGTCTTGATCTCCGTCTCGGTCTTGATCTCGGTCTCGATCTCTATCTCGGTCTCGGTTCTTTTCTCGCTCTCGGTCTTGATCTCGGTCTCGGTCTTGAGCTCGGTCTCGGTCTCGATCTCGGTCTCGATATCGATCTCGGTCTAGTTCTTGATCTCGGTCTCGGTCTTGATCTCGGTCTCATCTCGATCTCGGTCTGGGTCTCGATCTTAGTCTCGGTCTCGATCTCGGTCTCGGCCTGGATCTCGGTCTCGGTCTTCATCTCGGTCTCGTTCTCGATCTCGGTCATGGTCTTCATCTCGGTCTCGGTGTTGATCTCGGTCTCAGTCTTGATCGCGGTCTCGGTACTGATCTCGGTCTCGGTTTTGATCTCGGTGTCGGTCTTGATCTCGGTCTCGGTCTTGATTTCGGGTTTCGGTCTTGATCTCTATCTCGGTCTCGGCCTGGATCTCGGTCTCGGTCTCGATCTCGGTCATGGTCTTCATCTCGGTCTCGGTCTTGATCTCGGTCTCGGTCTTCATCGCGGTCTCGGTCTTGATCTCGGTCTTGGTTTTGATCTCGGTGTCGGTCTTGATCTCGGTCTCGGTCTTGATTTCGGGTTTCGGTCTTGAACTCGGTCTCGGTCTCGATCTCGATTTCGATCTCGGTCTCGATCTCAGTCTCGGTCTCGGTCTCGATCTCGGTCTCGGTCTCGGTCACGGTCTCGATCTCGGTCTCGGTCTCGATCTCGGTCTCTGTCTTGATCTTGGTCTCGGTCTCGATCTCGGTCTCGGTCTTGATCTCGGTCTCGGTCTCGGTCTCGATCTCGGTCTCGGTATCAATCTGGGTTTCGGTCTTCATCTCGGTCTCGGTCTCGATCTCGGTCTCGGTCTTGTTCTCGGTCTCGGTCTCGATCTCGGTCTCGGGCTCGACCTCGGTCTCGGTCTCGATCTCGATCTCGCTCTCGATCTCGGTCTCCCTCTCGATCTCGGTCTCGGTCTCAATCTCGGTCTCGGTGTTGATCTCGGTCTCGGTCACGGTGTTGATCTCGGTCTTGGTCGCGATCTCTGTCTCGGTCTCGATCTCGGTCTTGGTCTCGATCTCGGTCACGGTCTCGATCTCGGTCTCTGTCTCGGTCTAGATCTCGGTCTCGGTCTTGATCTCGGTCTCGGTCTCGATCTCGGTCTCGGTCTCGATCTCGGTCACTGTCTCGATCTCGGTCTCTGTCTCGGTCTAGATCTCGGTCTCGGTCTTGATCTCGGTCTCGGTCTCGATCTCGGTCTCGTTCTTGACCTCCGTCTCGGTCTCGATCTCGGTCTCGGTCTCGATCTCGGTCTCGGTCTCGATCTCGGTTTCGGTCTTGATCTCCGTCTCGATCTCGATCTCGGTCTCGGTCTCGATCTCGGTTTCGGTCTTGATCTCGGTCTCGGTCTCGATCTCGGTCTCGGTCTCGATCTCGGTTTCGGTCTTGATCTCGGTCTCGGTCTTGTTCTCGGTCTCGGTCTCGGTCTTGGTCTCGATCTCGCTCTCGGTCTCGATCTCGGTCTCGGTCTAGGCCTCGGTCTTGATCTCGGTCTCGGTCACGGTCTCGGTTTTGATCTCGGTCTCGGTCGCGATCTCGGTCTCGATCTCGATCTCGATCTCGGTCTCGGTCTCGATCTCGATCTCGGTCTCGGTCTGGATCTCGATCTCGGTCTCGATTTCGTTCTCGGTCTCGGTCTTGATCTCGGTCTCGGTCTCGATCTCGGTCTCGATCTCGGTCTCGATCTCGATCTCGATCTCGATCTCGGTCTCGGTCAGGATCTCGATCTCGGTCTCGGTGTTGATCTCGGTCTCGGTCTTGATCTCGGTCTCGACCTCTATCTCGGTCTCGGTCTTGATCTCGGTCTCGATCTCGATCTCGGTCTCGATCTCGATCTCGGGCTCGGCCTTCATCTCGGTCTCGGTCTTGATCTGGGTCTCGGTCTTGATCTCGGTCTCGATCTCGGTCTCGGTCTCGATCTCGGTCTCGGTCTCTATCTTGGTCTCGGTCTCTATCTCGGTCTCGGTCTCAAACTCGTCTCGGTCTCGGTCTCGATCTCGATCTCGGTCTCGGTCTGGATCTCGATCTCGGTCTCGATCTCGATCTCGGTTTCGATCTTGATCTCGGTCTCGGTCTCGATCTCGATCTCGGTCTCGGTCTCGATCTCGGCCTTGATCTCGGTCTCGGTCTGGATCTCGGTCTCGGTCTCGATCTCGTTCGCGGTCTCGGTCTTGATCTCGGGCTTTATCTCCATCTCGGTCTTGGTCTCGGTCTCCTTCTCGGTCTCGATCTCGATCTCGGTCTCGGTCTTGATCTCCGTCTCGGTCTTGATCTCGGTCTCGATCTCTATCTCGGTCTCGGTCTTGTTCTCGCTCTCGGTTTTGATCTCGGTCTCGGTCTTGATCTCGGTCTCGATCTCGGTCTCGATCTCGATCTCGGTCTAGTTCTTGATCTCGGTCTCGGTCTTAATCTCGGTCTCATCTCGATCTCGGTCTGGGTCTCGATCTTGGTCTCGGTCTCGATCTCGGTCTCGGCCTGGATCTCGGTCTCGGTCTTGATCTCGGTCTCGGTCTCGATCTCGGTCATGGTCTTCATCTCGGTCTCGGTCTTGATCTCGGTCTCGCTCTTGATCTCGGTCTCGGTCTTGATCTCGGTCTCGGTTTTGATCTCGGTGTCGGTCTTGATCTCGGTCTCGGTCTTGATCTCGGGTTTCGGTCTTGATCTCGGTCTCGGTCTCGATCTCGGTCTCTGGCTCGTTCTCGATCTCGGTCTCGATTTCGATCTCGGTCTCGGTCTTGAACTCGGTCTCGGTCTCGATCTCGATTTCGATCTCGGTCTCGATCGCAGTCTCGGTCTCGGTCTCGATCTCGGTCTCGGTCTCGGTCACGGTCTCGATCTCGGTCTCGGTCTTGATCTCGGTCTCGGTCTTGATCTCCGTCTCGGTCTTGATCTCGGTCTCGATCTCTATCTCGGTCTCGGTCTTGTTCTCGCTCTCGGGCTTGATCTCGGTCTCGGTCTTGATCTCGGTCTCCGTCTCGATCTCGGTCTCGATCTCGATCTCGGTCTAGTTCTTGTTCTCGGTCTCGGTCTTGATCTCGGTCTCATCTCGTTCTCGGTCTGGGTCTCGATCTTGGTCTCAGTCTCGATTTCGGTCTCGGCCTGGATCTCGGTCACGGTCTTGATCTCGGTCTCGGTCTCGGTCTCGATCTCGGTCATGGTCTTCATCTCGGTCTCGGTCTTGATCTCGGTCTCGGTCTTGATCTCGGTCTCGGTCTTGATCTCGGTCTCGGTCTTCATCGCGGTCTCGGTCTCAGTTTTGATCTCGGTGTCGGTCTTGATCTCGGTCTCGGTCTTGATCTCGGGTTTCGGTCTTGATCTAGGTCTCGGTCTCGATCTCGGTATCTTGCTCGTTCTCGATCTCTGTCTCGATGTCGATCTCGGTCTCGGTCTTGAACTCGGTCTCGGTCTCGATCTCGATTTCGATCTCGGTCTCGATCTCTGTCTCGGTCTCGGTCTTGATCTCGGTCTCGGTCTCGATCTCGGTCTCTGTCTTGATCTCGGTCTCGGTCTTGATCTCGGTCTCGGTCTTGATCTCGGTCTCGGTCTCGATCTCGGTCTCGGTCTCGATCTCGGTCTCGGTCTCAATCTCGGTTTCGGTCTTCATCTCGGTCTCGGTCTCGATCTCGGTCTCGGTCTTGTTCTCGGTCTCGGTCTCGATCTCGGTCTCGGGCTCGATCTCGGTCTCGGTCTCGGTCTCGATCACGATCTCGCTCTCGATCTCGGTCTCGCTCTCGATCTCGGTCTCGGTCTCAATCTCGGTCTCGGTCTTGATCTCGGTCTCGGTCTCGGTCTTGATCTCGGTCTCGGTCGCGATCTCGGTCTCGGTCTCGATCTCGGTCTCGGTCTCGATCTCGATCTCGGTCTCGGTCTCGGTCTCGATCTCGGTCTCGGTCTCGATCTCGATGTCGGTCTCGGTCTAGATCTTGATCTCGGTCTCGATCTCGATCTCGGTCTCGGTCTTGATCTCGGTCTCGATCTCGATCTCGGTCTCGGTCTGGATCAAGATCTCGGTCTCGGTCTCGGTCTCGGTCTAGATCTCGATCTTGGTCTCGGTCTTGATCTCGGTGTTGATCTCGGTCTCGGTCTCGATCTCGATCTCGGTCTCGGTCTTGATCTCGATTTCGGTCTTGATCTCGGTCTCGATCTCTATCTCGGTCTCGGTCTTGATCTCGATCTCGATCTCGATCTCGGTCTCGGCCTTGATCTCGGTCTCGGTCTTGATCTCGGTCTCGGTCTTGATCTCGGTCTCGGTCTTGATCTCGGTCTCGGTCTCGATCTCGGTCTTGGTCCCGATCTCGGTCTTGGTCTTGATCTCGGTCTCGAACTCTATCTCGGTCTCGGCCTTGATCTCGCTCTCGGTCTTGATCTCGGTCTCAGTCTCGGTCTCGGTCTCGATCTTGGTCTCGGTCTCGGTCTCGATCTCGGTCTCGGTCTCGATCTCGATGTCGGTCTCGGTCTAGATCTTGATCTCGGTCTCGATCTCGATCTCGGTCTCGGTCTTGACCTCGGTCTCGGTCTCGATCTCGGTCTCGGTCTCGATCTCGGTCTCGATCTCGATCTCGGTCTCGGTCTGGATCAAGATCTCGGTCTCGGTCTCGGTCTCGGTCTGGATCTCGATCTTGGTCTCGGTCTTGATCTCGGTGTTGATCTCGGTCTCGGTCTCGATCTCGATCTCGGTCTCGGTCTTGATCTCGATTTCGGTCTTGATCTTGGTCTCGATCTCTATCTCGGTCTCGGTCTTGATCTCGGTCTCGATCTCGATCACGGTCTCGGCCTTGATCTCGGTCTCGATCTCGTTCTCGGTCTTGGCCTTGATCTCGGTCTCGG
Source organism: Tenodera sinensis (assembly GCA_030765045.1). Taxonomy (NCBI): domain Eukaryota; kingdom Metazoa; phylum Arthropoda; class Insecta; order Mantodea; family Mantidae; genus Tenodera; species Tenodera sinensis. Next base: position 44,016,612 of record CM060972.1, read on the forward strand.
TCTTGATCTCGGTCTCGGTTTTGATCTCGGTCTCGGTCTCGATCTCGGTCTCGGTCTCGATCTCGATCTCGGTCTCGGTCTGGATCTCGATCTCGGTCTCGATCTCGATCTCGGTCACGGTCTTGATCTCGGTCTCGGTTTCGATCTCGGTCTCGGTCTCGATCTCGGTCTCGGTCTGGATCTCCATCTCGGTTTTGATCTCGGTGTCGGTCTTGATCTCGGTCTCGGTCTCGATCTCGGTCTCTGTCTCGTTCTCGATCTCGGTCTCGATTTCGATCTCGGTCTCGGTCTTGAACTCGGTCTCGGTCTCGATCTCGATTTGGATCTCGGTCTCGATCTCAGTCTCGGTCTCGATCTCGGTCTCGGTCTCGATCTCGGTCTTGGTCTCGATCTCGGTCTCGGTCTCGATCTCGGTCTTGGTCTCGATCTCGGTCTCGGTCTCGATCTCTGTCTTGGCCTTGATCTCGGTCTCGGTCTTGATCTCGGTCTCGGTCTTGATCTCGGTCTCGGTCTTGATCTCGGTCTCGATCTCGGTCTCGGTCTCGATCTTTGTCTCGGTCTTGATCTCGGTATCGGGCTTGATCTCGGTCTCGGTCTTGATCTCGGTCTCGGTCTTGATCTTTGTCTCGGTCTTGATCTCGGTCTCGATCTCGGTCTCTCTCTCGTTCTGGATCTTGGTCTCGGTCTCGATTTCGATCTCGGTTTCGGTCTCTATCTTGGTCTCGGTCTCGGTCTCGATCTCGGTCTCGGTCTCGTTCTCGGTCTTGATCTCGGTCTCGGTATGGATGTCGGTCTCGGTCTCGTTCTCGGTCTCTGTCTCGATTTCGATCTCGGTCTCTGTCTCGGTCTCGATCTCGGTCTCGATTTCGATCTGGGTCTCGGTCTCGATCTCGGACTCGGTCTCGATCTCGGTCTCGATCTCGGTCTCGATTTCGATCTCGGTCTCGATCTCAGTCTCGGTCTCGGTCTCGATCTCGGTCTTGGTCTCGATCTCGGTCTCGGTCTTGATCTCGGTCTCGGTCTCGATTTCGGTCTCGGTCTTGATCTCGGTCTCGGTCTCGATCTCGGTCTTGTTCTCGGTCTCGGCCTCGGTCTCGATCTCGATCTCGATCTCGATCTCGCTATCGATCTCGGTCTCGTTCTCGATCTCGATCTCGGTCTCGATCTCGATCTCGGTCTCGGTCTTGATCTCGGTCTCGGTCTCGGTCTCGATCTCGGTCTCGGTCTCGGTGTCGATCACGGTCTCGATCTCGGTCTCAGTCTCGGTCTCGATCTCGATCTAGGTCTCGGTCTGGATCTCGATCTCTTTCTCGATCTTGATCTCGATCTCGGTCTTGATCTCGGTCTCGGTCTCGATCTCGGTCTTGGTCTCGATCTCGGTCTCGATCTCGATCTCGGTCTCGGTCTGGATCTCGATCTAGGTCTCGGTCTCGATCTCGGTCTCGGTCTGGATCTCGGTCTCGGTCTTGGTCTCGATCTCGGTCTTGATCTCGGTCTCGGTCTCGATCTCCATCTCTGTCTCGGTCTTGATCTCGGTCTCGGTCTTGATCTCGGTCTCGATCTCGGTCTCGGTATCGATCTCGATCTCGGGGTCGGACTGGATCTCGATCTCGGTCTCGATCTCGAGCTCGGTCTCGGTCTTGATCTCGGTCTGGGTCTCGATCTCGGTCTCGGTGTCGGTCTCGGTCTCGACCTCGATCTCGATCTCGATCTCGGTCTCGGTCTGGATCTCGATCTCGGTATCGATCTCGGTCTCGGTCTGGATCTCGATCTCGGTCTCGGTCTCGATCTCCTTTTCGGTCTCGGTCTTGATCTCGGTCTTGATCTCCGTCTCGGTCTTGATCTCGGTCTCGATCTCTATCTCGGTCTCGGTCTTGTTCTCGATCTCGGTCTTGATCTCGGTCTCGGTCTTGATCTCGGTCTCCGTCTCGATCTCGGTCTCGATCTCGATCTCGGTCTAGTTCTTGTTTTCGGTCTCGGTCTTGATCTCGGTCTCATCTCGTTCTCGGTCTGGGTCTCGATCTTGGTCTCAGTCTCGATTTCGGTCTCGGCCTGGATCTCGGTCACGGTCTTGATCTCGGTCTCGGTCTCGATCTCGGTCATGGTCTTCATCTCGGTCTGGGTCTTGATCTCGGTCTCGGTCTTGATCTCGGTCTCGGTCTTCATCGCGGTCTCGGTCTCAGTTTTGATCTCGGTGTCGGTCTTGATCTCGGTCTCGGTCTTGATCTCGGGTTTCGGGCTTGATCTAGGTCTCGGTCTCGATCTCGGTCTCTGGCTCGTTCTCGATCTCTGTCTCGATTTCGATCTCGGTCTCGGTCTTGAACTCGGTCTCGGTCTCGATCTCGATTTCGATCTCGGTCTCGATCTCTGTCTCGGTCTCGGTCTTGATCTCGGTCTCGGTCTCGATCTCGGTCTCTGTCTTGATCTCGGTCTCGGTCTTGATCTCGGTCTCGGTCGTGATCTCGGTCTCGGTCTCGGTCTCGATCTCGGTCTCGATCTCGGTCTCGGTCTCGATCTCGGTCTCGGTCTCAATCTCGGTTTCGGTCTTCATCTCGGTCTCGGTCTCGATCTCGGTCTCGGTCTTGTTCTCGGTCTCGGTCTCGATCTCGGTCTCGGGCTCGATCTCGGTCTCGGTCTCGGTCTCGATCACGATCTCGCTCTCGATCTCGGTCTCGCTCTCGATCTCGGTCTCGGTCTCAATCTCGGTCTCGGTCTTGATCTCGGTCTCGGTCTCGGTCTTGATCTCGGTCTCGGTCGCGATCTCGGTCTCGGTCTCGATCTCGGTCTCGGTCTCGATCTCGATCTCGGTCTCGGTCTCGGTCTCGGTCTCGATCTCGGTCTCGGTCTCGATCTCGATGTCGGTCTCGGTCTAGATCTCGATCTCGGTCTCGATCTCGATCTCGGTCTCGGTCTTGATCTCGGAATCGGTCTCGATCTCGGTCTCGGTCTCGATCTCGGTCTCGATCTCGATCTCGGTCTCGGTCTGGATCAAGATCTCGGTCTCGGTCTCGGTCTCGGTCTGGATCTCGATCTTGGTCTCGGTCTTGATCTCGGTGTTGATCTCGGTCTCGGTCTCCATCTCGATCTCGGTCTCGGTCTTGATCTCGGTGTCGGTCTTGATCTCGGTCTCGATCTCTATCTCGGTCTCGGTCTTGATCTCGGTCTCGATCTCGATCTCGGTCTCGGCCTTGATCTCGGTCTCGGTCTTGATCTCGGTCTCGGTCTTGATCTCGGTCTCGGTCTTGATCTCGGTCTCGGTCTCGATCTCGGTCTTGGTCCCGATCTCGGTCTTGGTCTTGATATCGGTCTCGAACTCTATCTCGGTCTCGGCCTTGATCTCGCTCTCGGTCTTGATCTCGGTCTCAGTCTCGGTCTCGGTCTCGATCTTGGTCTCGGTCTGGATCTCGATCTCGGTCTTGATCTCGATCTCGGTCTTGGCCTTGATGTCGGTCTCGGTCTTGATCTCGGTCTCGGTTTTGATATCGGTCTCGGTCTCGATCTCGGTCTCGGTCTCGATCTCGATCTCGATCTCGGTCTGGATCTCGATCTCGGTCTCGATCTCGATCTCGGTCTGGGTCTTGATCTCGGTCTCGGTCTCGATCTCGGTCTTGGTCTCGAACTCGGTCTCGATCTCGGTCTCGGTCTGGATCTCGATCTCGGTCTCGGTCTCGGTCTGGATCTCGATCTTGGTCTCGGTCTCGGTCTTGATCTCGGTCTTGATCTCGGTCTCGGTCTCGATCTTGATCTCGGTCTCGGTCTTGATATCGGTCTCGATCTCTATCTCGGTCTCGGTCTGGATCTCGATCTCGGTCTCGGCCTTGATCTCGGTCTCGGTCTCGATCTCGGCCTCGGTCATGAGCTCTGTTGATCTCGGTCACGCTCTTGATCTCGGTCTCGGTCTCGATCTCGTTCTTGGTCTCGATCTCGGTCTCGGTCTTGATCTCGGTCTCGATCTCTAACTCGGTCTCGGTCTTGAACTCGGTCTCGGCCTTGATCTCGCTCTCGGTCTTGATCTCGGTCTCGGTCTTGCTCTCGGTCTCGATCTCGGCCTTGGTCTCGATCTCGGTATTGGTCTTGATCTCGGGGTTGGTTTGATCTCGCTCTCGGTCTTGATCTCGGTCTCGGCCTTGATCTCGCTTTCGGTCTTGATCTCGGTCTCGGTCTTGATCTCGGTCTCGGTCTTGGTCTCGATCTCGGTCTCGGTCTCGATCTCGGTCTCGGCCTTGATCTTGATGTCGGTCTTGATCTCGGTCTCGGTCTTGATCTCGGTCTCGGTCTTGATCTCGGTATCGATCACGGTCTCGGTCTAGATCTCGGTCTTAGTCTTGATCTCGGTCTCGGTCTTGATCTCGGTCTCGGTATCGATCTCTGTCTCGGTCTCGTTCTCGGTCTCTGTCTCGATTTCGATCTCGGTCTCTGTCTCGGTCTCCATCTCGGTCTAGATTTCGATCTCGGTCTCTGTCTCGGTCTCAATCTCGGTCTCGGACTCGACCTCGGTCTCGATATCGGTCTCGGTCTCGATCTCGGTCACGATCTCGGTCTCGATTTCGATCTCGGTCTCGATCTCAGTCTCGGTCTCGGTCTCGATCTCGGTCTTGTTCTCGGCCTCGGTAACGATCTCGGTATCGGTCTCGGTCTCCATCTCGATCTCGCTCTTGATCTCGGTCTCGGTCTCGATCTCGGTCTCGGTCTCGATCTCGGTCTCGGTCTCGATCTCGGTCTCGGTCTTTATCTCGGTCTCGATCTCGATCTCGGTCTGGATCTCGATCTCGGTCTCGATCTCGGTCTCGGTCTGGATCTCGGTCTTGGTCTCGGTCTCGGTTTTGATCTCGGTCTTGATCTCGGTCTCGGTCTCGATCTCCATCTCGGTCTTGACCTCATTCTCGGTCTCGATCTTGAGCTCGGTGTCGATCTCGGTCTCGATCTCGATCTCGGTCTCGGTCTGGATCTCGATCTCGGTCTCGATCTCGGTCTCGGTCTGGATCTCCATCTCGGTCTCGGTCTCGATCTCGTTCTCGGTCTCGGTCTTGATCTCGGTCTTGATCTCTGTCTCGGTCTTGGTCTCGGTCTCGGTCTCGATCTCGGTCTCGGTCTTCATCATGATCTTGGTCTTGATCTCGGTCTCGATCTCTATCTCGGTCTCTGTCTTGATCTCGGTCTCGATCACGATCTCGGTCTCGGCCTTGACCTCGGTCTCGGTCTTGATCTCGGTCTCGGTCTTGATCTCGGTCTTGATCTCGGTCTCGGTCTCGATCTCGGTCTTGGTCTCGATCTCGGTCTCGGTCTCGATCTCGATCTCGGTCTTGATCTCGGTCTCGGTCTTGATCTCGGTCTTGATCTCGGTCTCGGTCTCGATCTCGGTCTTGGTCTCGATCTCGGTCTCGGTCTCGATCTCGATCTCGGTCTTGATCTCGGTCTCGGTCTTGATCTCGGTCTCGGTTTTGATCTCGGTCTCGGTCTTGATCTCGGTCTCGGTCTCGATCGTGGTCTCGGTCTCGATCTCGGTCTCGGTCTTGATCTCGGTCTAAGTCTTGATCTCGGTCTCGGTCTTGATCTTGGTCTCGGTCTTGATCTCGGTCTCGGTCTTGATCTCGGTCTCGGTCTTGATCTCGGTGTCGGTCTTGATCTAGGTCTCGGTCTTGATCTCGGTCTCGGTCTTGATCTCGGTCTCGATCTCGGTCTCTGTCTCGTTCTCGATCTCGGTCTCGATTTCGATCTCGGTCTCGGTCTTGAACTCGGTCTCGGTCTCGATCTCGGTCTTGGTCTCGGTCTCGGTCTCGTTCTCGGTCTTGATCTCGGTCTCGGTATCGATCTCGGTCTCGGTCTCGTTCTCGGTCTCGGTCTCGGTCTCAATTTCGATCTCGGTCTCTGTCTCGGTCTCGATCTCGGTCTCGATTTCGATCTCGTACTCGGTCCCGGTCTCGGTCTCGATTTCGGTATCGATCTCGGTCTCGATCTCGATCTCGGTCTCGATCTCGGTCTCGATCTCGGTCTCGATTTCGACCTCGGTCTCGATCTCAGTCTCGGTCTCGGTCTCGATCTCGGTCTCGGTCTCGATTTCGTTCACGGTCTCGATCTCGGTCTCGGTCTCTGTCTCGATCTCGGTCTCGGTCTTGATCTCGGTCTCGGTCTCGATCTCGGTCTCGGTCTCGATCTCGGTCTTGATCTCTGTCTCGGCCTCGATCTCGATCTCGGTCTCGGTCTTGATCTCGGTCTCGGTCTTGATCTCGGTCTCGATCTCTATCTCGGTCTCGGTCTCGGTCTTGATCTCGGTCTCGATCTCGATCTCGGTCTCGATCTCGATATCGGTCTCGGCCTTGATCTCGGTCTCGGTCTTGATGTCGGTATCGGTCTTGATGTCGGTCTTGAACTCGGTCTCGGTCTTGATCTAGGTCTCGGTCTCGATTTCGGTCTCGGTCTCGATCTCGGTGTCGGTCTTGATCTCGGTCTCAGTCTTGATCTTGGTCTCGGTCTTGATCTCGGTCTCGGTCTTGATCTCGGTCTCGGTCTTGATCTCGGTGTCGGTCTTGATCTCGGTCTCGGTCTAGATCTCGGTCTCGGTGTTGACCTCGGTCTCGGTCTCGATCTCGTTCTCTGTCTTGTTCTCGATATCGGTCTCGGTCTCGAGTTCGATCTCGGTCTCGATCTCAGTCTCGGTCTCGGTCTCGATCTCGGTCTCGATCTCGGTCACGGTCTCGATCTCGGTCTCGGTCTCGATCTCGGTCTCGGTTTTGATCTCGGTCTCGGTCTCGATCTCGGTCTTGGTCTTGATCTCGGTCACGGTCTCGGTCTCGATCTCGGTCTCGGTCTCGATCTCGTTCTCGGTCTCGATCTCGGTTTGGGTCTTGATCTCGGTCTCGGTCTCGATCTCGGTCTGCGTCTTGTTCTCGGTGTCGGTCTCGATCTCGGTCTCGGTCTCGATCTAGGTCTCGGTCTCGGTACAATCTCGATATAGCTCTCGATCTCGGTCTCGGTCTCGATCTCGGTCTCGGTCTTGATCTCGGTCTCGGTCTCCGTCCCGGTCTTGATCTCGGTCTCGGTCGCGATCTCGGTCTCGGTCTCGATCTCGGTCTCGGTCTCGATCTCGATCTCGGTCTCGGTCTCGGTCTCGATCTCGGTCTCGGTCTCGATCTCGATCTCGGTCTCGGTCTGGATCTCGATCTAGGTCTTGATCTCAATCTCGGTCTGGGTCTTGATCACGGTCTCGGTCTCTATCTCGGTCTCGGTCTCGATCTCGATCTCGATCTCGGTCTCGGTCTAGATCTCGATCTCGGTCTTGGTCTCGGTCTCGGTCTGGATCTCGATCTTGGTCTCGTTCTCGATCTTGATCTCGGTCTTGATCTCGGTCTCGGTCTCGATCTCGATCTCGGTCTCGGTCTTGATCTCGGTCTCGATCTCTATCTCGGTCTCGGTCTTGATCTCGGTCTCGATCTCGATCTCGGTCTCGATCTCGGTGTCGGCCTTGATCTCGGTCTGGATCTCGATCTCGGTCTCGATCTCGATCTCGGTCTCGGTCTTGACCTCATTCTCGGTCTCGATCTTGGTCTCGGTGTCGATCTCGGTCTCGATCTCGATCTCGGTCTCGGTCTGGATCTCGATTTCAGTCTCGATCTCGGTTTCGGTCTGGATCTCGATCTCGGTCTCGGTCTCGATCTCGTTCTCGGTCTCGGTCTTGATCTCGGTCTTGATCTCGGTCTCGGTCTTGGTCTCGGTCTCAGTCTCGATCTCGGTCTTGGTCTTCATCTCGATCTTAGTCTTGATCTCGGTCTCGATCTCTATCTCGGTCTCTGTCTTGATCTCGGTTTCGATCACGATCTCGGTCTGGGCCTTGACCTCGGTCTCGGTCTTGATCTCGGTCTCGGTCTTGATCTCGGTCTCGGTCTCGATCTCGGTCTTGGTCTCGATCTCGGTCTCGGTCTCGATCTCGATCTCGATCTCGGTCTTGATCTCGGTCTCGGTCTTGATCTCGGTCTCGGTTTTGATCTCGGTCTCGGTCTTGATCTCGGTCTCGGTCTCGATCTTGGTCTCGGTCTCGATCTCGGTCTCGGTCTTGATCTCGGTCTAAGTCTTGATCTCGGTCTCGGTCTTGATCTCGGTCTCGGTCTTGATCTCGGTCTCGGTCTTGATCTCGGTCTCGGTCTTGATCTCGGTGTCGGTCTTGATCTCGGTCTCGGTCTTGATCTCGGTCTCGGTCTTGATCTCGGTCTCGATCTCGGTCTCTGTCTCGTTCTCGATCTCGCTCTCGATTTCGATCTCGGTCTCGGTCTTGAACTCGGTCTCGGTCTCGATCACGGTCTTGGTCTCGGTCTCGGTCTCGTTCTCGGTCTTGATCTCGGTCTCGGTATTGATCTCGGTCTCGGTCTCGTTATCGGTCTCGGTCTCGGTCTCGGTCTCGATTTCGATCCCGGTCTCTTTCTCGGTCTCGATCTCGGTCTCGATTTCAATCTCGTACTCGGTCCCGGTCTCGGTCTCGATTTCGGTCTCGATCTCGATTTCGGTCTCGATCTCGGTCTCGGTCTCGATCTCGGTCTCTATCTCGGTCTCGATCTCGGTCTCGTTTTCGATCTCGGTCTCGATCTCAGTCTCGGTCTCGGTCTCGATCTCGGTCTCGGTCTCGATCTCGTTCACGGTCTCGATCTCGGTCTCGGTCTCGGTCTCGATCTCGATCTCGGTCTCGGTCTCGATTTCGATCTCGGTCTCGGTCTAGATCTCGATCTCGGTCTCGATCTCAATCTCGGTCTCGGTCTTGATCTCGGTCTTGATCTCTGTCTCGGCCTCGATCTCGATCTCGGTCTCCGTCTTGATCTCGGTCTCGGTCTTGATCTCGGTCTCGATCTCTATCTCGGTCTTGGTCTTGATCTCGGTCTCGATTTCGATCTCGGTCTCTATCTCGATATCGGTCTCGGCCTTGATCTCGGTCTCGGTCTTGATGTCGGTCTCGGTCTTGATGTCGGTCTTGAACTCGGTCTCGGTCTTGATCTCGGTCTCGGTCTCGATCTCGGTCTCGGACTCGATCTCGGTGTCGGTCTTGATCTCGGTCTCGGTCTTGATCTTGGTCTCGGTCTTGATCTCGGTCTCGGTATTGATCTCGGTCTCGGTCTTGATCTCGGTGTCGGTCTTGATCTCGGTCTCGGTCTAGATCTCGGTCTCGGTGTTGATCTCGGTCTCGGTCTCGATCCCGTTCTCTGTCTCGTTCTCGATATCGGTCTCGGTCTCGATTTCGATCTCGGTCTCGGTCTTGATCTCGGTCTCGGTCTCGATCTCGGTCTCTGTCTCGTTCTCGGTCTCGATTTCGATCTCGGTCTCGGTCTTGAACTCGGTCTCCGTCTCGATCTCGATTTCGATCTCGGTCTCGATCTCAGTCTCGCTCTCGGTCTCGATCTCGGTCTCGGTCTCGATCTCGGTCACGGTCTCGATTTCGGTCTCGGTCTCGATCTCGGTCTCGGTCTTGATCTCGGTCTCGATCTCGATCTCGGTCTTGGTCTTGATCTCGGTCTCGGTCTCGGTCTCGATCTCGGTCTCGGTCTCGAACTCGTTCTCGGTCTCGATCTCGGTTTGGGTCTTGATCTCGGTCTCGGTCTCGGTCTCGATGTCGGTCTCCGTCTTGTTCTCGGTGTCGGTCTCGATTTCGGTCTCGGTCTCGATCTAGGTCTCGGTCTCGGTCTCAATCTCGATCTAGCTCTCGATCTCGGTCTCGGTCTCGATCTCGGTCTTGATCTCGGTTTCGGTCTCCGTCCCGGTTTTGATCTCGGTCTCGGTCGCGATCTCGGTCTCGGTCTCGATCTCGGTCTTGGTCTTGATCTCGGTCTCGGTCTTGATCTTGGTCTCGGTCTTGGTCTTGATCTCGGTGTCGGTCTTGATCTCGGTCTTGGTCTTGATCTCGGTCTCGGTCTTGATCTCGGTCTCGGTCTTGATCTCGGTCTCGGTGTCGTTCTCGATTTCGATCTTGGTCTCGGTCTTGATCTCGGTCGCGGTCTTGATCTCGGTCACGGTCTTGATTTCGGTTTCGGTTTTGATCTCGGTCTCGGTCTCGGTCTCGTTATCGATCTCGGTCTCGGTCTCGATTTCGATCTCGGTCTCGGTCTTGATCTCGGTCTCGGTCTCGATGTCGTTCTCGGTCTTGATCTCGGTCTCGGTCTCGATCTCGATCTCGGTCTCGGTCTCGTTCTCGATCTCGGTGTCAGTCTCGATCTCGGTCTCGATCTCGTTCTCGATCTCGGTCTCGGTCTCGATATCGGTCTCGATCTCGGTCTCGATTTCGATCTCGATCTCGGTCTCGGTCTCGTTCTCGGTCTCGATCTCTGTCTGGATATCGGTCTCGATCTCGGTCTCGTTATCGTTCTCGGTCTCGATATCGGTCTCGATCTCGGTCTCGATTTCGATCTCGGTCTCGGTCTCGTTCTCGGTCTGGAAATCAGTCTCGATCTCGGTCTCGATTTCGATCTCGGTCTGGGTCTCGTTCATGGTCTAGATCTCGGTCTCGATATCGGTCTCGATCTCGGTCTAGTTTTCGATCTCGGTCTCGGTCTCGATCTCGGTCTCGATCTCGCTCTCGGTCTCGTTCACGATCTCGGTCTCGGTCTCGATTTCGATCTCGGTCTCGGTCTGGATCTCGATCTCGGTCTCGATCTCGATCTCGGTCTCGGTCTTGATCTCGGTCTCGGTCTCGAATATCGATCTCGGTCTCGGTCTGGATCTCGATCTCGGTCTCGATCTCGGTCTCTGTCTGGACCCCGATCTCGTTCTCGGTCTCGATCTCGGTCTCGGTCTTGATCTCGGTCTTGATCTCGGTCTCGGTCTTGATCTCGGTCTCGGTCTCGATCTCGATCACGGTCTCGGTCTTGATCTCGGTCTCGGTCTTGATCACGGTCTCGATCTCGATCTCGGTCTCGATCTCGGATTCGGTCTTGATCTCGGTCTCGGTCTTGATCTCGGTCCCGGTCTTGATCTCGGTCTTGATCTCGGTCTTGCTCTTGATCTCGGTCTCGGTCTCGATCTCGGTCTTGGTCTCGATCTCGGTCTCGGTCTCGATCTCGGTCTCGGTCTCGATCTCGTTCTCGGTCTTGATCTCGGTCTCGGTCTCGATCTCGATCTCGGTCTCGGTCTCGATCTCGATCTCGATCTCGGTCTCGGTCTTGATCTCGGTCTCGGTCTTGATCTCGGTCTCGATCTTGATCTCGGTCTCGGTCTTGATCTCGGTCTCAGTCTTGATCTCGGTCTTGGTCTTGATCTCGGTCTCGGTCTCGATCTCGGTCTCGATCTCTGTCTCGATGTCGGTCTCGATCTCGGTCTCGATTTCGATCCCGGTCTCCGTCTCGGTTTATATCTCGGTCTCGGTCTTGATCTCGGTCTCGGTCTCGATTTCCATCTCGGTCTCGGTCTTGACCTCGGTCTCGGTCTTGATCTCGGTCTCGGTGTTGATCTCGGTCTCGGTCTTGATCTCGCTCTCGGTGTGGATCTCGGTCTCGATCTCGGTCTCGGTCTTGATCTCCAGATCGGTCTTGATCTCGGTCTCTGTCTCGATCTCGGTCTCGGTCTCGATCTCGGTCTCGGTCTCGTTCTCGATCTCGGTCTCGGTCTCGATTTCGATCTCGGTCTCGGTCTGGATCTCGATCTCGGTCTCGATCTGGATCACGGTCTCGGTCTTGATCTCGGTCTCGGTCTCGATCTCGGTCTCCGTCTTGATCTCGGTCTCGGTCTTGATCTCGGTCTCGGTCTCGCTCTCGATCTCGGTCTCGGTCTCGTTCTCGATTTCGATCTCGGTCTCGGTCTGGATCTCGATCTCGGTGTCGATCTCGATCTCGGTTTGGGTCTTGATCTCGGTCTCGGTCTCGATCTCGGTCTCGGTATCGATCCCGGTCTCGATCTCGCTCTCGGTCTCGATCTCGGTCTCGGTCTGGATCTCTATCTCGGTCTCGATCTCGGTCTCTGACTGGAACTCTATCTCGTTCTCGGTCTCGATCTCGGTCTCGGTCTTGATCTCGGTCTTGATCTCGGCCTCGGTCTTGATCTCGGTCTCGGTCTTGATCTCGGTCTCGGTCTTGATCTCGGTCTCTGTGTTGATCTCGGCCTCGGTCTTGATCTCGGTCTCGGTCTTGATCTCGGTCTCGGTGTTGATCTCGGCCTCGGTCTTGATCTCGGTCTCGGTCTTAATCTCGGTCTCGGTGTTGATCTCGGCCTCGGTCTTGATCTCGGCCTCGGTCTTAATCTCGGTCTCGGTCTTGATCTCGGCCTCGTTCTTGATCTCGGTCTCGGTCTTTATCTCGGTCTCGGTGTTGATCCCGGTGTCGGTCTTGATCCCGGCCTCGGTCTTGATCTCGGTCTCGGTCTTAATCTCGGTCTCGGCCTTAATCTCGATCTCGGTCTTGATCTCGGCCTCGGTCTTAATCTCGGTCTCGGTCTTGATCTCGGCCTCGGTCTTGATCTCGGTCTCGGTCTTGATCTCGGTCTCGGTGTTGATCCCGGTGTCGGTCTTGATCCCGGCCTCGGTCTTGATCTCGGTCTCGGTCTTAATCTCGGTCTCGGTCTTAATCTCGATCTCGGTGTTGATCTCGGCCTCACTCTTGATCTCGGTCTCGGTCTTGATCTCGGTGTCGGTGTTGATCCCGGTGTCGGTCTTGATCCCGGGTTCGGTCTTGATCTCGGTCTCGGTCTTAATCTCGGTCTCGGTCTTAATCTCGGTTTCGGTGTTGATCTCGTCCTCGGTCTTAATCTCGGTCTCGGTGTTGATCTCGGTCTTGGTCTTAATTTCGGTCTCGGTCTTAATCTCGGTCTCGGTGTTGATCTCTGCCTCGGTCTTAATCTCGGTCTCGGTGTTGATCTCGGTCTCGGTCTTAATCTCGGTCTCGGTGTTGATCTCGGCCTCGGTCTTAATCTCGGTCTCGGTGTTGATCTCGGTCTCGGTCTTGATACCGGTCTCGGTGTTGATCTCGGTGTCGGTCTTGATCCCGGCCTCGGTCTTAATCTCGGTCTCGGTGTGGATCTCGGCCTCGGTCTTGATCTCGGCCTCGGTCTTAATCTCGGTCTCGGTGTTGATCTCGGCCTCGGTCTTGATCTCGGTCTCGGTCTTGATCTCGGTCTCGGTGTTGATCTCGGCCTCGGTCTTGATCTCGGTCTCGTTCTTCATCTCGGTCTCGTTCTTAATCTCGGTCTCGGTGTTGATCTCGGCCTCGGTCTTGATCTCGGTCTCGGTCTTAATCTCGGTCTCGGTGTTGATCTCGGCCTCGGTCTGGATCTCGGCCTCGGTCTTAATCTCGGTCTCGGTGTTGATATCGGCCTCGGTCTTGATCTCGGTCTCTGTGTTGATCTCGGCCTCGGTCTTAATCTCGGTCTCGGTGTTGATCTCGGTCTCGGTCTTGAACTCGGCCTCGGTCTTAAACTCGGCCTCGGTGTTGATCTCGGCCTCGGTGTTGATCTCGGCCTCGGTCTCGGTGCTGATCTCGGCCTCGGTCTTGATCTCAGCCTCGGTCTTAATCTCGGTCTCGGTGTTGATCTCGGCCTCGGTCTTGATCTCGGTGTCGGTCTTGATCTCGGTCTCCGTGTTGATCTCGGCCTCGGTCTTGATCTCGGTCTCGGTGTTGATCTCGGTCTCGGTGTTGATCTCGGCCTCGGTCTTGATCTCGGTCTTGGTCTTAATCTCGGTCTCGGTGTTGATCTCGGCCTCGGTCTTGATCTCGGTCTCGGTGTTGATCTCGGTCTCGGTGTTGATCTCGGCCTCGGTCTTGATCTCGGTCTTGGTCTTAATCTCGGTCTCGGTGTTGATCTCGGCCTCGGTCTTGATCTCGGCCTCGGTCTTAATCTCGGTCTCGGTGTTGATCTCGGTCTCGGTCTTGATCTCGGCCTTGGTCTTAATCTCGGTCTCGGTGTTGATCTCGGCCTCGGTGTTGATCTCAGCCTCGCTCTTAATCTCGGTCTCGGTGTTGATCTCGGTCACGGTGTTGATCTCGGCCTCGGTTTTGATCTCGGCCTCGGTCTTAATCTCGGTCTCGGTGTTGTTCTCGGCCTCGGTGTTGATCTCGGCCTCGGTCTTGATCTCGGTCTCGGTGTTGATCTCGGCCTCGGTCTTAATCTCGGTCTCGGTGTTGATCTCGGTCTCGGTCTTGATCTCGGCCTCGGTCTTAATCTCGGCCTCGGTGTTGATCTTGGCCTCGGTGTTGATCTCGGTCTCGGTGTTGATCTCGGCCTCGGTCTTAATCTCGCTCTCGGTGTTGATCTCGGCCTCGGTCTTAATCTCGGTCTCGGTGTTGATCTCGGCCTCGGTGTTGATCTCGGCCTCGGTCTTAATCTCGGCCTCGGTCTTGATCCCGGCCTCGGTCTTGATCTCGGTCTCGGTCTTACTCTCGGTCTCGGTGTTGATCTAGGTCTCGGTCTTGATCTCGGCCTCGGTCTTAATCTCGGTCTCGGTGTTGATCTTGGTCTCGGTCTTGATCTCGGCCTCAGTCTTGATCTCGGCCTCGGTCTTAATCTCGGTCTCGGTGTTGATCTCGGTCACGGTCTTGATCTCGGCCTCGGTCTTAATCTCGGGCTCGGTGTTGATCTCGGCCTCGGTGTTGATCTCGGCCTCGGTCTTAATCTCGGTCTCGGTGTTGATCTCGGTCTCGGTCTTGATCTCGGCCTCGGTCTTAATCTCGGTCTCGTTGTTGATCTCGGCCTCGGTGTTGATCTCGGCCTCGGTCTTAATCTCGGCCTCGGTCTTGATCCCGGCCTCGGTCTTGATCTCGGTCTCGGTGTTGATCTCGGTCTCGGTGTTGATCTCGGCCTCGGTCTTAATCTCGGCCTCGGTGTTGATCCCGGCCTCGGTCTTGATCTCGGTCTCGGTGTTGATCTCGGTCTCGGTGTTGATCTCGGCCTCGGTGTTGATTTCGGTCTCCGTGTTGATCTCGGCCTCGGTCTTAATCTTGGCCTCGGTCTTGATCCCGGCCGCGGTCTTGATCTCGGTCTCGGTGTTGATCTCGGTCTCGGTGTTGATCTCGGTCTCGGTGTTGATCTCGGTCTCGGTGTTGATCTCCGCCTCGGTCTTAATCTCGGTCGCGGTGTTGATCTCGGCCTCGGTGTTGATCTCGGCCTCGGTCTTGATCTCGGCCTCGGTCTTGATCCCGGCCTCGGTCTTGATCTCGGTCTCGGTGTTGATCTCGGTCTCGGTGTTGATCTCGGCCTCGGTCTTAATCTCGGTCTCGGTGTTGATCTAGGCCTCGGTGTTGATCTCGGCCTCGGTCTTAATCTCGGTCTCGGTGTTGATCTCGGTCTCGCTCTTGATCTCGGCCTCGGTCTTAATCTCGGTCTCGGTGTTGATCTTGGCCTCGGTGTTGATCTCGGCCTCGGTCTTAATCTCGGCCTCGGTCTTGATCCCGGCCTCGGTCTTGATCTCGGTCTCGGTCTTAATCTCGGTCTCGGTGTTGATCTCCGTCTCGGTCTTGATCTCGGCCTCGGTCTTAATCTCGGTCTCGATGTTGATCTCGGTCTCGGTCTTGATCTCGGCCTCGGTCTTGATCTCGGCCTCGGTCTTAATCTCGGTCTCGGTGTTGATCTCGGTCTCGGTCTTGATCTCGGCCTCGGTCTCAATCTCGGTCTCGGTGTTGATCTCGGCCTCGGTGTTGATCTCGGCCTCGGTCTTAATCTCGGTCTCGGTGTTGATCTCGGTCTCGGTCTTGATCTCGGCCTCGGTCTTAATCTCGGTCTCGGTGTTGATCTCGGCCTCGGTGTTGATCTCGGCCTCGGTCTTAATCTCGGCCTCGGTCTTGATCCCGGCCTCGGTCTTGATCTCGGTCTCGGTGTTGATCTCGGTCTCGGTGTTGTTCTCGGCCTCGGTGTTGATCTCGGTCTCAGTGTTGATCTCGGCCTCGGTCTTAATCTCGGCCTCGGTCTTGATCCCGGCCTCGGTCTTGATCTCGGTCTCGGTGTTGATCTCGGTCTCGGTGTTGATCTCGGCCTCGGTGTTGATCTCGGTCTCGGTGTTGATCTCGGCCTCGGTCTTAATCTCGGCCTCGGTCGTGATCCCGGCCTCGGTCTTGATCTCGGTCTCGGTGTTCATCTCGGTCTCGGTGTTGATCTCGGTCTCGGTGTTGATCTCGGTCTCGGTGTTGTTCTCGGCCTCGGTCTTAATCTCGGTCTCGGTGTTGATCTCGGCCTCGGTGTTGATCTCGGCCTCGGTCTTGATCTCGGCCTCGGTCTTGGTCCCGGCCTCGGTCTTTAATCTCGGTCTCGGTGTTGATCTCGGCCTCGGTCTTGACCTCGGTCTCGGTGTTGATCTCGGCCTCGGTCTTAATCTCGGTCTCGGTGTTGATCTCGGCCTCGGTGTTGATCTCGGCCTCGGTCTTGATCTCGGTCTCGGTGATGATCTCGGCCTCGGTGTTGATCTCGGCCTCGGTCTTAATCTCGGTCTGGGTCTTGATCTCGGCCTCGGTCTTGATCCCGGCCTCGGTCTTAATCTCGGTCTCGGTATTGATCTCGGTCTCGGTGTTGATCTCGGTCTCGGAGTTGATCTCGGCCTCGGTCTCAATCTCGGACTCGGTGTTGATCTCGGCCTCGGTGTTGATCTCGGCCTCGGTCTTGATCTCGGCCTCGGTCTTGATCCCGGCCTCGGTCTTAATCTCGGTCTCAGTGTTGATCTCGGCCTCGGTCTTGATCTCGGTCTCGGTCTTAATCTTGGTCTCAGTGTTGATCTCGGCCTCGGTCTTGATCTCGGCCTCGGTCTTTATCTCGGTCTCGGTCTTAATCTCGGTCTCGGTGTTGATCTCGGTGTCGGTCTTGATCCCGGCCTCGGTCTTAATCTCGGTCTCGGTGTTGATCTCGGTCTCGGTCTTGATCCCGGCCTCGGTCTTAATCTCCGTCTCGGTGTTGATCTCGGCCTCGGTCTTGATCTCGGTCTTGGTCTTGATCTCGGTCTCGGTGTTGTTCCCGGTGTCGGTCTTGATCTCGGCCTCGGTCTTGATCTCGGTCTCGGTCTTGATCCCGGTGTCGGTCTTGATCCCGGTCTCGGTCTTGATCCCGGCCTCGGTCTTGATCTCCGTCTCGGTCTTGATCTCGGTCTCGGTGTTCATCCCGGTGTCGGTCTTGAACTCGATCTCGGTCTCGATCTCGATCACGGTCTCGGGCTTGATCTCGGTCTCGGTCTTGATCTCGGTCTCGATCTCTATCTCGGTCTCGGTCTTGATCTCGGTCTCTATCTCGATGTCGGTCTCGATTTCGATGTCGGTCTCGATCTCGATCTCGGTCTCGGTCTTAATCTCGGTCTCGGTCTTGATCTCGGCCTCGGTGTTGATCTTGGTCTCGATCTCGATCTCGGTCTCGGTCTTAATCTCGGTCTCGGTGTTGATCTCGGTCTCGGTGTTGATCTCGGCCTCGGTCTTGATCTCGGTCTCGGTCTTAATCTCGGTCTCGGTCTTGATCTCGGCCTCGGTGTTGATCTTGGTCTCGATCTCGATCTCGGTCTCGGTCTTGATCTCGGTCTCGGTGTTGATCTCGGTCTCGGTGTTGATCTCGGCCTCGGTCTTGATCTCGGTCTCGGTCTTAATCTCGGTCTCGGTCTAAATCTCGGCCTCAGTCTTGATCTCGGCCTCGGTCTTGATCTCGGTCTCGGTCTTAATCTCGGTCTCGGTCTCCATCTTGATCTCGGCCTCGGTCTTAATCTCGGTCTCGGTGTTGATCTCGGCCACGGTGTTGATCTCGGCCTCGGTCTTAATCTCGGTCTCGGTGTTGATCTCGGCCTTGGTCTTGATCTCGGCCTCCATCTTAATCTCGGTCTCGGTGTTGATCTCGGCCTCGGTGTTGATCTCGGCCTCGGTCTTAATCTTGGCCTCGGTCTTGATCCCGGCCTCGGTCTTAAACTCGGTCTCGGTGTTGATCTCGGTCTCGGTGTTGATCTCGGTCTCGGTGTTGACCTCGGCCTCGCTCTTAATCTCGGTCTCGGTCTTAATTTCGGTCTCGGTGTTGATCTCGGCCTCGGTCTTGATCTCGGTCTCGGTCTTAATCTCGGTCTCGGTGTTGATCTCGGCCTCGGTCTTGATCTCGGTCTCGGTCTTAATCTCGGTCTCGGTGTTGATCTCGGACTCGGTCTTGATCTCGGCCTCGCTCTTTATCTAGGTCTCGGTCTTAACCTCGGCCTCGGTCTTGATCTCCGTCTCGGTCTTAATCTCGGTCTCGGTGTTGATCTCGGCCTCGGTCTTGATCTCGGTCTCGGTCTTGATCTCGGCGCCGGTCTTGATCTCGGTGTTGATCTCGGTCTCGGTGTTGATCTCGGCCTCGGTCTTAATCTCGGCCTCGGTCTTAATCCCGGCCTCGGTCTTGATCTCGGTCTCGGTGTTGATCTCGGTCTCGGTGTTGATCTCGGTCTCGGTGTTGATCTCGGTCTCGGTGTTGATCTCGGCCTCGGTCTTAATCTCGGTCTCGGTGTTGATCTCGGCCTCGGTGTTGATCTCGGCCTCGGTCTTGATCTCGGCCTCGGTCTTGATCCCGGCCTCGGTCTTAATCTCGGTCTCGGTGTTGATCTCGGCCTCGGTCTTGACCTCGGTCTCGGTGTTGATCTCGGCCTCGGTCTTAATCTCGGTCTCGGTGTTTATCTCGGCCTCGGTGTTGATCTCGGCCTCGGTCTTGATCTCGGTCTCGGTGTTGATCTCGGTCTCGGTGTTGATCTCGGCCTCGGTCTTAATCTCGGTCTCGGTGTTGATCTCGGTCTCGGTCTTAATCTCGGTCTCGGTGTTGTTCTCGATCTCGGTCTTGATCTCGGCCTCGGTCTTGATCTCGGTGTCGGTGTTGATCTCGGTCTCGCTCTTGATCTCGGTCTCGGTCTTGATCTCGATCTCGGTGTTGATCTCGGCCTCGGTCTTGATCTCGGTCTCGGTCTTGATCTCGGTCTCGGTGTTGATCTCGGCCTCGGTGTTGATCTCGGTCTCGGTGTTGATCTCGGTCTCGGTCTTGATCTCGGCCTTGGTCTTGATCTCGGTCTCGGTGTTGATCTCGGCCTCGGTCTTAATCTCGGTCTCGGTCTTAATCTCGGTCTCGGTCTTGATCTCGGTCTCGGTGTTGATCTCGGCCTCGGTCTTGATCTCGGTCTCGGTCTTGATCTCGGCCTCGGTATTGATCTCGGCCAGGTCTTGATCTCGGCCTCGGTGTTCATCTCGGTGTCGCTGTTGATCTCGGCCTCGGTGTTGATCTCGGTCTCGGTGTTGATCTCGGCCTCGGTCTTGATCTCGGTCTCGGTCTTGATCTCGGTCTCGGTGTTGATCTCGGCCTCGGTCTTAATCTCGGCCTCGGTCTTGATCTCGGCCTCGGTCTTAATCTCGGTCTCGGTGTTGATCTCGGCCTCGGTCTTGATCTCGGCCTCGGTCTTGATCTCGGTCTCGGTCTTAACCTCGGCCTCGGTCTTGATCTCCGTCTCGGTCTTATTCTCGGTCTCGGTGTTGATCTCGGCCTCGCTCTTGATCTCGGCCTCGGTCTTGATCTCGGTCTCGGTCTTAACCTCGGTCTCGGTCTTGATCTCGGTCTCGGTGTTGATCTCGGTCTCGGTGTTGATCTCGGCCTCGGTCTTGATCTCGGTCTCGGTCTTGATCTCGGTCTCGGTCTTGATCTCGGTCTCGGTGTTGATCTCGGTCTCGGTGTTGATCTCGGCCTCGGTCTTGATCTCGGCCTCGGTCTTGATCTCGGTCTCGGTCTTGATCTCGGCCTCGGTCTTGATCTCGGTCTCGGTGTTGATCTCGGCCTCGGTGTTGATCTCGGTCTCGGTGTTGATCTCGGCCTCGGTCTTGATCTCGGTCTCGGTCTTGATCTCGGTCTCGGTGTTGATCACGGCCTCGGTCTTGATCTCGGTCGCGGTCTTAATCTCGGTCTCGGTGTTGATCTCGGCCTGGGTATTGATCTCGGCCTCGGTCTTGATCTCGGTCTCGGTCTTGATCTCGGCCTCGGTCTTGATCTCGGTCTCGGACTTGATCTCGGTCTCGGTGTTGATCCCGGTGTCGGTCTTGATCCCGGCCTCGGTCTTGATCTCGGTCTCGGTCTTAATCTCGGTCTCGGTCTTGATCTCGGCCTCGGTCTTAATCTCGGTCTCGGTCTTGATCTCGGCCTCGGTCTTGATCTCGGTCTCGGTCTTGATCTCGGTCTCGGTGTTGATCCCGGTGTCGGTCTTGATCCCGGCCTCGGTCTTGATCTCGGTCTCGGTCTTAATCTCGGTCTTAATCTCGATCTCGGTGTTGATCTCGGCCTCGGTCTTGATCTCGGTCTCGGTCTTGATCTCGGCCTCGGTGTTGATCCCGGTGTCGGTCTTGATCGCGGCCTCGGTCTTGATCTCGGTCTCGGTCTTAATCTCGGTCTCGGTCTTAATCTCGATCTCGGTGTTGATCTCGGCCTCGGTCTTAATCTCGGTCTCGGTGTTAATCTCGGTCTCGGTCTTAATCTCGGTCTCGGTGTTGATCTCGTCCTCGGTCTTAATCTCGGTCTCGGTGTTGATCTCGGTCACGGTCTTAATCTCGGTCTCGGTCTTAATCTCGGTCTCGGTCTTAATCTCGGTCTCGGTGTTGATCTCGGCCTCGGTCTTAATCTCGGTCTCGGTGTTGATCTCGGTCTCGGTCTTAATCTCGGTCTCGGTGTTGATCTCGGCCTCGGTCTTAATCTCGGTCTCGGTGTTGATCTCGGTCTCGGTCTTGATCCCGGTCTCGGTGTTGATCTCGGTGTCGTTCTTGATGCTGGCCTCGTTCATAATCTCGGTCTCGGTGTTGTGATCGGTCTCGTTCTTGATCCCGGCCTCGGTCTTAATCTCGGTCTCGGTGTTGATCTCGGCCTCGGTCTTGATCTCGGTCTCGGTCTTGATCTCGGTCGCGGTGTTGATCCCGGTGTCGGTCTTGATCCCGGCCTCGGTCTTGATCTCGGTCTCGGTCTTGATCCCGGTCTCGGTCTTGATCCCGGTCTCGGTCTTGATCCCGGCCTCGGTCTTGGTCTCGGTCTCGGTCTTGATCTCGGTCTCGGTGTTGATCCCGGTGTCGGTGTTGATCTCGGTCTCGGTCTTGATCCCGGTGTCGGTCTTGATCTCGGTCTCGGTCTTGATCCCGGCCTCGGTCTTGATCCCGGTGTCGGTCTTAATCTCGCTGTCGGTCTTAATCTCGGTCTCGGTCTTAATCTCGGTCTCGGAGTTGATCTCGCCCTCGGTCTCGGTGTTGATCCCGGTGTCGGTCTTAATCTCGGCCTCGGTCTTGATCTCGGTCTCGGTCTTAATCTCGGTCTCTGTGTTGATCCCGGTGTCGGTCTTAATCTCGGTCTCGGTCTTGATCTCGGTCTCGGTCTTGATCTCGGTCTCGGTCTTGATCTCGGTCTCGGTGTTGATCCGGTCTCGGTCTTAATCTCGGTCTCGGTCTTGATCTCGGTCTTGGTCTTGATCTCGGTCTCGGTCTTGATCCCGGTGTCTGTCTTAATCTCGGTGACGGTCGTAATCTCGGTCTCGGTCTTAATCTCGGTCTCGGTGTTGATCTCGGCCTCGGTCTTGATCTCGGTCTCGGTGTTGATCTCGGCCTCGGTCTTGATCTCGGTTTCGGTCTTAATCTCGGTCTCGGTGTTGATCTCGGCCTCGGTCTTGATCTCGGTCTCGGTCTTAATCTCGGTCTCGGTGTTGATCTCGGTCTCGGTGTTGATCTCGGCCTCGGTCTTAATCTCGGTCTCGGTGTTGATCTCGGTCTCGGTCTTAATCTCGGTCTCGGTGTTGTTCTCGGTCTCCATCTTGATCTCGGCCTCGGTCTTGATCTCGGTGTCGGTGTTGATCTCGGTCTCGCTCTTGATCTCGGTCTCGGTCTTGATCTCGATCTCGGTGTTGATCTCGGCCTCGGTCTTGATCTCGGTCTCGGTCTTGATCTCGGTCTCGGTGTTGATCTCGGCCTCGGTGTTGATCTCGGTCTCGGTGTTGATCTCGGTCTCGGTCTTGATCTCGGCCTTGGTCTTGATCTCGGTCTCGGTGTTGATCTCGGCCTCGGTCTTAATCTCGGTCTCGGTCTTGATCTCGGTCTCGGTGTTGATCTCGGCCTCGGTCTTGATCTCGGTCTCGGTCTTGATCTCGGCCTCGGTATTGATCTCGGCCTCGGTCTTGATCTCGGTCTCGGTGTTGATCTCGGTCTCGGTGTTGATCTCGGCCTCGGTCTTGATCTCGGTCTCGGTGTTGATCTCGGCCTCGGTCTTGATCTCGGCCTCAGTCATGATCTCGGCCTTGGGCTTGATCTCGGTCTCGGTGTTGATCTCGGCCTTGGTCTTAATCTCGATCTCGGTTTTGATCTCGGCCTCGGTCTTAATCTCGGTCTCGGTCTTGATCTCGGCCTCGGTCTTGATCTCGGTCTCGGTCTTGATCTCGGTCTCGGTGTTGATCCCGGTGTCGGTCTTGATCCCGGCCTCGGTCTTGATCTCGGTCTCGGTCTTAATCTCGGTCTTAATCTCGATCTCGGTGTTGATCTCGGCCTCGGTCTTGATCTCGTTCTCGGTCTTGATCTCGGTCTCGGTGTTGATCCCGGTGTCGGTCTTGATCGCGCCCTCGGTCTTGTTCTCGGTCTCGGTCTTAACCTCGGTCTCGGTCTTAATCTCGATCTCGGTGTTGATCTCGGCCTCGGTCTTAATCTCGGTCTCGGTGTTAATCTCGGTCTCGGTCTTAATCTCGGTCTCGGTGTTGATCTCGTCCTCGGTCTTAATCTCGGTCTCGGTGTTGATCTCGGTCTCGGTCTTAATCTCGGTCTCGGTCTTAATCTCGGTCTCGGTCTTAATCTCGTTCTTGGTGTAGATCTCGGCCTCGGTCTTAATCTCGGTCTCGGTGTTGATCTCGGTCTCGGTCTTAATCATGGTCTCGGTGTTGATCTCGGCCTCGGTCTTAATCTCGGTCTCGGTGTTGATCTCGGTCTCGGTCTTGATCCCGGTCTCGGTGTTGATCTCGGTGTCGGTCTTGATGCCGGCCTCGGTCTTAATCTCGGTCTCGGTGTTGAGATCGGTCTCGTTCTTGATCCCGGCCTCGGTCTTAATCTCGGTCTCGGTGTTGATCTCGGCCTCGGTCTTGATCTCGGTCTCGGTCTTGATCTCGGTCTCGGTGTTGATCCCGGTGTCGGTCTTGATCCCGGCCTCGGTCTTGATCTTTGTCTCGGTCTTGATCCCGGTCTCGGTCTTGATCCCGGTCTCGGTCTTGATCCCGGCCTCGGTCTTGATCTCGGTCTCGGTCTTGATCTCGGTCTCGGTGTTGATCCCGGTGTCGGTCTTGATCCCGGTGTCGGTCTTGATCTCGGTCTCGGTCTCGGTCTTGATCCCGGTGTCGGTCTTAATCTCGGTGTCGGTCTTAATCTCGGTTTCGGTCTTAATCTCGGTCTCGGTGTTGATCTCGCCCTCGGTCTTGATCTCGGTCTCGGTCTTAATCTCGGTCTCGGGGTTGATCCCGGTCTCGGTCTTAATCTCGGTCTCTGTGTTGATCCCGGTGTCGGTCTTAATCTCGGTCTCGGTCTTGATCTCGGTCTCGGTCTTGATCTCGGTCTCGGTCTTGATCTCGGTCTCGGTGTTGATCCGGTCTCGGTCTTAATCTCGGTCTCGGTCTTGATCTCGGTCTTGGTCTTGATCTCGTTCTCGGTGTTGATCTCGGTCTCGGTCTTGATCTCGGTTTCGGTCTTGATCCCGGTGTCGGTCTTAATCTCGGTGTCGGTCTTAATCTCGGTCTCGGTCTTTATCTCGGTCTCGGTGTTGATCTCGGCCTCGGTCTTGATCTCCGTCTCGGTCTTAACCTCGGCCTCGGTCTTGATCTCGGTCTCGGTCTTAATCTCGGTCTCGGTGTTGATCTCGGCCTCGGTCTTGATCTCGGCCTCGGTCTTGATCTTGGTCTCGGTCTTGATCTCGGCCTAGGTCTTGATCTCGGTCTCGGTCTTGATCTCGGTCTCGGTGTTGATCTCGGTCTCGGTGTTGATCTCGGCCTCGGTCTTGATCTCGGTCTCGGTCTTGATCTCGGTCTCGGTCTTGATCTCGGTCTCGGTGTTGATCTCGGTCTCGGTGTTGATCTCGGCCTCGGTCTTGATCTCGGCCTCGGTCTTGATCTCGGTCTCGGTCTAGATCTCGGCCTCGGTCTTGATCTCGGTCTCGGTGTTGATCTCGGCCTCGGTGTTGATCTCGGTCTCGGTGTTGATCTCGGCCTCGGTCTTGATCTCGGCCTCGGTCTTGATCTCGGTCTCGGTCTTGATCTCGGTCTCGGTGTTGATCTCGCCCTCGGTCTTGATCTCGGTCTCGGTCTTATTCTCGGTCTCTGTGTTGATCTCGGCCTCGGTATTGATCTCGGCCTCGGTCTTGATCTCGGTCTCGGTCTTGATCTCGGCCTTGGTCTTGATCTCGGTCTCGGTCTTGATCTCGGTCTCGGTGTTGATCCCGGTGTCGGTCTTGATCCCGGCCTCGGTCTTGATCTCGGTCTCGGTCTTAATCTCGGTCTCGGTCTTAATCTCGATCTCGGTCTTGATCTCGGCCTCGGTCTTAATCTCGGTCTCGGTCTTGATCTCGGCCTCGGTCTTGATCTCGGTCTCGGTCTTGATCTCGGTCTATGTGTTGATCCCGGTGTCGGTGTTGATCCCGGCCTCGGTCTTGATCTCGGTCTCGGTCTTAATCTCGGTCTTAATCTCGATCTCGGTCTTGATCTCGGCCTCGGTCTTGATCTCGGTCTCGGTCTTGATCTCGGTCTCGGTGTTGATCCCGGTGTCGGTCTTGATCGCGGCCTCGGTCTTGATCTCGGTCTCGGTCTTAATCTCGGTCTCGGTCTTATTCTCGATCTCGGTGTTGATCTCGGCCTCGGTCTTAATCTCGGTCTCGGTGTTAATCTCGGTCTCGGTCTTAATCTCGGTCTCGGTGTTGATCTCGTCCTCGGTCTTAATCTCGGTCTCGGTCTTAATCTCGGTCTCGGTCTTAATCTCGGTCTCGGTGTTGATCTCGGCCTCAGTCTTAATCTCGGTCTCGGTGTTGATCTCGGTCTCGGTCTTAATCTCGGTCTCGGTGTTGATCTCGGCCTCGGTCTTAATCACGGTCTCGGTGTTGATCTCGGTCTCGGTCTTGATCCCGGCCTCGGTGTTGATCTCGGTCTCGGTCTTGATCCCGGCCTCGGTGTTGATCTCGGTGTCGGTCTTGATGCCGGCCTCGGTCTTAATCTCGGTCTCGGTGTTGAGATCGGTCTCGTTCTTGATCCCGGTCTCGGTATTGATCTCGGTGTCGGTCTTGATCCCGGCCTCGGTCTTAATCTCGGTCTCGGTGTTGATCTCGGCCTCGGTCTTGATCTCGGTCTCGATCTTGATTTCGGTCTCGGTGTTGATCCCGGTGTCGGTCTTGATCCCGGCCTCGGTCTTGATCTCGGTCTCGGTCTTGATCCCGGTCTCGGTCTTGATCCTGGTCTCGGTCTTGATCCCGGCCTCGGTCTTGGTCTCGGTCTCGGTCTTGATCTCGGTCTCGGTGTTGATCCCGGTGTCGGTGTTGATCTCGGTCTCGGTTTTGATCCCGGTGTCGGTCTTGATCTCGGTCTTGGTCTTGATCTCGGTCTCGGTCTTGATCCCGGTGTCGGTCTTAATCTCGGTGTCGGTCTTAATCTCGGCCTCGGTCTTGATCTCGCTCTCGGTGTTGATCTCGGCCTCGGTCTTGATCCCGGTCTCGGTCTCGATCTCGGCCTCGGTCTTAATCTCGGTCTCGGTGTGGAACTCGGTCTTGGTCTTGATCTCGGTCTCGGTCTTGATCCCGGTGTCGGTCTTAATCTCGGCCTCGGTCTTGATCTCGGTCTCGGTCTTAATCTCGGTCTCGCTGTTGATCCCGGTGTCGGTCTTAATCTCGGTCTCGGTGTTGATCTCGGCCTCGGTCTTGATCTCGGCCTCAGTCATGATCTCGGTCTCGGTCTTGATCTCGGCCTCGGTCTTGATCTCGGTCTCGGTCTTGATCTCGGTCTCGGTGTTGATCCCGGTGTCGGTCTTGATCCCGGCCTCGGTCTTGATCTCGGTCTCGGTCTTAATCTCGGTCTTAATCTCGATCTCGGTGTTGATCTCGGCCTCGGTCTTGATCTCGTTCTCGGTCTTGATCTCGGTCTCGGTGTTGATCCCGGTGTCGGTCTTGATCGCGCCCTCGGTCTTGTTCTCGGTCTCGGTCTTATCCTCGGTCTCGGTCTTAATCTCGATCTCGGTGTTGATCTCGGCCTCGGTCTTAATCTCGGTCTCGGTGTTAATCTCGGTCTCGGTCTTAATCTCGGTCTCGGTGTTGATCTCGTCCTCGGTCTTAATCTCGGTCTCGGTGTTGATCTCGGTCTCGGTCTTAATCTCGGTCTCGGTCTTAATCTGGGTCTCGGTCTTAATCTCGTTCTCGGTGTTGATCTCGGCCTCGGTCTTAATCTCGGTCTCGGTGTTGATCTCGGTCTCGGTCTTAATCTTGGTCTCGGTGTTGATCTCGGCCTCGGTCTTAATCTCGGTCTCGGTGTTGATCTTGGTCTCGGTCTTGATCCCGGTCTCGGTGTTGATCTCGGTGTCGGTCTTGATGCCGGCCTCGGTCTTAATCTCGGTCTCGGTGTTGAGATCGGTCTCGTTCTTGATCCCGGCCTCGGTCTTAATCTCGGTCTCGGTGTTGATCTCGGCCTCGGTCTTGATCTCGGTCTCGGTCTTGATCTCGGTCTCGGTGTTGATCCCGGTGTCGGTCTTGATCCCGGCCTCGGTCTTGATCTTTGTCTCGGTCTTGATCCCGGTCTCGGTCTTGATCCCGGTCTCGGTCTTGATCCCGGCCTCGGTCTTGATCTCGGTCTCGGTCTTGATCTCGGTCTCGCTGTTGATCCCGGTGTCGGTGTTGATCTCGGTCTCGGTCTTGATCCCGGTGTCGGTCTTGATCTCGGTCTCGGTCTTGATCTCGGTCTCGGTCTTGATCCCGGTGTCGGTCTTAATCTCGCTGTCGGTCTTAATCTCGGTCTCGGTCTTAATCTCGGTCTCGGTGTTGATCTCGCCCTCGGTCTTGATCTCGGTCTCGGTCTTAATCTCGGTCTCGGTGTTGATCCCGGTGTCGGTCTTAATCTCGGCCTCGGTCTTGATCTCGGTCTCGGTCTTAATCTCGGTCTCTGTGTTGATCCCGGTGTCGGTCTTAATCTCGGTCTCGGTCTTGATCTCGGTCTCGGTCTTGATCTCGGTCTCGGTCTTGATCTCGGTCTCGGTGTTGATCCGGTCTCGGTCTTAATCTCGGTCTCGGTCTTGATCTCGGTCTTGGTCTTGATCTCGTTCTCGGTGTTGATCTCGGTCTCGGTCTTGATCTCGGTCTCGGTCTTGATCCCGGTGTCGGTCTTAATCTCGGTGTCGGTCTTAATCTCGGTCTCGGTCTTAATCTCGGTCTCGGTGTTGATCTCGGCCTCGGTCTTGATCTCCGTCTCGGTCTTAACCTCGGCCTCGGTCTTGATCTCGGTCTCGGTCTTAATCTCGGTCTCGGTGTTGATCTCGGCCTCGGTCTTGATCTCGGCCTCGGTCTTGATCTTGGTCTCGGTCTTGATCCCGGCCTAGGTCTTGATCTCGGTCTCGGTCTTGATCTCGGTCTCGGTGTTGATCTCGGTCTCGGTGTTGATCTCGGCCTCGGTCTTGATCTCGGTCTCGGTCTTGATCTCGGTCTCGGTCTTGATCTCGGTCTCGGTGTTGATCTCGGTCTCGGTGTTGATCTCGGCCTCGGTCTTGATCTCGGCCTCGGTCTTGATCTCGGTCTCGGTCTAGATCTCGGCCTCGGTCTTGATCTCGGTCTCGGTGTTGATCTCGGCCTCGGTGTTGATCTCGGTCTCGGTGTTGATCTCGGCCTCGGTCTTGATCTCGGCCTCGGTCTTGATCTCGGTCTCGGTCTTGATCTCGGTCTCGGTGTTGATCTCGCCCTCGGTCTTGATCTCGGTCTCGGTCTTAATCTCGGTCTCTGTGTTGATCTCGGCCTCGGTATTGATCTCGGCCTCGGTCTTGATCTCGGTCTCGGTCTTGATCTCGGCCTCGGTCTTGATCTCGGTCTCGGTCTTGATCTCGGTCTCGGTGTTGATCCCGGTGTCGGTCTTGATCCCGGCCTCGGTGTTGATCTCGGTCTCGGTCTTAATCTCGGTCTCGGTCTTAATCTCGATCTCGGTCTTGATCTCGGCCTCGGTCTTAATCTCGGTCTCGGTCTTGATCTCGGCCTCGGTCTTGATCTCGGTCTCGGTCTTGATCTCGGTCTCGGTGTTGATCCCGGTGTCGGTGTTGATCCCGGCCTCGGTCTTGATCTCGGTCTCGGTCTTAATCTCGGTCTCAATCTCGATCTCGGTCTTGATCTCGGCCTCGGTCTTGATCTCGGTCTCGGTCTTGATCTCGGTCTCGGTGTTGATCCCGGTGTCGGTCTTGATCGCGGCCTCGGTCTTGATCTCGGTCTCGGTCTTAATCTCGGTCTCGGTCTTATTCTCGATCTCGGTGTTGATCTCGGCCTCGGTCTTAATCTCGGTCTCGGTGTTAATCTCGGTCTCGGTCTTAATCTCGGTCTCGGTGTTGATCTCGTCCTCGGTCTTAATCTTGGTCTCGGTGTTGAACTTGTTCTCGGTCTTAATCTCGGTCTCGGTCTTAATCTCGGTCTCGGTCTTAATCTCGGTCTCGGTGTTGATCTCGGCCTCAGTCTTAATCTCGGTCTCGGTGTTGATCTCGGTCTCGGTCTTAATCTCGGTCTCGGTGTTGATCTCGGCCGCGGTCTTAATCACGGTCTCGGTGTTGATCTCGGTCTCGGTCTTGATCCCGGCCTCGGTGTTGATCTCGGTGTCGGTCTTGATGGCGGCCTCGGTCTTAATCTCGGTCTCGGTGTTGAGATCGGTCTCGTTCTTGATCCCGGTCTCGGTATTGATCTCGGTGTCGGTCTTGATCCCGGCCTCGGTCTTAATCTCGGTCTCGGTGTTGATCTCGGCCTCGGTCTTGATCTCGGTCTCGATCTTGATTTCGGTCTCGGTGTTGATCCCGGTGTCGGTCTTGATCCCGGCCTCGGTCTTGATCTCGGTCTCGGTCTTGATCCCGGTCTCGGTCTTGATCCTGGTCTCGGCCTTGATCCCGGCCTCGGTCTTGGTCTCGGTCTCGGTCTTGATCTCGGTCTCGGTGTTGATCCCGGTGTCGGTGTTGATCTCGGTCTCGGTTTTGATCCCGGTGTCGGTCTTGATCTCGGTCTTGGTCTTGATCTCGGTCTCGGTCTTGATCCCGGTGTCGGTCTTAATCTCGGTGTCGGTCTTAATCTCGGTCTCGGTCTTAATCTCGGTCTCGGTGTTGATCTCGGCCTCGGTCTTGATCTCGGTCTCGGTCTTAATCTCGGTCTCGCTGTTGATCCCGGTGTCGGTCTTAATCTCGGCCTCGGTCTTGATCTCGGTCTCGGTCTTAATCTCGGTCTCTGTGTTGATCCCGGTGTCCGTCTTAATCTCGGTCTCGGTCTTTATCTCGGTCTCGGTCTTGATCTCGGTCTCGGTCTTGATCTCGGTCTCGGTGTTGATCCCGGTGTCTGTCTTAATCTCGGTGTCGGTCTTAATCTCGGTCTCGGTCTTAATCTTGGTCTCGGTGTTGATCTCGGCCTCGGTCTTGATCTCGGTCTCGGTGTTGATCTCGGCCTCGGTCTTGATCTCGGTCTCGGTCTTAATCTCGGTCTCGGTGTTGATCTCGGCCTCGGTCTTGATCTCGGTCTCGGTCTTAATCTCGGTCTCGGTGTTGATCTCGGTCTCGGTGTTGATCTCGGCCTCGGTCATAATCTCGGTCTCGGTGTTGATCTCGGTCTCGGTCTTAATCTCGGTCTCGGTGTTGTTCTCGGTCTCGGTCTTGATCTCGATCTCGGTCTTGATCTCGTTCTCGGTCTTGATCTCGGTCTCGGTGTTGATCCCGGTGTCGGTCTTGATCGCGCCCTCGGTCTTGTTCTCGGTCTCGGTCTTAACCTCGGTCTCGGTCTTAATCTCGATCTCGGTGTTGATCTCGGCCTCGGTCTTAATCTCGGTCTCGGTGTTAATCTCGGTCTCGGTCTTAATCTCGGTCTCGGTGTTGATCTCGTCCTCGGTCTTAATCTCGGTCTCGGTGTTGATCTCGGTCTCGGTCTTAATCTCGGTCTCGGTCTTAATCTCGGTCTCGGTCTTAATCTCGTTCTCGGTGTAGATCTCGGCCTCGGTCTTAATCTCGGTCTCGGTGTTGATCTCGGTCTCGGTCTTAATCTTGGTCTCGGTGTTGATCTCGGCCTCGGTCTTAATCTCGGTCTCGGTGTTGATCTCGGTCTCGGTCTTGATCCCGGTCTCGGTGTTGATCTCGGTGTCGGTCTTGATGCCGGCCTCGGTCTTAATCTCGGTCTCGGTGTTGAGATCGGTCTCGTTCTTGATCCCGGCCTCGGTCTTAATCTCGGTCTCGGTGTTGATCTCGGCCTCGGTCTTGATCTCGGTCTCGGTCTTGATCTCGGTCTCGGTGTTGATCCCGGTGTCGGTCTTGATCCCGGCCTCGGTCTTGATCTTTGTCTCGGTCTTGATCCCGGTCTCGGTCTTGATCCCGGCCTCGGTCTTGATCTAGGTCTCGGTCTTGATCTCGGTCTCGGTGTTGATCCCGGTGTCGGTGTTGATCTCGGTCTCGGTCTTGATCCCGGTGTCGGTCTTGATCTCGGTCTCGGTCTTGATCTCGGTCTCGGTCTTGATCCCGGTGTCGGTCTTAATCTCGGTGTCGGTCTTAATCTCGGTCTCGGTCTTAATCTCGGTCTCGGTGTTGATCTCGCCCTCGGTCTTGATCTCGGTCTCGGTCTTAATCTCGGTCTCGGTGTTGATCCCGGTCTCGGTCTTAATCTCGGTCTCTGTGTTGATCCCGGTGTCGGTCTTAATCTCGGTCTCGGTCTTGATCTCGGTCTCGGTCTTGATCTCGGTCTCGGTCTTGATCTCGGTCTCGGTGTTGATCCGGTCTCGGTCTTAATCTCGGTCTCGGTCTTGATCTCGGTCTTGGTCTTGATCTCGTTCTCGGTGTTGATCTCGGTCTCGGTCTTGATCTCGGTCTCGGTGTTGATCCCGGTGTCGGTCTTAATCTCGGTGTCGGTCTTAATCTCGGTCTCGGTCTTAATCTCGGTCTCGGTGTTGATCTCGGCCTCGGTCTTGATCTCCGTCTCGGTCTTAACCTCGGCCTCGGTCTTGATCTCGGTCTCGGTCTTAATCTCGGTCTCGGTGTTGATCTCGGCCTCGGTCTTGATCTCGGCCTCGGTCTTGATCGTGGTCTCGGTCTTGATCTCGGCCTAGGTCTTGATCTCGGTCTCGGTCTTGATCTCGGTCTCGGTGTTGATCTCGGTCTCGGTGTTGATCTCGGCCTCGGTCTTGATCTCGGTCTCGGTCTTGATCTCGGTCTCGGTCTTGATCTCGGTCTCGGTGTTGATCTCGGTCTCGGTGTTGATCTCGGCCTCGGTCTTGATCTCGGCCTCGGTCTTGATCTCGGTCTCGGTCTAGATCTCGGCCTCGGTCTTGATCTCGGTCTCGGTGTTGATCTCGGCCTCGGTGTTGATCTCGGTCTCGGTGTTGATCTCGGCCTCGGTCTTGATCTCGGCCTCGGTCTTGATCTCGGTCTCGGTCTTGATCTCGGTCTCGGTGTTGATCTCGCCCTCGGTCTTGATCTCGGTCTCGGTCTTAATCTCGGTCTCTGTGTTGATCTCGGCCTCGGTATTGATCTCGGCCTCGGTCTTGATCTCGGTCTCGGTCTTGATCTCGGCCTCGGTCTTGATCTCGGTCTCGGTCTTGATCTCGGTCTCGGTGTTGATCCCGGTGTCGGTCTTGATCCCGGCCTCGGTCTTGATCTCGGTCTCGGTCTTAATCTCGGTCTCGGTCTTAATCTCGATCTCGGTCTTGATCTCGGCCTCGGTCTTAATCTCGGTCTCGGTCTTGATCTCGGCCTCGGTCTTGATCTCGGTCTCGGTCTTGATCTCGGTCTCGGTGTTGATCCCGGTGTCGGTGTTGATCCCGGCCTCGGTCTTGATCTCGGTCTCGGTCTTAATCTCGGTCTTAATCTCGATCTCGGTCTTGATCTCGGCCTCGGTCTTGATCTCGGTCTCGGTCTTGATCTCGGTCTCGGTGTTGATCCCGGTGTCGGTCTTGATCGCGGCCTCGGTCTTGATCTCGGTCTCGGTCTTAATCTCGGTCTCGGTCTTATTCTCGATCTCGGTGTTGATCTCGGCCTCGGTCTTAATCTCGGTCTCGGTGTTAATCTCGGTCTCGGTCTTAATCTCGGTCTCGGTGTTGATCTCGTCCTCGGTCTTAATCTTGGTCTCGGTGTTGATCTCGTTCTCGGTCTTAATCTCGGTCTCGGTCTTAATCTCGGTCTCGGTCTTAATCTCGGTCTCGGTGTTGATCTCGGCCTCAGTCTTAATCTCGGTCTCGGTGTTGATCTCGGTCTCGGTCTTAATCTCGGTCTCGGTGTTGATCTCGGCCTCGGTCTTAATCACGGTCTCGGTGTTGATCTCGGTCTCGGTCTTGATCCCGTGCTCGGTGTTGATCTCGGTGTCGGTCTTGATGCCGGCCTCGGTCTTAATCTCGGTCTCGGTGTTGAGATCGGTCTCGTTCTTGATCCCGGTCTCGGTATTGATCTCGGTGTCGGTCTTGATCCCGGCCTCGGTCTTAATCTCGGTCTCGGTGTTGATCTCGGCCTCGGTCTTGATCTCGGTCTCGATCTTGATTTCGGTCTCGGTGTTGATCCCGGTGTCGGTCTTGATCCCGGCCTCGGTCTTGATCCCGGTCTCGGTCTTGATCCTGGTCTCGGTCTTGATCCCGGCCTCGGTCTTGGTCTCGGTCTCGGTCTTGATCTCGGTCTCGGTGTTGATCCCGGTGTCGGTGTTGATCTCGGTCTCGGTTTTGATCCCGGTGTCGGTCTTGATCTCGGTCTTGGTCTTGATCTCGGTCTCGGTCTTGATCCCGGTGTCGGTCTTAATCTCGGTGTCGGTCTTAATCTCGGTCTCGGTCTTAATCTCGGTCTCGGTGTTGATCTCGGCCTCGGTCTTGATCTCGGTCTCGGTCTTAATCTCGGTCTCGCTGTTGATCCCGGTGTCGGTCTTAATCTCGGTCTCGGTGTTGATCTCGGCCTCGGTCTTGATCTCGGCCTCAGTCATGATCTCGGCCTTGGGCTTGATCTCGGTCTCGGTGTTGATCTCGGCCTTGGTCTTAATCTCGATCTCGGTCTTGATCTCGGCCTCGGTCTTAATCTCGGTCTCGGTCTTGATCTCGGCCTCGGTCTTGATCTCGGTCTCGGTCTTGATCTCGGTCTCGGTGTTGATCCCGGTGTCGGTCTTGATCCCGGCCTCGGTCTTGATCTCGGTCTCGGTCTTAATCTCGGTCTTAATCTCGATCTCGGTGTTGATCTCGGCCTCGGTCTTGATCTCGTTCTCGGTCTTGATCTCGGTCTCGGTGTTGATCCCGGTGTCGGTCTTGATCGCGCCCTCGGTCTTGTTCTCGGTCTCGGTCTTAACCTCGGTCTCGGTCTTAATCTCGATCTCGGTGTTGATCTCGGCCTCGGTCTTAATCTCGGTCTCGGTGTTAATCTCGGTCTCGGTCTTAATCTCGGTCTCGGTGTTGATCTCGTCCTCGGTCTTAATCTCGGTCTCGGTGTTGATCTCGGTCTCGGTCTTAATCTCGGTCTCGGTCTTAATCTGGGTCTCGGTCTTAATCTCGTTCTCGGTGTTGATCTTGGCCTCGGTCTTAATCTCGGTCTCGGTGTTGATCTCGGTCTCGGTCTTAATCTTGGTCTCGGTGTTGATCTCGGCCTCGGTCTTAATCTCGGTCTCGGTGTTGATCTCGGTCTCGGTCTTGATCCCGGTCTCGGTGTTGATCTCGGTGTCGGTCTTGATGCCGGCCTCGGTCTTAATCTCGGTCTCGGTGTTGAGATCGGTCTCGTTCTTGATCCCGGCCTCGGTCTTAATCTCGGTCTCGGTGTTGATCTCGGCCTCGGTCTTGATCTCGGTCTCGGTCTTGATCTCGGTCTCGGTGTTGATCCCGGTGTCGGTCTTGATCCCGGCCTCGGTCTTGATCTTTGTCTCGGTCTTGATCCCGGTCTCGGTCTTGATCCCGGTCTCGGTCTTGATCCCGGCCTCGGTCTTGATCTCGGTCTCGGTCTTGATCTCGGTCTCGGTGTTGATCCCGGCGTCGGTGTTGATCTCGGTCTCGGTCTTGATCCCGGTGTCGGTCTTGATCTCGGTCTCGGTCTTGATCTCGGTCTCGGTCTTGATCCCGGTGTCGGTCTTAATCTCGGTGTCGGTCTTAATCTCGGTCTCGGTCTTAATCTCGGTCTCGGTGTTGATCTCGCCCTCGGTCTTGATCTCGGTCTCGGTCTTGATCTCGGTCTCGGTGTTGATCTCGGTCTCGGTGTTGATCTCGGCCTCGGTCTTGATCTCGGCCTCGGTCTTGATCTCGGTCTCGGTCTAGATCTCGGCCTCGGTCTTGATCTCGGTCTCGGTGTTGATCTCGGCCTCGGTGTTGATCTCGGTCTCGGTGTTGATCTCGGCCTCGGTCTTGATCTCGGCCTCGGTCTTGATCTCGGTCTCGGTCTTGATCTCGGTCTCGGTGTTGATCTCGCCCTCGGTCTTGATCTCGGTCTCGGTCTTAATCTCGGTCTCTGTGTTGATCTCGACCTCGGTATTGATCTCGGCCTCGGTCTTGATCTCGGTCTCGGTCTTGATCTCGGCCTCGGTCTTGATCTCGGTCTCGGTCTTGATCTCGGTCTCGGTGTTGATCCCGGTGTCGGTCTTGATCCCGGCCTCGGTCTTGATCTCGGTCTCGGTCTTAATCTCGGTCTCGGTCTTAATCGCGATCTCGGTCTTGATCTCGGCCTCGGTCTTAATCTCGGTCTCGGTCTTGATCTCGGCCTCGGTCTTGATCTCGGTCTCGGTCTTGATCTCGGTCTCGGTGTTGATCCCGGTGTCGGTGTTGATCCCGGCCTCGGTCTTGATCTCGGTCTCGGTCTTAATCTCGGTCTTAATCTCGATCTCGGTCTTGATCTCGGCCTCGGTCTTGATCTCGGTCTCGGTCTTGATCTCGGTCTCGGTGTTGATCCCGGTGTCGGTCTTGATCGCGGCCTCGGTCTTGATCTCGGTCTCGGTCTTAATCTCGGTCTCGGTCTTATTCTCGATCTCGGTGTTGATCTCGGCCTCGGTCTTAATCTCGGTCTCGGTGTTAATCTCGGTCTCGGTCTTAATCTCGGTCTCGGTGTTGATCTCGTCCTCGGTCTTAATCTTGGTCTCGGTGTTGAACTTGTTCTCGGTCTTAATCTCGGCCTCGGTCTTAATCTCGGTCTCGGTCTTAATCTCGGTCTCGGTGTTGATCTCGGCCTCAGTCTTAATCTCGGTCTCGGTGTTGATCTCGGTCTCGGTCTTAATCTCGGTCTCGGTGTTGATCTCGGCCTCGGTCTTAATCACGGTCTCGGTGTTGATCTCGGTCTCGGTCTTGATCCCGGCCTCGGTGTTGATCTCGGTGTCGGTCTTGATGCCGGCCTCGGTCTTAATCTCGGTCTCGGTGTTGAGATCGGTCTCGTTCTTGATCCCGGTCTCGGTATTGATCTCGGTGTCGGTCTTGATCCCGGCCTCGGTCTTAATCTCGGTCTCGGTGTTGATCTCGGCCTCGGTCTTGATCCTGGTCTCGGCCTTGATCCCGGCCTCGGTCTTGGTCTCGGTCTCGGTCTTGATCTCGGTCTCGGTGTTGATCCCGGTGTCGGTGTTGATCTCGGTCTCGGTTTTGATCCCGGTGTCGGTCTTGATCTCGGTCTTGGTCTTGATCTCGGTCTCGGTCTTGATCCCGGTGTCGGTCTTAATCTCGGTGTCGGTCTTAATCTCGGTCTCGGTCTTAATCTCGGTCTCGGTGTTGATCTCGGCCTCGGTCTTGATCTCTGTCTCGGTCTTAATCTCGGTCTCGCTGTTGATCCCGGTGTCGGTCTTAATCTCGGCCTCGGTCTTGATCTCGGTCTCGGTCTTAATCTCGGTCTCTGTGTTGATCCCGGTGTCCGTCTTAATCTCGGTCTCGGTCTTTATCTCGGTCTCGGATATGATCTCGGTCTCGGTCTTGATCTCGGTCTCGGTGTTGATCCCGGTGTCTGTCTTAATCTCGGTGTCGGTCTTAATCTCGGTCTCGGTCTTAATCTCGGTCTCGGTGTTGATCTCGGCCTCGGTCTTGATCTCGGTCTCGGTGTTGATCTCGGCCTCGGTCTTGATCTCGGTCTCGGTCTTAATCTCGGTCTCGGTGTTGATCTCGGCCTCAGTCTTGATCTCGGTCTCGGTCTTAATCTCGGTCTCGGTGTTGATCTCGGTCTCGGTGTTGATCTCGGCCTCGGTCATAATCTCGGTCTCGGTGTTGATCTCGGTCTCGGTCTTAATCTCGGTCTCGGTGTTGTTCTCGGTCTCGGTCTTGATCTCGGCCTCGGTCTTGATCTCGGTGTCGGTGTTGATCTCGGTCTCGCTCTTGATCTCGGTCTCGGTCTTGATCTCGATCTCGGTTTTGATCTCGGCCTCGGTCTTGATCTCGGTCTCGGTCTTGATCTCGGTCTCGGTGTTGATCTCGGCCTCGGTGTTGATCTTGGTCTCGGTGTTGATCTCGGTCTCGGTCTTGATCTCGGCCTTGGTCTTGATCTCGGTCTCGGTGTTGATCTCGGCCTCGGTCTTAATCTCGGTCTCGGTCTTAATCTGGGTCTCGGTCTTGATCTCGATCTCGGTGTTGATCTCGGCCTCGGTCTTGATCTCGGTCTCGGTCTTGATCTCGGCCTCGGTATTGATCTCGGCCTCGGTCTTGATCTCGGTCTCGGTGTTGATCTCGGTCTCGGTCTTGATCTCGGCCTTGGTCTTGATCTCGGTCTCGGTGTTGATCTCGGCCACGGTCTTGATCTCGGCCTCGGTCTTGATCTCGGCCTTGGTCTTGATCTCGGTCTCGGTGTTGATCTCGGCCTCGGTCTTGATCTCGGCCTCGGTCTTGATCTCGGCCTTGGTCTTGATCTCGGCCTCGGTGTTGATCTCGGCCTCGGTGTTGATCTCGGCCTCGGTGTTGATCTCGGTCTCGGTCTTGATTTCGGCCTTGGTCTTCATCTGGGTCTCGGTCTTGATCTCGGTCTCGGTCTTGATCTCGGCCTCGGTCTTGATCTCGGACTCGGTCTTGTTGTCGGTCTCGGTCTTGATCTCGGTCTCGGTGTTGATCTCGGCCTCGGTCTTGATCTCGGTCTCGGTCTTAATCTCGGTCTCGGTCTTAATCTCGATCTCGGTGTTGATCTCGGCCTCGGTCTTAATCTCGGTCTCGGTGTTGATCTCGGTCTCGGTATTAATCTCGATCTCGGTGTTGATCTCGTCCTCGGTCTTAATCTCTGTCTCGGTGTTGATCTCGGTCTCGGTCTTAATCTCAGTCTCGGTCTTAATCTCGGTCTCGGTCTTAATCTCGGTCTCGGTGTTGATCTCGGCCTCGGTCTTAATCTCGGTCTCGGTGTTGATCTCGGTCTCGGTCTTAATCTCGGTCTCGGTGTTGATCTCGGCCTCGGTCTTAATCTCGGTCTCGGTGTTGATCTCGGTCTCGGTCTTGATCCCGGTCTCGGTGTTGATCTCGGTGTCGGTCTTGATCCCGGCCTCGGTCTCAATCTCGGTCTCGGTGTTGATCTCGGTCTCGGTCTTGATCCCGGCCTCGGTCTTAATCTCGGTCTCGGTGTTGATCTCGGCCTCGGTCTTGATCTCGGGCTCGGTCTTGATCTCGGTCTCGGTGTTGATCCCGGTGTCGGTCTTGACCCCGGCCTCGGTCTTGATCTCGGTCTCGGTCTTGATCCCGGTCTCGGTCTTGATCCCGGTCTCGGTCTTGATCCCGGCCTTGGTCTTGGTCTCGGTCTCGGTCTTGATCTCGGTCTCGGTGTTGATCCCGGTGTCGGTGTTGATCTCGGTCTCGGTCTTGATCTCGGTGTCGGTCTTGATCTCGGTCTCGGTCTGGATCTCGGTCTCGGTCTCGGTTTTGATCTCGGCCTCGGTCTTAATCTCGGTCTCGGTGTTGATCTCGGCCTCGGTGTTGATCTCGGCCTCGGTGTTGATCTCGGCCTCGGTCTTGATCTCGGTCTCGGTGTTGAGCTCGGCCTCGGTGTTGATCTCGGCCTCGGTCTTAATCTCGGTCTCGGTGTTGATCTCGGCCTCGGTCTTGATCCCGGCCTCGGTCTTAATCTCGGTCTCGGTGTTGATCTCGGTCTCGGTGTTGATCTCGGTCTCGGTGTTGATCTCGGCCTCGGTCTTAATCTCGGTCTCGGTGTTGATCTCGGCCTCGGTGTTGATCTCGGCCTCGGTCTTAATCTCGGTCTCGGTCTTAATCTCGGTCTCGGTGTTGATCTCGGCCTCGGTCTTGATCTCGGCCTCGGTCTTTATCTCGGTCTCGGTCTTAATCTCGGTCTCGGTGTTGATCTCGGCCTCGGTCTTGATCTCGGTCTCGGTCTATATTTCGGTGTCGGTGTTGATCTCGGCCTCGGTCTTGATCCCGGCGTCGGTCTTAATCTCGGTCTCGGTGTTGATCTCGGCTTCGGTCTTGATCTCGGTCTCGGTCTTAATCTCGGTCTCGGTGTTGATCTCGGCCTCGGTCTTGATCTCGGCCTCGGTCTTTATCTCGGTCTCGGTCTTAATCTCGGTCTCGGTGTTGATCTCGGCCTCGGTCTTGATCTCGGTCTCGGTCTTGATCTCGGTCTCGGTGTTGATCCCGGTGTCGGTCTTGATCCCGGCCTCGGTCTTGATCTCGGTCTCGGTCTTAATCTCGGTCTCGGTGTTGATCTCGGCCTCGGTCTTGATCTCGGCCTCGGTCTTGATCTCGGTCTCGGTCTTAATCTCGGCCTCGGTCTTGATCTCGGTCTCGGTCTTAATCTCGGTCTCGGTGTTGATCTCGGCCTCGGTCTTATTCTCGGCCTCGGTCTTGATCTCGGTCTCGGTCTTAATCTCGGCCTCGGTCTTGATCTCGGTCTCGGTCTTGATCTCTGTCTCGGTGTTGATCTCGGTCTCGGTGTTGATCTCGGCCTCGGTCTTAATCTCGACCTCGGTGTTGATCTCGGTCTCGGTCTTAATCTCGGTCTCGGTGTTGATCTCGTCCTCGGTCTTAATCTCGGACTCGGTGTTGATCTCGGTCTCGGTCTTAATCTCGGTCTCGGTCTTAATCTCGGTCTCGGTCTTAAACTCGGTCTCGGTGTTGATCTCGGCCTCGGTCTTAATCTCGGTCTCGGTCTTAATCTCGGTCTCGATGTTGATCTCGGTCTCGGTCTTAATCTCGGTCTCGGTGTTGATCTCGGTCTCGGTCTTAATCTCGGTCTCGGTCTTAATCTCGGTCTCGGTCTTAATCTCGGTCTCGGTGTTGTTCTCGGTCTCGGTGTTAATCTCGGTCTCGGTGTTGACCTCGGCCTCGGTCTTAATCTCGGCCTCGGTCTTGATCTCGGTCTCGGTCTTAATCTCGGTCTCGGTGTTGATCTCGGTGTCGGTCTTGATCCCGGCCTCGGTCTTAATCTCGGTCTCGGTGTTGATCTCGGTCTCGGTCTTGATCCCGGCCTCGGTCTTAATCTCGGTCTCGGTGTTGATCTCGACCTCGGTCTTGATCTCGGTCTCGGTCTTGATCTCGGTCTCGGTGTTGATCCCGCTGTCGGTCCTGATCTCGGCCTCGGTCTTGATCTCGGTCTCAGTCTTGATCCCGGTCTCGGTCTTGATCCCGGTCTCGGTCTTGATCCCGGCCTCGGTCTTGTTCTCCGTCTCGGTCTTGATCTCGGTCTCGATCTCGATCACGGTCTCGGTCTTGATCTCGGTCTCGGTCTTGATCTCGATCTCGATCTCTATCTCGGTCTCGGTCTTGATCTCGGTCTCGATCTCGATCTCGGTCTCGATCTCGATCTCGGTCTCGGTCTTAATCTCGGTCTCGGTCTTGATCTCGGCCTCGGTCTTGATCTCGGTCTCGGTCTTGATCTCGGTCTCGGTGTTGATCTCGGCCTCGGTCTTGATCTCGGTCTCGGTCTTAATCTCGGGCTCGGTCTAAATCTCGGCCTCAGTCTTGATCTCGGCCTCGGTCTTGATCTCGGTCTCGGTCTTAATCTCGGTCTCGGTGTTGATCTAGGTCTCGGTCTTGATCTCGGCCTCGGTCTTAATCTCGGTCTCGGTGTTGTTCTCAGCCTCGGTGTTGATCTCGGCCTCGGTCTTAATCTCGGCCTCGGTCTTGATCCCGGCCTCGGTCTTAATCTCGGTCACGGTGTTGATCTCGGTCTCGGTGTTGATCTCGGTCTCGGTGTTGATCTCGGCCTCGGTCTTAATCTCGGTCTCGGTCTTAATTTCGGTCTCGGTGTTGATCTCGGCCTCGGTCTTGATCTCGGTCTCGGTCTTAATCTCGGTCCCGGTGTTGATCCCGGCCTCGGTCTTGATCTCGGTCTCGGTCTTAATCTCGGTCTCGGTGTTGATCTCGGCCTCGGTCTTGATCTCGGCCTCGGTCTTGATCTCGGTCTCGGTCTTAATCTCGGCCTCGGTCTTGATCTCGGTCTCGGTCTTAATCTCGGTCTCGGTGTTGATCTCGGCCTCGGTCTTGATCTCGGCCTCGGTCTTGATCTCGGTCTCGGTCTTGATCTCGGCCTCGGTCTTGATCTCGGTCTCGGTCTTGATCTCTGTCTCGGTGTTGATCTCGGTCTCGGTGTCGATCTCGGCCTCGGTCTTGATCTCGGTCTCGGTCTTGATCTCGGTCTCGGTCTTGATCTCGGTCTCGGTGTTGATCTCGGTCTCGGTGTTGATCTCGGCCTCGGTCTTGATCTCGGCCTCGGTCTTGATCTCGGTCTCGGTCTTGATCTCGGCCTCGGTCTTGATCTCGGTCTCGCTGTTGATCTCGGCCTCGGTGTTGATCTCGGTCTCGGTGTTGATCTCGGCCTCGGTGTTGATCTCGGCCTCGGTCTTGATCTCGGTCTCGGTCTTAATCTCGGTCTCGCTGTTGATCTCGGCCTCGGTGTTGATCTCGGTCTCGGTCTTGATCTCGGTCTCGGTGTTGATATCGGCCTCGGTCTTGATCTCGGTCTCGGTCTTAA
The DNA here is from genome assembly GCA_030765045.1 of Tenodera sinensis. NCBI lineage: Eukaryota > Metazoa > Arthropoda > Insecta > Mantodea > Mantidae > Tenodera > Tenodera sinensis. Next base: position 44,057,579 of record CM060972.1, read on the forward strand.
TCTCGGTCTCGGTGTTGATCTCGGCCTCGGTATTGATCTCGGCCTCGGTCTTGATCTCGGTCTCGGTCTTGATCTCGGCCTCGGTCTTGATCTCGGTCTCGGTCTTGATCTCGGTCTCGGTGTTGAATCCGGTGTCGGTCTTGATCCCGGCCTCGGTCTTGATCTCGGTCTCGGTCTTAATCTCGGTCTCGGTCTTAATCTCGATCTCGGTCTTGATCTCGGCCTCGGTCTTAATCTCGGTCTCGGTCTTGATCTCGGCCTCGGTCTTGATCTCGGTCTCGGTCTTGATCTCGGCCTCGGTCTTGGTCTCGGTCTCGGTCTTGATCTCGGTCTCGGTGTTGATCCCGGTGTCGGTCTTGATCCCGGCCTCGGTCTTGATCTCGGTCTCGGTCTTAATCTCGGTCTCGGTCTTAATCTCGATCTCGGTGTTGATCTCGGCCTCGGTCTTGAACTCGGTCTCGGTCTTGATCTCGGTCTCGGTGTTGATCCCGGTGTCCGTCTTGATCGCGGCCTCGGTCTTGATCTCGGTCTCGGTCTTAATCTCGGTCTCGGTCTTAATCTCGATCTCGGTGTTGATCTCGGCCACGGTCTTAATCTCGGTCTCGGTAATAATCTCGGTCTCGGTCTTAATCTCGGTCTCGGTGTTGATCTCGTCCTCGGTCTTAATCTCGGTCTCGGTGTTGATCTCGGTCTCGGTCTTAATCTCGGTCTCGGTCTTAATCTCGGTCTCGGTCTTAATCTCGGTCTCGGTGTTGAACTCGGCCTCGGGCTTAATCTCGGTCTCGGTGTTGATCTCGATCTCGGTCTTAATCTCGGTCTCGGTGTTGATCTCGGCCTCGGTCTTAATCTCGGTCTCGGTGTTGATCTCGGTCTCGGTCTTGATCCCCGTCTCGGTGTTGATCTCGGTGTCGGTCTTGATCCCGGCCTCGGTCTTAATCTCGGTCTCGGTGTTGATCTCGGTCTCGCTCTTGATCCCGGCCTCGGTCTTAATCTCGGTCTCGGTGTTGATCTCGGCCTCGGTCTTGATCTCGGTCTCGGTCTTGATCTCGGTCTCGGTGTTGATCCCGGTGTTGGTCTTGATCCCGGCCTCGGTCTTGATCTAGGTCTCGGTCTTGATCCCAGTCTCGGTCTTGATCCCGGTCTCGGTCTTGATCCCGGCCTCGGTCTTGGTCTCGGTCTCGGTCTTGATCTCGGTCTCGGTGTTGATCCCGGTGTCGGTGTTGATCTCGGTCTCGGTCTTGATCCCGGTGTCGGTCTTGATCTCGGTCTCGGTCTTGATCCCGGTGTCGGTCTTAATCTCGGTGTCGGTCTTAATCTCGGTCTCGGTCTTAATCTCGGTCTCGGTGTTGATCTCGGCCTCGGTCTTGATCTCGGTCTCGGTCTTAATCTCGGTCTCGGTGTTGATCCCGGTGTCGGTCTTAATCTCGTCCTCCGTCTTGATCTCGGTCTCGGTCTTAATCTCGGGCTCGGTCTAAATCTCGGCCTCAGTCTTGATCTCGGCCTCGGTCTTGATCTCGGTCTCGGTCTTAATCTCGGTCTCGGTGTTGATCTCGGTCTCGGTCTTGATCTCGGCCTCGGTCTTAATCTCGGTCTCGGTGTTGATCTCGGCCTCGGTGTTGATCTCGGCCTCGGTCTTAATCTCGGTCTCGGTGTTGATCTCGGCCTCGGTCTTGATCTCGGCCTCGGTCTTGATCCCAGTCTCGGTCTTGATCTCGGTCTGGGTCTTGATCTCGGTCTCGGTGTTGATCTCGGCCTCGGTCTTGATCTCGGTTTCGGTGTTGATCTCGGCCTCGGTCTTGATCTCGGCCTCAGTCTTGATCTCAGCCTTGGTCTTGATCTCGGTCTCGGTGTTGATCTCGGCCTTGGTCTTGATCTCGGTCTCGGTGTTGATCTCGGCCTCGGTCTTGATCTCGGCCTCGGTCTTGATCTCGGCCTTGGTCTTGATCTCGGTCTCGGTGTTGATCTCGGCCTCGGTCTTGGTCTCGGCCTCGGTCTTGATCTCGGCCTTGGTCTTGATCTCGGCCTCGGTGTTGATCTCGGCCTCGGTGTTGATCTCGGTCTCGGTCTTGATCTCGGCCTTGGTCTTGATCTCGGTCTCGGTCTTGATCTCGGTCTCGGTCTTAATCTCGGCCTCGGTCTTGATCTCGGACTCGGTCTTGATCTCGGTCTCGGCCTTGATCTCGGTCTTGGTGTTGATCTCGGCCTCGGTCTTGATCTCGGTCTCGGTCTTAATCTCGGTGTCGGTATTAATCTCGGTCTCGGTCTTAATCTCGGTCTCGGTGTTGATCTCGGCCTCGGTCTTGATCTCGGTCTCGGTCTTAATCTCGGTCTCGGTGTTGATCTCGGTCTCGGTGTTGATCTCGGCCTCGGTCTTAATCTCAGTCTCGGTCTTGATCTCGGTCTCGGTGTTGATCTCGGTCTCGGTCTTAATCTCGGTCTCGGTGTTGATCTTGGTCTCGGTCTTAATCTCGGTCTGGGTGTTGATCTCGGTCTCGATCTTGATCCCGTCCTCGGTCTTAATCTCGGTCTCGGTGTTGATCTCGGCCTCGGTCTTGATCTCGGCCTCGGTCTTGATCTCGGTCTCGGTCTTGATCCCGGTCTCAGTCTTGATCCCGGTCTCGGTCTTGATCCCGGCCTCGGTCTTGATCTCCGTCTCGGTCTTGATCTCGGTCTCGGTGTTGATCTCGGTGTCGGTCTTGAACTCGGTCTCGGTCTCGATCTCGATCACGGTCTCGGTCTTGATCTCGGTCTCGGTCTTAATCTCGGTCTCGGTCTTGATCTCAGTCTCGGTCTTGATCTCGGTCTCGGTGTTTATCTCGGCCTCGGTCTTGATCTCGGTCTCGATCTCGATCTCGGTCTCGGTCTTAATCTCGGTCTCGGTCTTGATCTCAGTCTCGGTCTTGATCTCGGTCTCGGTGTTGATCTCGGCCTCGGTCTTGATCTCGGTCTCGGTCTTAATCTCGGTCTCGGTCTAAATCTCGGCCTCAGTCTTGATCTCGGCCTCGGTCTTGAGTTCGGTCACGGTCTTAATCTCGGTCTCGGTGTTGATCTCGGTCTCGGTCTTGATCTCGGCCTCGGTCTTAATCTCGGTCTCGGTGTTGATCTCGGCCTCGGTGTTGATCTCCGCCTCGGTCTTAATCTCGGTCTCGGTGTTGATCTCGGCCTCGGTCTTGATCTCGGCCTCGGTCTTAATCTCGGTCTCGGTGTTGATCTCGGCCTCGGTGTTGATCTCGGCCTCGGTCTTAATCTCGGCCTCGGTCTTGATCCCGGCCTCGGTCTTAATCTCGGTCTCGGTCTGAATTTCGGTCTCGGTGTTGATCTCGGCCTCGGTCTTGATCTCGGTCTCGGTCTTAATCTCGGTCTCGGTGTTGATCTCGGCCTCGGTCTTGATCTCGGTCTCGGTCTTAATCTCGGTCTCCGTGTTGATCTCGGCCTCGGTCTTGATCTCGGCCTCGGTCTTGATCTCGGTCTCGGTCTTAATCTCGGCCTCTGTCTTGATCTCCGTCTCGGTCTTAATCTCGGTCTCGGTGTTGATCTCGGCCTCGGTCTTGATCTGGGCCTCGGTCTTGATCTCGGTCTCGGTCTTGATCTCGGCCTCGGTCTTGATCTCGGTCTCGGTCTTGATCTCGGTCTCGGTGTTGATCTCGGTCTCGGTGTTGATCTCGGCCTCGGTCTTGATCTCGGTCTCGGTCTTGATCTCGGTCTCGGTCTTGATCTCGGTCTCGGTGTTGATCTCGGTCTCGGTGTTGATCTCGGCCTCGGTCTTGATCTCGGCCTCGGTCTTGATCTCGGTCTCGGTCTTGATCTCGGCCTCGGTCTTGATCTCGGTCTCGGTGTTGATCTCGGCCTCGGTGTTGATCTCGGTCTCGGTGTTGATCTCGGCCTCGGTCTTGATCTCGGTCTCGGTCTTGATCTCGGTCTCGATGTTGATCTCGGCCTTGGTCTTGATCTCGGTCTCGGTCTAAATCTCGGTCTCGGTGTTGATCTCGGCCTCGGTATTGATCTCGGCTTCGGTCTTGATCTCGGTCTCGGTCTTGATCTCGGCCTCGGTCTTGATCTCGGTCTCGGTCTTGATCTCGGTCTCGGTGTTGATCCCGGCGTCGGTCTTGATCCCGGCCTCGGTCTTGATCTCGGTCTCGGTCTTAATCTCGGTCTCGGTCTTAATCTCCATCTCGGTCTTGATCTCGGCCTCGGTCTTAATCTCGGTCTCGGTCTTGATCTCGGCCTCGGTCTTGATCTCGGTCTCGGTCTTGATCTCGGTCTCGGTGTTGATCCCGGTGTCGGTCTTGATCCCGGCCTCGGTCTTGCTCTCGGTCTCGGTCTTAATCTCGGTCTCGGTCTTAATCTCGATCTCGGTGTTGATCTCGGCCTCGGTCTTGATCTCGGTCTCGTATTTGATCTCGGTCTCGGTGTTGATCCCGGTGTCGGTCTTGATCGCGGCCTCGGTCTTGATCTCGGTCTCGGTCTTAATCTTGGTCTCGGTCTTAATCTCGATCTCGGTGTTGATCTCGGCCTCGGTCTTAATCTCGGTCTCGGTGTTAATCTCGGTCTCGGTCTTAATCTCGGTCTCGGTGTTGATCTCGTCCTCGGTCTTAATCTCGGTCTCGGTGTTGATCTCGGTCTCGGTCTTAATCTCGGTCTCGGTCCTAATCTCGGTCTCGGTCTTAATCTCGGTCTCGGTGTTGATCTCGGCCTCGGTCTTAATCTCGGTCTCGGTGTTGAGATCGGTCTCGTTCTTGATCCCGGCCTCGGTCTTAATCTCGGTCTCGGTGTTGATCTCGGCCTCGGTCTTAATTTCGGTCTCGGTGTTGATCTCGGTCTCGGTCTTAATCTCGGTCTCGGTGTTGTTCTCGGTCTCGGTCTTGATCTCGGCCTCGGTCTTGATCTCGGTGTCGGTGTTGATCTCGGTCTCGCTCTTGATCTCGGTCTCGGTCTTGATCTCGATCTCGGTGTTGATCTCGGCCTCGGTCTTGATCTCGGTCTCGGTCTTGATCTCGGTCTCGGTGTTGATCTCGGCCTCGGTGTTGATCTCGGTCTCGGCGTTGATCTCGGTCTCGGTCTTGATCTCGGGCTTGGTCTTGATCTCGGTCTCGGTGTTGATCTCGGCCTCGGTCTTAATCTCGGTCTCGGTCTTAATCTCGGTCTCGGTCTTGATCTCGGTCTCGGTGTTGATCTCGGCCTCGGTCTTGATCTCGGTCTCGGTCTTGATCTCGGCCTCGGTATTGATCTCGGCCTCGGTCTTGATCTCGGTCTCGGTGTTGATCTCGGTCTCGGTGTTGATCTCGGCCTCGGTCTTGTCTCGGCCTCAGTCTTGATCTCGGCCTTGGGCTTGAACTCGGTCTCGGTGTTGATTTCGGCCTTGGTCTTGATCTCGGTCTCGGTGTTGATCTCGGCCTCGGTCTTGATCTCGGCCTCGGTCTTGATCTCGGCCTTGGTCTTGATCTCGGTCTCGGTGTTGATCTCGGCCTCGGTCTTGATCTCGGCCTCGGTCTTGATCTCGGCCCTGGTCTTGATCTCGGCCTCGGTGTTGATCTCGGCCTCGGCGTTGATCTCGGCCTCGGTGTTGATCTCGGTCTCGGTCTTGATTTCGGCCTTGGTCTTGATCTGGGTCTCGGTCTTGATCTCGGTCTCGGTCTTGATCTCGGTCTCGGTGTTGATCTCGGCCTCGTTCTTGATCTCGGTCTCGGTCTTAATCTCGGTCTCGGTCTTAATCTCGATCTCGGTGTTGATCTCGGCCTCGGACTTAATCTCGGTCTCGGTGTTGATCTCGGTCTCGGTCTTAATCTCGATCTCGGTGTTGATCTCGTCCTCGGTCTTAATCTCGGTCTCAGTGTTGATCTCGGTCTCGGTCTTAATCTCAGTCTCGGTCTTAATCTCGGTCTCGGTCTTAATCTCGGTCTCGGTGTTGATCTCGGCCTCGGTCTTAATCTCGGTCTCGGTGTTGATCTTGGTCTCGGTCTTAATCTCGGTCTCGGTGTTGATCTCGGCCTCGGTCTTAATCTCGGTCTCGTGTTGATCTCGGTCTCGGTCTTGATCCCGGTCTCGGTGTTGATCTCGGTGTCGGTCTTGATCCCGGCCTCGGTCTTAATCTCGGTCCTGGTGTTGATCTCGGTCTCGGTCTTGATCCCGGCCTCGGTCTTAATCTCGGTCTTGGTGTTGATCTCGGCCTCGGTCTTGATCTCGGTCTCGGTCTTGATCTCGGTCTCGGTGTTGATCCCGGTGTCGGTCTTGATCCCGGCCTCGGTCTTGATCTCGGTCTCGGTCTTGATCCCGGTCTCGGTCTTGATCCCGGTCTCGGTCTTGATCTCGGCCTCGGTCTTGGTCTCGGTCTCGGTCTTGATCTCAGTCTCGGTGTTGATCCCGGTGTCGGTGTTGATCCCGGTCTCGGTCTTGATCCCGGTGTCGGTCTTGATCTCGGTCTCGGTCTTGATCTCAGTCTCGGTCTTGATCTTGGTCTCGGTCTTGATCTCGGACTCGGTGTTAATCTCGGTCTCGGTGTTGATCTCGGTCTCGGTCTTAATCTCGGTCTCAGTGTTGATCTCGGCCTCGGTCTTAATCTCGGTCTCGGTGTTAATCTCGGTCTCGGTGTTGATCTCGGTCTCGGTCTTAATCTCGGTCTCGGTGTTAATCTCGGTCTCGGGTTTGATCTCGGTCTCGGTCTTAATCTCGGTCTCGGTCTTGATCCCGGCCTCGGTCTTGATCCCGGCCTCGGTCTTGAACTCGGTCTCGGTGTTGATCTCGGTCTCGGTCTTGATCTCGGTCTCGGCGTTGATCCCGGCCTCGGTGTTGATCTCGGCCTCAGTGTTGATCCCGGCCTCGGACTTGATCTCGGTCTCGGTGTTGATCCCGGCGTCGGTCTTGATCTCGGTCTCGGTGTTGATCCCGGTCTCGGTGTTGATCCCGGCGTCGGTCTTGATCTCGGTCTCGGTGTTGATCCCGGCCTCGGTCTTGATCCCGGCCTCGGTCTTGATCTCGGTCTCGGTGTTGATCTCGGTCTCGGTGTTGATCTCGGCCTCGGTGTTGATCTCGGTCTCGGTGTTGATCTCGGCCTCGGTCTTGATCTCGGTCTCGGTCTTGATCTCGGTCTCGATGTTGATCTCGGCCTCGGTCTTGATCTCGGTCTCGGTCTTAATCTCGGTCTCGGTGTTGATCTCGGCCTCGGTATTGATCTCGGTCTCGGTCTTAATCTCGGTCTCGGTGTTGATCTCGGCCCCGGTCTTGATCTCGGTCTCGGTCTTAATCTCGGTCTCGGTGTTGATCTCGGCCTCGGTATTGATCTCGGTCTCGGTCTTGATCTCGGTCTCGATGTTGATCTCGGCCTCGGTCTTGATCCCGGCCTCGGTCTTGATCTCGGTCTCGGTGTTGATCTCGGTCTCGGTCTTGATCCCGGCCTCGGTCTTAATCTCGGTCTTGGTGTTGATCCCGGCCTCGGTCTTGATCCCGGCCTCGGTCTTGATCTCGGTCTCGGTGTTGATCTCGGTCTCGGTGTTGATCTCGGCCTCGGTGTTGATCTCGGTCTCGGTGTTGATCTCGGCCTCGGTCTTGATCTCGGTCTCGGTCTTGATCTCGGTCTCGATGTTGATCTCGGCCTCGGTCTTGATCTCGGTCTCGGTCTTAATCTCGGTCTCGGTGTTGATCTCGGCCTCGGTATTGATCTCGGTCTCGGTCTTAATCTCGGTCTCGGTGTTGATCTCGGCCCCGGTCTTGATCTCGGTCTCGGTCTTAATCTCGGTCTCGGTGTTGATCTCGGCCTCGGTATTGATCTCGGCCTCGGTATTGATCTCGGCCTCGGTCTTGATCTCGGTCTCGGTCTTGATCTCGGCCTCGGTCTTTATCTCGGTCTCGGTCTTGATCTCGGTCTCGGTGTTGATCCCGGCGTCGGTCTTGATCCCGGCCTCGGTCTTGATCTCGGTCTCGGTCTTAATCTCGGTCTCGGTCTTAATCTCGATCTCGGTCTTGATCTCGGCCTCGGTCTTAATCTCGGTCTCGGTCTTGATCTCGGCCTCGGTCTTGATCTCGGTCTCGGTCTTGATCTCGGTCTCGGTGTTGATCCCGGTGTCGGTCTTGATCCCGGCCTCGGTCTTGATCTCGGTCTCGGTCTTAATCTCGGTCTCGGTCTTAATCTCGATCTCGGTGTTGATCTCGGCCTCGGTCTTGGTCTCGGTCTCGTATTTGATCTCGGTCTCGGTGTTGATCCCGGTGTCGGTCTTGATCGCGGCCTCGGTCTTGATCTCGGTCTCGGTCTTAATCTCGGTCTCGGTCTGAATCTCGATCTCGGTGTTGATCTCGGCCTCGGTCTTAATCTCGGTCTCGGTGTTAATCTCGGTCTCGTTCTTAATCTCGGTCTCGGTGTTGATCTCGTCCTCGGTCTTAATCTCGGTCTCGGTGTTGATCTCGGTCTCGGTCTTAATCTCGGTCTCGGTCCTAATCTCGGTCTCGGTCTTAATCTCGGTCTCGGTGTTGATCTCGGCCTCGGTCTTAATCTCGGTCTCGGTGTTGAGATCGGTCTCGTTCTTGATCCCGGCCTCGGTCTTAATCTCGGTCTCGGTGTTGATCTCGGCCTCGGTCTTAATCTCGGTCTCGGTGTTGATCTCGGTCTCGGTCTTAATCTCGGTCTCGGTGTTGTTCTCGGTCTCGGTCTTGATCTCGGCCTCGGTCTTGATCTCGGTGTCGGTGTTGATCTCGGTCTCGCTCTTGATCTCGGTCTCGGTCTTGATCTCGATCTCGGTGTTGATCTCGGCCTCGGTCTTGATCTAGGTCTCGGTCTTGATCTCGGTCTCGGTGTTGATCTCGGCCTCGGTGTTGATCTCGGTCTCGGCGTTGATCTCGGTCTCGGTCTTGATCTCGGGCTTGGTCTTGATCTCGGTCTCGGTGTTGATCTCGGCCTCGGTCTTAATCTCGGTCTCGGTCTTAATCTCGGTCTCGGTCTTGATCTCGGTCTCGGTGTTGATCTCGGCCTCGGTCTTGATCTCGGTCTCGGTCTTGATCTCGGCCTCGGTATTGATCTCGGCCTCGGTCTTGATCTCGGTCTCGGTGTTGATCTCGGTCTCGGTGTTGATCTCGGCCTCGGTCTTGATCTCGGTCTCGGTGTTGATCTCGGCCTCGGTCTTGTCTCGGCCTCAGGCTTGATCTCGGCCTTGGGCTTGAACTCGGTCTCGGTGTTGATTTCGGCCTTGGTCTTGATCTCGGTCTCGGTGTTGATCTCGGCCTCGGTCTTGATCTCGGCCTCGGTCTTGATCTCGGCCTTGGTCTTGATCTCGGCCTCGGTGTTGATCTCGGCCTCGGTGTTGATCTCGGCCTCGGTGTTGATCTCGGTCTCGGTCTTGATTTCGGCCTTGGTCTTGATCTGGGTCTCGGTCTTGATCTCGGTCTCGGTCTTGATCTCGGTCTCGGTGTTGATCTCGGCCTCGTTCTTGATCTCGGTCTCGGTCTTAATCTCGGTCTCGGTCTTAATCTCGATCTCGGTGTTGATCTCGGCCTCGGTCTTAATCTCCGTCTCGGTGTTGATCTCGGTCTCGGTCTTAATCTCGATCTCGGTGTTGATCTCGTCCTCGGTCTTAATCTCGGTCTCAGTGTTGATCTCGGTCTCGGTCTTAATCTCAGTCTCGGTCTTAATCTCGGTCTCGGTCTTAATCTCGGTCTCGGTGTTGATCTCGGCCTCGGTCTTAATCTCGGTCTCGGTGTTGATCTTGGTCTCGGTCTTAATCTCGGTCTCGGTGTTGATCTCGGCCTCGGTCTTAATCTCGGTCTCGTGTTGATCTCGGTCTCGGTCTTGATCCCGGTCTCGGTGTTGATCTCGGTGTCGGTCTTGATCCCGGCCTCGGTCTTAATCTCGGTCCTGGTGTTGATCTCGGTCTCGGTCTTGATCCCGGCCTCTGTCTTAATCTCGGTCTTGGTGTTGATCTCGGCCTCGGTCTTGATCTCGGTCTCGGTCTTGATCTCGGTCTCGGTGTTGATCCCGGTGTCGGTCTTGATCCCGGCCTCGGTCTTGATCTCGGTCTCGGTCTTGATCCCGGTCTCGGTCTTGATCCCGGTCTCGGTCTTGATCCCGGCCTCGGTCTTGGTCTCGGTCTCGGTCTTGATCTCAGTCTCGGTGTTGATCCCGGTGTCGGTGTTGATCCCGGTCTCGGTCTTGATCCCGGTGTCGGTCTTGATCTCGATCTCGGTCTTGATCTCAGTCTCGGTCTTGATCTCGGTCTCGGTCTTGATCTCGGACTCGGTGTTAATCTCGGTCTCGGTGTTGATCTCGGTCTCGGTCTTAGTCTCGGTCTCAGTGTTGATCTCGGCCTCGGTCTTAATCTCGGTCTCGGTGTTAATCTCGGTCTCGGTGTTGATCTCGGTCTCGGTCTTAATCTCGGTCTCGGTGTTAATCTCGGTCTCGGGTTTGATCTCGGTCTCGGTCTTAATCTCGGTCTCGGTCTTGATCCCGGCCTCGGTCTTGATCCCGGCCTCGGTCTTGAACTCGGTCTCGGTGTTGATCTCGGCCTCGGTCTTGATCTCGGTCTCGGCGTTGATCCCGGCCTCGGTGTTGATCTCGGCCTCGGTGTTGATCCCGGCCTCGGACTTGATCTCGGTCTCGGTGTTGATCCCGGCGTCGGTCTTGATCTCGGTCTCGGTGTTGATCTCGGTCTCGGTGTTGATCCCGGCGTCGGTCTTGATCTCGGTCTCGGTGTTGATCCCGGCCTCGGTCTTGATCCCGGCCTCGGTCTTGATCTCGGTCTCGGTGTTGATCTCGGTCTCGGTGTTGATCCTGGCCTCGGTCTTGATCTCGGTCTCGGTGTTGATCCCGGCCTCGGTCTTGATCCCGGCCTCGGTCTTGATCCCGGCCTCGGTCTTGATCTCGGTCTCGGTGTTGATCTCGGCCTCGGTCTTGATCCCGGTCTCGGTCTTGATCTCGGTGTCGGTGTTGATCTCGGTCTCGGTGTTGATCTCGGCCTCGGTCTTGATCCCGGTCTCGGTCTTGATCTCGGTGTCGGTGTTGATCTAGGCCTCGGTCTTGATCCCGGTCTCGGTCTTGATCTCGGTGTCGCTGTTGATCTCGGTCTCGGTGTTGATGTCGGCCTCGGTCTTGATCCCGGTCTCGGTCTTATTCTCGGTCTCGGTGTTGATCTCGGCCTCGGTCTTGATCCCGGCCTCGGTCTTGATCTCGGTCTCAGTGTTGATCTCGGCCTCGGTCTTGATCTCGGTCTCGGTGTTGATCTCGGTCTCGGTGTTGATCCCGGCCTCGGTCTTGATCTCGGTCTCGGTGTTGATCCCGGCCTCGGTCTTGATCCCGGCCTCGGTCTTGATCTCGGTCTCGGTGTTGATCTCGGCCTCGGTCTTGATCCCGGTCTCAGTCTCGATCTCGGCCTCGGTCTTGATCTCGGTCTCGGTGTTGTTCTCGGCCTCGGTCTTGATCCCAGTCTCGGTCTCGATCTCGGCCTCGGTCTTGATGTCGGTCTCGTTGTTGATCTCGGCCTCGGTCTTGAACCCGGTCTCGGTCTCGATCTCGGCCTCGGTCTTAATCTCGGTCTCGGTGTTGATCTCGGCCTCGGTCTTGATCCCGGTCTCGGTCTTGATCTCGGTCTCGATGTTGATCTCGGCCTCGGTCTTGATCCCGGCCTCGGTCTCGATCTCGGCCTCGGTCTTGATCTCGGTCTCGGTGTTGATCTCGGCCTCGGCCTTGATCCCGGTCTCGGTCTCGATCTCGGCCTCGGTCTTGATCTCGGTCTCGGTGTTGATCTCGGCCTCGGTCTTGATCTCGGTCTCGGTCTTGATCTCGGCCTTGGTCTTGATCTCGGTCTCTGTCTTGATCTCGGTCTCGGTGTTGATCTCGGCCTCGGTCTTGATCTCGGTCTCGGTCTTGATCTTGGTCTCGGTGTTGATCTCGGCCTCGGTCTTGATCTCGGTCTCGGTCTTAATCTCGGTCTCGGTGTGGATCTCGGCCTCGGTCTCGGTCTTAATCTCGGTCTCGGTGTTGATCTCGGTCTCGGTGTTGATCTCGGCCTCGGTCTTAATCTCGGTCTCGGTGTTGATCTCGGTCTCGGTCTTAATCTCGGTCTGGGTGTTGATCTCGGTCTCGGTCTTGATCTCGGTCTCGGTCTTGATCTCGGTCTCGGTTTTGATCTCGGTCTCGGTCTTGATCTCGGTCTCGGTGTTGATCTCGGCCCCGGTCTTGATCTCGGTCTCGGTCTTAATCTCGGTCTCGGTGTTGATCTCGGTCTCGGTCTTGATCTCGGACTCGGTCTTGATCTCGGCCTTGGTCTTGATCTCGGTCTCGGTCTTGATCTCGGTCTCGGTGTTGATCTCGTCCTCGGTCTTGATCTCGGTCTCGGTCTTGATCTCGGTCTCGGTGTTGATCTCAGCTTCGGTCTTGATCTCGGTTTCGGTCTTAATCTCGGTCTCGGTGTGGATCTCGGCCTCGGTCTTGATCTCGGTCTCGGTCTTAATCTCGGTCTCGGTGTTGATCTCGATCTCGGTGTTGATCTCGGCCTCGGTCTTAATCTCGGTCTCGGTGTTGATCTCGGTCTCGGTCTTAATCTCGATCTCGGTGTTGATCTCGTCCTCGGTCTTAATCTCGGTCTCAGTGTTGATCTCGGTCTCGTTCTTAATCTCAGTCTCGGTCTTAATCTCGGTCTCGGTCTTAATCTCGGTCTCGGTGTTGATCTCGGCCTCGGTCTTAATCTCGGTCTCGGTGTTGATCTTGGTCTCGGTCTTAATCTCGGTCTCGGTGTTGATCTCGGCCTCGGTCTTAATCTCGGTCTCGTGTTGATCTCGGTCTCGGTCTTGATCCCGGTCTCGGTGTTGATCTCGGTGTCGGTCTTGATCCCGGCCTCGGTCTTAATCTCGGTCCTGGTGTTGATCTCGGTCTCGGTCTTGATCCCGGCCTCGGTCTTAATCTCGGTCTTGGTGTTGATCTCGGCCTCGGTCTTGATCTCGGTCTCGGTCTTGATCTCGGTCTCGGTGTTGATCCCGGTGTCGGTCTTGATCCCGGCCTCGGTCTTGATCTCGGTCTCGGTCTTGATCCCGGTCTCGGTCTTGATCCCGGTCTCGGTCTTGATCCCGGCCTCGGTCTTGGTCTCGGTCTCGGTCTTGATCTCAGTCTCGGTGTTGATCCCGGTGTCGGTGTTGATCCCGGTCTCGGTCTTGATCCCGGTGTCGGTCTTGATCTCGGTCTCGGTCTTGATCTCAGTCTCGGTCTTGATCTCGGTCTCGGTCTTGATCTCGGACTCGGTCTTAATCTCGGTCCTGGTGTTGATCTCGGTCTCAGTGTTGATCTCGGCCTCGGTCTTAATCTCGGTCTCGGTGTTAATCTCGGTCTCGGTGTTGATCTCGGTCTCGGTCTTAATCTCGGTCTCGGTGTTAATCTCGGTCTCGGGTTTGATCTCGGTCTCGGTCTTAATCTCGGTCTCGGTCTTGATCCCGGCCTCGGTCTTGATCCCGGCCTCGGTCTTGAACTCGGTCTCGGTGTTGATCTCGGCCTCGGTCTTGATCTCGGTCTCGGCGTTGATCCCGGCCTCGGTGTTGATCTCGGCCTCGGTGTTGATCCCGGCCTCGGACTTGATCTCGGTCTCGGTGTTGATCCCGGCGTCGGTCTTGATCTCAGTCTCGGTGTTGATCTCGGTCTCGGTGTTGATCCCGGCGTCGGTCTTGATCTCGGTCTCGGTGTTGATCCCGGCCTCGGTCTTGATCCCGGCCTCGGTCTTGATCTCGGTCTCGGTGTTGATCTCGGTCTCGGTGTTGATCCTGGCCTCGGTCTTGATCTCGGTCTCGGTGTTGATCCCGGCCTCGGTCTTGATCCCGGCCTAGGTCTTTATCCCGGCCTCGGTCTTGATCTCGGTCTCGGTGTTGATCTCGGCCTCGGTCTTGATCCCGGTCTCGGTCTTGATCTCGGTGTCGGTGTTGATCTCGGTCTCGGTGTTGATCTCGGCCTCGGTCTTGATCACGGTCTCGGTCTTGATCTCGGTGTCGGTGTTGATCTAGGCCTCGGTCTTGATCCCGGTCTCGGTCTTGATCTCGGTGTCGCTGTTGATCTCGGTCTCGGTGTTGATGTCGGCCTCGGTCTTGATCCCGGTCTCGGTCTTATTCTCGGTCTCGGTGTTGATCTCGGCCTCGGTCTTGATCCCGGCCTCGGTCTTGATCTCGGTCTCAGTGTTGATCTCGGCCTCGGTCTTGATCTCGGTCTCGGTGTTGATCTCGGTCTCGGTGTTGATCCCGGCCTCGGTCTTGATCTCGGTCTCGGTGTTGATCCCGGCCTCGGTCTTGATCCCGGCCTCGGTCTTGATCTCGGTCTCGGTGTTGATCTCGGCCTCGGTCTTGATCCCGGCCTCAGTCTCGATCTCGGCCTCGGTCTTGATCTCGGTCTCGGTGTTGTTCTCGGCCTCGGTCTTGATCCCGGTCTCGGTCTCGATCTCGGCCTCGGTCTTGATGTCGGTCTCGTTGTTGATCTCGGCCTCGGTCTTGAACCCGGTCTCGGTCTCGATCTCGGCCTCGGTCTTAATCTCGGTCTCGGTGTTGATCTCGGCCTCGGTCTTGATCCCGGTCTCGGTCTTGATCTCGGTCTCGATGTTGATCTCGGCCTCGGTCTTGATCCCGGCCTCGGTCTCGATCTCGGCCTCGGTCTTGATCTCGGTCTCGGTGTTGATCTCGGCCTCGGTCTTGATCCCGGTCTCGGTCTCGATCTCGGCCTCGGTCTTGATCTCGGTCTCGGTGTTGATCTCGGCCTCGGTCTTGATCTCGGTCTCGGTCTTGATCTCGGCCTTGGTCTTGATCTCGGTCTCGGTGTTGATCTCGGCCTCGGTCTTGATCTCGGTCTCGGTCTTGATCTTGGTCTCGGTGTTGATCTCGGCCTCGGTCTTGATCTCGGTCTCGGTCTTAATCTCGGTCTCGGTGTGGATCGCGGCCTCGGTCTTGATCTCGGTCTCGGTCTTAATCTCGGTCTCGGTGTTGATCTCGGTCTCGGTGTTGATCTCGGTCTCGGTGTTGATCTCGGCCTCGGTCTTAATCTCGGTCTCGGTGTTGATCTCGGTCTCGGTCTTAATCTCGATCTGGGTGTTGATCTCGGTCTCGGTCTTGATCTCGGTCTCGGTCTTGATCTCGGTCTCGGTCTTGATCTCGGTCTCGGTTTTGATCTCGGTCTCGGTCTTGATCTCGGTCTCGGTGTTGATCTCGGCCCCGGTCTTGATCTCGGTCTCGGTCTTAATCTCGGTCTCGGTGTTGATCTCGGTCTCGGTCTTGATCTCGGACTCGGTCTTGATCTCGGCCTTGGTCTTGATCTCGGTCTCGGTCTTGATCTCGGTCTCGGTGTTGATCTCGTCCTCGGTCTTGATCTCGGTCTCGGTCTTGATCTCGGTCTCGGTGTTGATCTCGGCTTCGGTCTTGATCTCGGTTTCGGTCTTAATCTCGTTCTCGGTGTGGATCTCGGCCTCGGTCTTGATCTCGGTCTCGGTCTTAATCTCGGTCTCGGTGTTGATCTCGGTCTCGGTGTTGATCTCGGCCTCGGTCTTAATCTCGGTCTCGGTGTTGATCTCGGTCTCGTTCTTAATCTCGGTCTGGGTGTTGATCTCGGTCTCGGTCTTGATCTCGGTCTCGGTCTTTATTTCGGTCTCGGTGTTGATCTCGGTCTCGGTCTTGATCTCGGCCTCGGTGTTGATCCCGGCCTCGGTGTTGATCTCGGCCTCGATCTTGATCCCGGCCTCGGTCTTGATCTCGGTCTCGGTGTTGATCTTGGCCTCGGTCTTGATCTCGGTCTCGGTGTTGATCTCGTCTCGATGTTGATCTCGGCCTCGGTCTTTATCTCGGTGTCGGTGTTGATCTCGGTCTCTGTGTTATCTCGGCCTCGGTCTTAATCTCGGTCTCGGTGTTGATCTCGGTCTCGGTCTTAATCTCGGTCTCAGTGTTGATCTCGGCCTCGGTCTTAATCTCGGTCTCGGTGTTAATCTCGGTCTCGGTGTTGATCTCGGTCTCGGTCTTAATCTCGGTCTCGGTGTTAATCTCGGTCTCGGGTTTGATCTCGGTCTCGGTCTTAATCTCGGTCTCGGTCTTGATCCCGGCCTCGGTCTTGATCCCGGCCTCGGTCTTGATCTCGGTCTCGGTGTTGATCTCAACCTCGGTCTTGATCTCGGTCTCGGCGTTGATCCCGGCCTCGGTCTTGATCCCGGCCTCGGTGTTGATCTCGGCCTCGGTGTTGATCCCGGCCTCGGTCTTGATCTCGGTCTCGGTGTTGATCCCGGCCTCGGTCTTGATCTCGGTCTCGGTGTTGATCTCGGTCTCGGTGTTGATCCCGGCGTCGGTCTTGATCTCGGTCTCGGTGTTGATCCCGGCCTCGGTCTTGATCCCGGCCTCGGTCTTGATCTCGGTCTCGGTGTTGATCTCGGTCTCGGTGTTGATCCTGGCCTCGGTCTTGATCTCGGTCTCGGTGTTGATCCCGGCCTCGGTCTTGATCCCGGCCTCGGTCTTGATCCCGGCCTCGGTCTTGGTCTCGGTCTCGGTGTTGATCTCGGCCTCGGTCGTGATCCCGGTCTCGGTCTTGATCTCGGTGTCGGTGTTGATCTCGGTCTCGGTGTTGATCTCGGCCTCGGTCTTGATCCCGGTCTCGGTCTTGATCTCGGTGTCGGTGTTGATCTAGGCCTCGGTCTTGATCCCGGTCTCGGTCTTGATCTCGGTGTCGCTGTTGATCTCGGTCTCGGTGTTGATCTCGGCCTCGGTCTTGATCCCGGTCTCGGTCTTAATCTCGGTCTCGGTGTTGATCTCGGCCTCGGTCTTGATCCCGGCCTCGGTCTCGATCTCGGTCTCAGTGTTGATCTCGGCCTCGGTCTTGATCTCGGTCTCGGTGTTGATCTCGGTCTCGGTGTTGATCCCGGCCTCGGTCTTGATCTCGGTCTCGGTGTTGATCCCGGCCTCGGTCTTGATCCCGGCCTCGGTCTTGATCTCGGTCTCGGTGTTGATCTCGGCCTCGGTCTTGATCCCGGTCTCAGTCTCGATCTCGGCCTCGGTCTTGATCTCGGTCTCGGTGTTGATCTCGGCCTTGGTCTTGATCCCGGTCTCGGTCTCGATCTCGGCCTCGGTCTTGATGTCGGTCTCGTTGTTGATCTCGGCCTCGGTCTTGAACCCGGTCTCGGTCTCGATCTCGGCCTCGGTCTTAATCTCGGTCTCGGTGTTGATCTCGGCCTCGGTCTTGATCCCGGGCGCGGTCTTGATCTCGGTCTCGATGTTGATCTCGGCCTCGGTCTTGATCCCGGCCTCGGTCTCGATCTCGGCCTCGGTCTTGATCTCGGTCTCGGTGTTGATCTCGGCCTCGGTCTTGATCCCGGTCTCGGTCTCGATCTCGGCCTCATTCTTGATCTCGGTCTCGGTGTTGATCTCGGCGTTGGTCTTGATCTCGGTCTCGGTCTTGATCTCGGCCTCGGTCTTGATCCCGGCCTCGGTCTTGATCCCGGTCTCGGTCTCGATCTCGGCCTCGGTCTTGATCTCGGTCTCGGTGTTGATCTCGGCCTCGGTCTTGATCTCGGCCTCGGTCTTGATCCCGGCCTCGGTCTTGATCCCGGTCTCGGTCTCGATCTCGGCCTCGGTCTTGATCTCGGTCTCGGTGTTGATCTCGGCCTCGGTCTTGATCGCGGTCTCGGTCTTAATCTCGGCCTCGGTCTTGATCTCGGTCTCGGTGTTGATCTCGGCCTCGGTCTTGATCCCGGTCTCGGTCTCGATCTCGGCCTCGGTCTTGATCTCGGTCTCGGTGTTGATCTCGGCCTCGGTCTTGATCCCGGCCTCGGTCTTGATCTCGGCCTCGGTCTTGATCTCGGTGTCGGTCTTGATCTCGGCCTCGGTCTTGATCCCGGCCTCGGTATTGATCTCGGTCTCGGTGTTGATCTCGGCCTCGGTCTTGATCCCGGCCTCGGTCTTGAACCCGGTCTCGGTCTCGATCTCGGCCTCGGTCTTGATCTCGGTCTCGGTGTTGATCTCGGCCTCGGTCTTGATCCCGGTCTCGGTCTCGATCTCGGCCTCGGTCTTGATCTCGCTCTCGGTGTTGATCTCGGCCTCGGTCTTGATCCCGGTCTCGGTCTCGATCTCGGCCTCGGTCTTAATCTCGGTCTCGGTGTGGAACTCGGCCTCGGTCTTGATCTCGGTCTCGGTCTTAATCTCGGTCTCGGTGTTGATCTCGGTCTCGGTGTTGATCTCGGCCTCGGTCTTAATCTCGGTCTCGGTGTTGATCTCGGTCTCGGTCTTAATCTCGGTCTGGGTGTTGATCTCGGTCTCGGTCTTGATCTCGGTCTCGGTCTTGATCTCGGTCTCGGTTTTGATCTCGGTCTCGGTCTTGATCTCGGTCTCGGTGTTGATCTCGGCCCCGGTCTTGATCTCGGTCTCGGTCTTAATCTCGGTCTCGGTTTTGATCTCGGTCTCGGTCTTGATCTCGGTCTCGGTCTTGATCTCGGCCTTGGTCTTGATCTCGGTCTCGGTCTTGATCTCGGTCTCGGTGTTGATCTCGTCCTCGGTCTTGATCTCGGTCTCGGTCTTGATCTCGGTCTCGGTGTTGATCTCGGCTTCGGTCTTGATCTCGGTTTCGGTCTTAATCTCGGTCTCGGTGTGGATCTCGGCCTCGGTCTTGATCTAGGTCTCGGTCTTAATCTCGGTCTCGGTGTTGATCTCGGTCTCGGTGTTGATCTCGGCCTCGGTCTTAATCTCGGTCTCGGTGTTGATCTCGGTCTCGGTCTTAATCTCGGTCTGGGTGTTGATCTCGGTCTCGGTCTTGATCTCGGTCTCGGTCTTGATTTCGGTCTCGGTGTTGATCTCGGTCTCGGTCTTGATCTCGGCCTCGGTGTTGATCCCGGCCTCGGTGTTGATCTCGGCCTCGATCTTGATCCCGGCCTCGGTCTTGATCTCGGTCTCGGTGTTGATCTTGCCCTCGGTCTTGATCTCGGTCTCGGTGTTGATCTCGTCTCGATGTTGATCTCGGCCTCGGTCTTGATCTCGGTGTCGGTGTTGATCTCGGTCTCTGTGTTATCTCGGTCTCAGTCTTAATCTCGGTCTCAGTGTTGATCTCGGCCTCGGTCTTAATCTCGGTCTCGGTGTTAATCTCGGTCTCGGTGTTGATCTCGGTCTCGGTCTTAATCTCGGTCTCGGTGTTAATCTCGGTCTCGGGTTTGATCTCTGTCTCGGTCTTAATCTCGGTCTCGGTCTTGATCCCGGCCTCGGTCTTGATCCCGGCCTCGGTCTTGATCTCGGTCTCGGTGTTGATCTCGGCCTCGGTCTTGATCTCGGTCTCGGCGTTGATCCCGGCCTCGGTCTTGATCCCGGCCTCGGTGTTGATCTCGGCCTCGGTGTTGATCCCGGCCTCGGTCTTGATCTCGGTCTCGGTGTTGATCCCGGCCTCGGTCTTGATCTCGGTCTCGGTGTTGATCTCGGTCTCGGTGTTGATCCCGGCGTCGGTCTTGATCTCGGTCTCGGTGTTGATCCCAGCCTCGGTCTTGATCCCGGCCTCGGTCTTGATCTCGGTCTCGGTGTTGATCTCGGTCTCGGTGTTGATCCTGGCCTCGGTCTTGATCTCGGTCTCGGTGTTGATCCCGGCCTCGGTCTTGATCCCGGCCTCGGTCTTGATCCCGGCCTCGGTCTTGATCTCGGTCTCGGTGTTGATCTCGGCCTCGGTCTTGATCCCGGTCTCGGTCTTGATCTCGGTGTCGGTGTTGATCTCGGTCTCGGTGTTGATCTCGGCCTCGGTCTTGATCCCGGTCTCGGTCTTGATCTCGGTGTCGGTGTTGATCTAGGCCTCGGTCTTGATCCCGGTCTCGGTCTTGATCTCGGTGTCGCTGTTGATCTCGGTCTCGGTGTTGATCTCGGCCTCGGTCCATATCCCGGTCTCGGTCTTAATCTCGGTCTCGGTGTTGATCTCGGCCTCGGTCTTGATCCCGGCCTCGGTCTCGATCTCGGTCTCAGTGTTGATCTCGGCCTCGGTCTTGATCTCGGTCTCGGTGCTGATCTCGGTCTCGGTGTTGATCCCGGCCTCGGTCTTGATCTCGGTCTCGGTGTTGATCTCGGTCTCGGTGTTGATCCCGGCGTCGGTCTTGATCTCGGTCTCGGTGTTGATCCCGGCCTCGGTCTTGATCCCGGCCTCGGTCTTGATCTCGGTCTCGGTGTTGATCTCGGTCTCGGTGTTGATCCTGGCCTCGATCTTGATCTCGGTCTCGGTGTTGATCCCGGCCTCGGTCTTGATCCCGGCCTCGGTCTTGATCCCGGCCTCGGTCTCGATCTCGGTCTCAGTGTTGATCTCGGCCTCGGTCTTGATCTCGGCCTCGGTGCTGATCTCGGTCTCGGTGTTGATCCCGGCCTCGGTCTTGATCCCGGCCTCGGTCTTGAACTCGGTCTCGGTGTTGATCTCGGCCTCGGTCTTGATCTCGGTCTCGGCGTTGATCCCGGCCTCGGTTTTGATCTCGGCCTCGGTGTTGATCCCGGCCTCGGACTTGATCTCGGTCTCGGTGTTGATCCCGGCGTCGGTCTTGATCTCGGTCTCGGTGTTGATCTCGGTCTCGGTGTTGATCCCGGCGTCGGTCTTGATCTCGGTCTCGGTGTTGATCCCGGCCTCGGTCTTGATCCCGGCCTCGGTCTTGATCTCGGTCTCGGTGTTGATCTCGGTCTCGGTGTTGATCATGGCCTCGGTCTTGATCTCGGTCTCGGTGTTGATCCCGGCCTCGGTGTTGATCCCGGCCTCGGTCTTGATCCCGGCCTCGGTGTTGATCTCGGCCTCGGTCTTGATCCCGGTCTCGGTCTTGATCTCGGTGTCGGTGTTGATCTCGGTCTCGGTGTTGATCTCGGCCTCGGTCTTGATCCCGGTCTCGGTCTTGATCTCGGTGTCGGTGTTGATCTAGGCCTCGGTCTTGATCCCGGTCTCGGTCTTGATCTCGGTGTCGCTGTTGATCTCGGTCTCGGTGTTGATGTCGGCCTCGGTCTTGATCCCGGTCTCGGTCTTATTCTCGGTCTCGGTGTTGATCTCGGCCTCGGTCTTGATCCCGGCCTCGGTCTTGATCTCGGTCTCAGTGTTGATCTCGGCCTCGGTCTTGATCTCGGTCTCGGTGTTGATCTCGGTCTCGGTGTTGATCCCGGCCTCGGTCTTGATCCCGGCCTCGGTCTTGATCTCGGTCTCGGTGTTGATCTCGGCCTCGGTCTTGATCCCGGTCTCAGTCTCGATCTCGGCCTCGGTCTTGATCTCGGTATCGGTGTTGTTCTCGGCCTCGGTCTTGATCCCAGTCTCGGTCTCGATCTCGGCCTCGGTCTTGATGTCGGTCTCGTTGTTGATCTCGGCCTCGGTCTTGAACCCGGTCTCGGTCTCGATCTCGGCCTCGGTCTTAATCTCGGTCTCGGTGTTGATCTCGGCCTCGGTCTTGATCCCGCTCTCGGTCTTGATCTCGGTCTCGATGTTGATCTCGGCCTCGGTCTTGATCCCGACCTCGGTCTCGATCTCGGCCTCGGTCTTGATCTCGGTCTCGGTGTTGATCTCGGCCTCGGTCTTGATCCCGGTCTCGGTCTCGATCTCGGCCTCGGTCTTGATCTCGGTCTCGGTGTTGATCTCGGCCTCGGTCTTGATCTCGGTCTCGGTCTTGATCTCGGCCTTGGTCTTGATCTCGGTCTCTGTCTTGATCTCGGTCTCGGTGTTGATCTCGGCCTCGGTCTTGATCTCGGTCTCGGTCTTGATCTTGGTCTCGGTGTTGATCTCGGCCTCGGTCTTGATCTCGGTCTCGGTCTTAATCTCGGTCTCGGTGTGGATCTCGGCCTCGGTCTTGATCTCGGTCTCGGTCTTAATCTCGGTCTCGGTGTTGATCTCGGTCTCGGTGTTGATCTCGGCCTCGGTCTTAATCTCGGTCTCGGTGTTGATCTCGGTCTCGGTCTTAATCTCGGTCTGGGTGTTGATCTCGGTCTCGGTCTTGATCTCGGTCTCGGTCTTGATCTCGGTCTCGGTCTTGATCTCGGTCTCGGTTTTGATCTCGGTCTCTGTCTTGATCTCGGTCTCGGTGTTGATCTCGGCCCCGGTCTTGATCTCGGTCTCGGTCTTAATCTCGGTCTCGGTGTTGATCTCGGTCTCGGTCTTGATCTCGGACTCGGTCTTGATCTCGGCCTTGGTCTTGATCTCGGTCTCGGTCTTGATCTCGGTCTCGGTGTTGATCTCGTCCTCGGTCTTGATCTCGGTCTCGGTCTTGATCTCGGTCTCGGTGTTGATCTCGGCTTCGGTCTTGATCTCGGTCTCGGTGTTGATCTCGGTCTCGGTCTTGATCTCGGCCTCGGTCTTGATCTCGGTCTCGGTCTTAATCTCGGTCTCGGTGTTGATCTCGATCTCGGTGTTGATCTCGGCCTCGGTCTTAATCTCGGTCTCGGTGTTGATCTCGGTCTCGGTCTTAATCTCGATCTCGGTGTTGATCTCGTCCTCGGTCTTAATCTCGGTCTCAGTGTTGATCTCGGTCTCGGTCTTAATCTCTGTCTCGGTCTTAATCTCGGTCTCGGTCTTAATCTCGGTCTCGGTGTTGATCTCGGCCTCGGTCTTAATCTCGGTCTCGGTGTTGATCTTGGTCTCGGTCTTAATCTCGGTCTCGGTGTTGATCTCGGCCTCGGTCTTAATTTCGGTCTCGTGTTGATCTCGGTCTCGGTCTTGATCCCGGTCTCGGTGTTGATCTCGGTGTCGGTCTTGATCCCGGCCTCGGTCTTAATCTCGGTCCTGGTGTTGATCTCGGTCTCGGTCTTGATCCCGGCCTCGGTCTTAATCTCGGTCTTGGTGTTAATCTCGGCCTCGGTCTTGATCTCGGTCTCGGTCTTGATCTCGGTCTCGGTGTTGATCCCGGTGTCGGTCTTGATCCCGGCCTCGGTCTTGATCTCGGTCTCGGTCTTGATCCCGGTCTCGGTCTTGATCCCGGTCTCGGTCTTGATCCCGGCCTCGGTCTTGGTCTCGGTCTCGGTCTTGATCTCAGTCTCGGTGTTGATCCCGGTGTCGGTGTTGATCCCGGTCTCGGTCTTGATGCCGGTGTCGGTCTTGATCTCGGTCTCGGTCTTGATCTCAGTCTCGGTCTTGATCTCGGTCTCGGTCTTGATCTCGGACTCGGTGTTAATCTCGGTCTCGGTGTTGATCTCGGTCTCGGTCTTAATCTCGGTCTCAGTGTTGATCTCGGCCTCGGTCTTAATCTCGGTCTCGGTGTTAATCTCGGTCTCGGTGTTGATCTCGGTCTCGGTCTTAATCTCGGTCTCGGTGTTAATCTCGGTCTCGGGTTTGATCTCGGTCTCGGTCTTAATCTCGGTCTCGGTCTTGATCCCGGCCTCGGTCTTGATCCCGGCCTCGGTCTTGAACTCGGTCTCGGTGTTGATCTCGGCCTCGGTGTTGATCTCGGTCTCGGCGTTGATCCCGGCCTCGGTGTTGATCTCGGCCTCGGTGTTGATCCCGGCCTCGGACTTGATCTCGGTCTCGGTGTTGATCCCGGCGTCGGTCTTGATCTCGGTCTCGGTGTTGATCTCGGTCTCGGTGTTGATCCCGGCGTCGGTCTTGATCTCGGTCTCGGTGTTGATCCCGGCCTCGGTCTTGATCCCGGCCTCGGTCTTGATCTCGGTCTCGGTGTTGATCTCGGTCTCGGTGTTGATCCTGGCCTCGGTCTTGATCTCGGTCTCGGTGTTGATCCCGGCCTCGGTCTTGATCCCGGCCTCGGTCTTGATCCCGGCCTCGGTCTTGATCTCGGTCTCGGTGTTGATCTCGGCCTCGGTCTTGATCCCGGTCTCGGTCTTGATCTCGGTGTCGGTGTTGATCTCGGTCTCGGTGTTGATCTCGGCCTCGGTCTTGATCCCGGTCTCGGTCTTGATCTCGGTGTCGGTGTTGATCTAGGCCTCGGTCTTGATCCCGGTCTCGGTCTTGATCTCGGTGTCGCTGTTGATCTCGGTCTCGGTGTTGATGTCGGCCTCGGTCTTGATCCCGGTCTCGGTCTTATTCTCGGTCTCGGTGTTGATCTCGGCCTCGGTCTTGATCCCGGCCTCGGTCTTGATCTCGGTTTCAGTGTTGATCTCGGCCTCGGTCTTGATCTCGGTCTCGGTGTTGATCTCGGTCTCGGTGTTGATCCCGGCCTCGGTCTTGATCTCGGTCTCGGTGTTGATCCCGACCTCGGTCTTGATCCCGGCCTCGGTCTTGATCTCGGTCTCGGTGTTGATCTCGGTCTCGGTGTTGTTCTCGGCCTTGGTCTTGATCCCGGTCTCGGTCTCGATCTCGGCCTCGGTCTTGATCCCGGTCTCAGTCTCGATCTCGGCCTCGGTCTTGATCTCGGTCTCGGTGTTGTTCTCGGCCTCGGTCTTGATCCCGGTCTCGGTCTCGATCTCGGCCTCGGTCTTGATGTCGGTCTCGTTGTTGATCTCGGCCTCGGTCTTGAACCCGGTCTCGGTCTCGATCTCGGCCTCGGTCTTAATCTCGGTCTCGGTGTTGATCTCGGCCTCGGTCTTGATCCCGGTCTCGGTCTTGATCTCGGTCTCGATGTTGATCTCGGCCTCGGTCTTGATCCCGGCCTCGGTCTTGATCCCGGCTTCGGTCTTGATCTCGGTCTCGGTGTTGATCTCGGCCTCGGTCTTGATCCCGGTCTCGGTCTTGATCTCGGTGTCGGTGTTGATCTCGGTCTCGGTGTTGATCTCGGCCTCGGTCTTGATCCCGGTCTCGGTCTTGATCTCGGTGTCGGTGTTGATCTAGGCCTCGGTCTTGATCCCGGTCTCGGTCTTGATCTCGGTGTCGCTGTTGATCTCGGTCTCGGTGTTGATCTCGGCCTCGGTCTTGATCCCGGTCTCGGTCTTAATCTCGGTCTCGGTGTTGATCTCGGCCTCGGTCTTGATCCCGGCCTCGCTCTCGATCTCGGTCTCAGTGTTGATCTCGGCCTCGGTCTTGATCTCGGTCTCGGTGCTGATCTCGGTCTCGGTGTTGATCCCGGCCTCGGTCTTGATCTCGGTCTCGGTGTTGATCTCGGTCTCGGTGTTGATCCCGGCGTCGGTCTTGATCTCGGTCTCGGTGTTGATCCCGGCCTCGGTCTTGATCCCGGCCTCGGTCTTGATCTCGGTCTCGGTGTTGATCTCGGTCTCGGTGTTGATCCTGGCCTCGATCTTGATCTCGGTCTCGGTGTTGATCCCGGCCTCGGTCTTGATCCCGGCCTCGGTCTTGATCCCGGCCTCGGTCTCGATCTCGGTCTCAGTGTTGATCTCGGCCTCGGTCTTGATCTCGGCCTCGGTGCTGATCTCGGTCTCGGTGTTGATCCCGGCCTCGGTCTTGATCCCGGCCTCGGTCTTGAACTCGGTCTCGGTGTTGATCTCGGCCTCGGTCTTGATCTCGGTCTCGGCGTTGATCCCGGCCTCGGTGTTGATCTCGGCCTCGGTGTTGATCCCGGCCTCGGACTTGATCTCGGTCTCGGTGTTGATCCCGGCGTCGGTCTTGATCTCGGTCTCGGTGTTGATCTCGGTCTCGGTGTTGATCCCGGCGTCGGTCTTGATCTCGGTCTCGGTGTTGATCCCGGCCTTGGTCTTGATCCCGGCCTCGGTCTTGATCCCGGCCTCGGTCTCGATCTCGGTCTCAGTGTTGATCTCGGCCTCGGTCTTGATCTCGGCCTCGGTGCTGATCTCGGTCTCGGTGTTGATCCCGGCCTCGGTCTTGATCCCGGCCTCGGTCTTGAACTCGGTCTCGGTGTTGATCTCGGCCTCGGTCTTGATCTCGGTCTCGGCGTTGATCCCGGCCTCGGTTTTGATCTCGGCCTCGGTGTTGATCCCGGCCTCGGACTTGATCTCGGTCTCGGTGTTGATCCCGGCGTCGGTCTTGATCTCGGTCTCGGTGTTGATCTCGGTCTCGGTGTTGATCCCGGCGTCGGTCTTGATCTCGGTCTCGGTGTTGATCCCGGCCTCGGTCTTGATCCCGGCCTCGGTCTTGATCTCGGTCTCGGTGTTGATCTCGGTCTCGGTGTTGATCATGGCCTCGGTCTTGATCTCGGTCTCGGTGTTGATCCCGGCCTCGGTGTTGATCCCGGCCTCGGTCTTGATCCCGGCCTCGGTGTTGATCTCGGCCTCGGTCTTGATCCCGGTCTCGGTCTTGATCTCGGTGTCGGTGTTGATCTCGGTCTCGGTGTTGATCTCGGCCTCGGTCTTGATCCCGGTCTCGGTCTTGATCTCGGTGTCGGTGTTGATCTAGGCCTCGGTCTTGATCCCGGTCTCGGTCTTGATCTCGGTGTCGCTGTTGATCTCGGTCTCGGTGTTGATGACGGCCTCGGTCTTGATCCCGGTCTCGGTCTTATTCTCGGTCTCGGTGTTGATCTCGGCCTCGGTCTTGATCCCGGCCTCGGTCTTGATCTCGGTCTCAGTGTTGATCTCGGCCTCGGTCTTGATCTCGGTCTCGGTGTTGATCTCGGTCTCGGTGTTGATCCCGGCCTCGGTCTTGATCCCGGCCTCGGTCTTGATCTCGGTCTCGGTGTTGATCTCGGCCTCGGTCTTGATCCCGGTCTCAGTCTCGATCTCGGCCTCGGTCTTGATCTCGGTCTCGGTGTTGTTCTCGGCCTCGGTCTTGATCCCAGTCTCGGTCTCGATCTCGGCCTCGGTCTTGATGTCGGTCTCGTTGTTGATCTCGGCCTCGGTCTTGAACCCGGTCTCGGTCTCGATCTCGGCCTCGGTCTTAATCTCGGTCTCGGTGTTGATCTCGGCCTCGGTCTTGATCCCGGTCTCGGTCTTGATCTCGGTCTCGATGTTGATCTCGGCCTCGGTCTTGATCCCGACCTCGGTCTCGATCTCGGCCTCGGTCTTGATCTCGGTCTCGGTGTTGATCTCGGCCTCGGTCTTGATCCCGGTCTCGGTCTCGATCTCGGCCTCGGTCTTGATCTCGGTCTCGGTGTTGATCTCGGCCTCGGTCTTGATCTCGGTCTCGGTCTTGATCTCGGCCTTGGTCTTGATCTCGGTCTCTGTCTTGATCTCGGTCTCGGTGTTGATCTCGGCCTCGGTCTTGATCTCGGTCTCGGTCTTGATCTTGGTCTCGGTGTTGATCTCGGCCTCGGTCTTGATCTCGGTCTCGGTCTTAATCTCGGTCTCGGTGTGGATCTCGGCCTCGGTCTTGATCTCGGTCTCGGTCTTAATCTCGGTCTCGGTGTTGATCTCGGTCTCGGTGTTGATCTCGGCCTCGGTCTTAATCTCGGTCTCGGTGTTGATCTCGGTCTCGGTCTTAATCTCGGTCTGGGTGTTGATCTCGGTCTCGGTCTTGATCTCGGTCTCGGTCTTGATCTCGGTCTCGGTCTTGATCTCGGTCTCGGTTTTGATCTCGGTCTCTGTCTTGATCTCGGTCTCGGTGTTGATCTCGGCCCCGGTCTTGATCTCGGTCTCGGTCTTAATCTCGGTCTCGGTGTTGATCTCGGTCTCGGTCTTGATCTCGGACTCGGTCTTGATCTCGGCCTTGGTCTTGATCTCGGTCTCGGTCTTGATCTCGGTCTCGGTGTTGATCTCGTCCTCGGTCTTGATCTCGGTCTCGGTCTTGATCTCGGTCTCGGTGTTGATCTCGGCTTCGGTCTTGATCTCGGTCTCGGTGTTGATCTCGGTCTCGGTCTTGATCTCGGCCTGGGTCTTGATCTCGGTCTCGGTCTTAATCTCGGTCTCGGTGTTGATCTCGATCTCGGTGTTGATCTCGGCCTCGGTCTTAATCTCGGTCTCGGTGTTGATCTCGGTCTCGGTCTTAATCTCGATCTCGGTGTTGATCTCGTCCTCGGTCTTAATCTCGGTCTCAGTGTTGATCTCGGTCTCGGTCTTAATCTCTGTCTCGGTCTTAATCTCGGTCTCGGTCTTAATCTCGGTCTCGGTGTTGATCTCGGCCTCGGTCTTAATCTCGGTCTCGGTGTTGATCTTGGTCTCGGTCTTAATCTCGGTCTCGGTGTTGATCTCGGCCTCGGTCTTAATTTCGGTCTCGTGTTGATCTCGGTCTCGGTCTTGATCCCGGTCTCGGTGTTGATCTCGGTGTCGGTCTTGATCCCGGCCTCGGTCTTAATCTCGGTCCTGGTGTTGATCTCGGTCTCGGTCTTGATCCCGGCCTCGGTCTTAATCTCGGTCTTGGTGTTAATCTCGGCCTCGGTCTTGATCTCGGTCTCGGTCTTGATCTCGGTCTCGGTGTTGATCCCGGTGTCGGTCTTGATCCCGGCCTCGGTCTTGATCTCGGTCTCGGTCTTGATCCCGGTCTCGGTCTTGATCCCGGTCTCGGTCTTGATCCCGGCCTCGGTCTTGGTCTCGGTCTCGGTCTTGATCTCAGTCTCGGTGTTGATCCCGGTGTCGGTGTTGATCCCGGTCTCGGTCTTGATGCCGGTGTCGGTCTTGATCTCGGTCTCGGTCTTGATCTCAGTCTCGGTCTTGATCTCGGTCTCGGTCTTGATCTCGGACTCGGTGTTAATCTCGGTCTCGGTGTTGATCTCGGTCTCGGTCTTAATCTCGGTCTCAGTGTTGATCTCGGCCTCGGTCTTAATCTCGGTCTCGGTGTTAATCTCGGTCTCGGTGTTGATCTCGGTCTCGGTCTTAATCTCGGTCTCGGTGTTAATCTCGGTCTCGGGTTTGATCTCGGTCTCGGTCTTAATCTCGGTCTCGGTCTTGATCCCGGCCTCGGTCTTGATCCCGGCCTCGGTCTTGAACTCGGTCTCGGTGTTGATCTCGGCCTCGGTGTTGATCTCGGTCTCGGCGTTGATCCCGGCCTCGGTGTTGATCTCGGCCTCGGTGTTGATCCCGGCCTCGGACTTGATCTCGGTCTCGGTGTTGATCCCGGCGTCGGTCTTGATCTCGGTCTCGGTGTTGATCTCGGTCTCGGTGTTGATCCCGGCGTCGGTCTTGATCTCGGTCTCGGTGTTGATCCCGGCCTCGGTCTTGATCCCGGCCTCGGTCTTGATCTCGGTCTCGGTGTTGATCTCGGTCTCGGTGTTGATCCTGGCCTCGGTCTTGATCTCGGTCTCGGTGTTGATCCCGGCCTCGGTCTTGATCCCGGCCTCGGTCTTGATCCCGGCCTCGGTCTTGATCTCGGTCTCGGTGTTGATCTCGGCCTCGGTCTTGATCCCGGTCTCGGTCTTGATCTCGGTGTCGGTGTTGATCTCGGTCTCGGTGTTGATCTCGGCCTCGGTCTTGATCCCGGTCTCGGTCTTGATCTCGGTGTCGGTGTTGATCTAGGCCTCGGTCTTGATCCCGGTCTCGGTCTTGATCTCGGTGTCGCTGTTGATCTCGGTCTCGGTGTTGATGTCGGCCTCGGTCTTGATCCCGGTCTCGGTCTTATTCTCGGTCTCGGTGTTGATCTCGGCCTCGGTCTTGATCCCGGCCTCGGTCTTGATCTCGGTTTCAGTGTTGATCTCGGCCTCGGTCTTGATCTCGGTCTCGGTGTTGATCTCGGTCTCGGTGTTGATCCCGGCCTCGGTCTTGATCTCGGTCTCGGTGTTGATCCCGACCTCGGTCTTGATCCCGGCCTCGGTCTTGATCTCGGTCTCGGTGTTGATCTCGGTCTCGGTGTTGTTCTCGGCCTTGGTCTTGATCCCGGTCTCGGTCTCGATCTCGGCCTCGGTCTTGATCCCGGTCTCAGTCTCGATCTCGGCCTCGGTCTTGATCTCGGTCTCGGTGTTGTTCTCGGCCTCGGTCTTGATCCCGGTCTCGGTCTCGATCTCGGCCTCGGTCTTGATGTCGGTCTCGTTGTTGATCTCGGCCTCGGTCTTGAACCCGGTCTCGGTCTCGATCTCGGCCTCGGTCTTAATCTCGGTCTCGGTGTTGATCTCGGCCTCGGTCTTGATCCCGGTCTCGGTCTTGATCTCGGTCTCGATGTTGATCTCGGCCTCGGTCTTGATCCCGGCCTCGGTCTTGATCCCGGCCTCGGTCTTGATCTCGGTCTCGGTGTTGATCTCGGCCTCGGTCTTGATCCCGGTCTCGGTCTTGATCTCGGTGTCGGTGTTGATCTCGGTCTCGGTGTTGATCTCGGCCTCGGTCTTGATCCCGGTCTCGGTCTTGATCTCGGTGTCGGTGTTGATCTAGGCCTCGGTCTTGATCCCGGTCTCGGTCTTGATCTCGGTGTCGCTGTTGATCTCGGTCTCGGTGTTGATCTCGGCCTCGGTCTTGATCCCGGTCTCGGTCTTAATCTCGGTCTCGGTGTTGATCTCGGCCTCGGTCTTGATCCCGGCCTCGCTCTCGATCTCGGTCTCAGTGTTGATCTCGGCCTCGGTCTTGATCTCGGTCTCGGTGCTGATCTCGGTCTCGGTGTTGATCCCGGCCTCGGTCTTGATCTCGGTCTCGGTGTTGATCTCGGTCTCGGTGTTGATCCCGGCGTCGGTCTTGATCTCGGTCTCGGTGTTGATCCCGGCCTCGGTCTTGATCCCGGCCTCGGTCTTGATCTCGGTCTCGGTGTTGATCTCGGTCTCGGTGTTGATCCTGGCCTCGATCTTGATCTCGGTCTCGGTGTTGATCCCGGCCTCGGTCTTGATCCCGGCCTCGGTCTTGATCCCGGCCTCGGTCTCGATCTCGGTCTCAGTGTTGATCTCGGCCTCGGTCTTGATCTCGGCCTCGGTGCTGATCTCGGTCTCGGTGTTGATCCCGGCCTCGGTCTTGATCCCGGCCTCGGTCTTGAACTCGGTCTCGGTGTTGATCTCGGCCTCGGTCTTGATCTCGGTCTCGGCGTTGATCCCGGCCTCGGTGTTGATCTCGGCCTCGGTGTTGATCCCGGCCTCGGACTTGATCTCGGTCTCGGTGTTGATCCCGGCGTCGGTCTTGATCTCGGTCTCGGTGTTGATCTCGGTCTCGGTGTTGATCCCGGCGTCGGTCTTGATCTCGGTCTCGGTGTTGATCCCGGCCTCGGTCTTGATCCCGGCCTCGGTCTTGATCTCGGTCTCGGTGTTGATCTCGGTCTCGGTGTTGATCATGGCCTCGGTCTTGATCTCGGTCTCGGTGTTGATCCAGGCCTCGGTCTTGATCCCGGCCTCGGTCTTGATCCCGGCCTCGGTGTTGATCTCGGCCTCGGTCTTGATCCCGGTCTCGGTCTTGATCTCGGTGTCGGTGTTGATCTCGGTCTCGGTGTTGATCTCGGCCTCGGTCTTGATCCCGGTCTCGGTCTTGATCTCGGTGTCGGTGTTGATCTAGGCCTCGGTCTTGATCCCGGTCTCGGTCTTGATCTCGGTGTCGCTGTTGATCTCGGTCTCGGTGTTGATGTCGGCCTCGGTCTTGATCCCGGTCTCGGTCTTATTCTCGGTCTCGGTGTTGATCTCGGCCTCGGTCTTGATCCCGGCCTCGGTCTTGATCTCGGTCTCAGTGTTGATCTCGGCCTCGGTCTTGATCTCGGTCTCGGTGTTGATCTCGGTCTCGGTGTTGATCCCGGCCTCGGTCTTGATCCCGGCCTCGGTCTTGATCTCGGTCTCGGTGTTGATCTCGGCCTCGGTCTTGATCCCGGTCTCAGTCTCGATCTCGGCCTCGGTCTTGATCTCGGTCTCGGTGTTGTTCTCGGCCTCGGTCTTGATCCCAGTCTCGGTCTCGATCTCGGCCTCGGTCTTGATGTCGGTCTCGTTGTTGATCTCGGCCTCGGTCTTGAACCCGGTCTCGGTCTCGATCTCGGCCTCGGTCTTAATCTCGGTCTCGGTGTTGATCTCGGCCTCGGTCTTGATCCCGGTCTCGGTCTTGATCTCGGTCTCGATGTTGATCTCGGCCTCGGTCTTGATCCCGACCTCGGTCTCGATCTCGGCCTCGGTCTTGATCTCGGTCTCGGAGTTGATCTCGGCCTCGGTCTTGATCCCGGTCTCGGTCTCGATCTCGGCCTCGGTCTTGATCTCGGTCTCGGTGTTGATCTCGGCCTCGGTCTTGATCTCGGTCTCGGTCTTGATCTCGGCCTTGGTCTTGATCTCGGTCTCTGTCTTGATCTCGGTCTCGGTGTTGATCTCGGCCTCGGTCTTGATCTCGGTCTCGGTCTTGATCTTGGTCTCGGTGTTGATCTCGGCCTCGGTCTTGATCTCGGTCTCGGTCTTAATCTCGGTCTCGGTGTGGATCTCGGCCTCGGTCTTGATCTCGGTCTCGGTCTTAATCTCGGTCTCGGTGTTGATCTCGGTCTCGGTGTTGATCTCGGCCTCGGTCTTAATCTCGGTCTCGGTGTTGATCTCGGTCTCGGTCTTAATCTCGGTCTGGGTGTTGATCTCGGTCTCGGTCTTGATCTCGGTCTCGGTCTTGATCTCGGTCTCGGTCTTGATCTCGGTCTCGGTTTTGATCTCGGTCTCGGTCTTGATCTCGGTCTCGGTGTTGATCTCGGCCCCGGTCTTGATCTCGGTCTCGGTCTTAATCTCGGTCTCGGTGTTGATCTCGGTCTCGGTCTTGATCTCGGACTCGGTCTTGATCTCGGCCTTGGTCTTGATCTCGGTCTCGGTCTTGATCTCGGTCTCGGTGTTGATCTCGTCCTCGGTCTTGATCTCGGTCTCGGTCTTGATCTCGGTCTCGGTGTTGATCTCGGCTTCGGTCTTGATCTCGGTTTCGGTCTTAATCTCGGTTTCGGTGTGGATCTCGGCCTCGGTCTTGATCTCGGTCTCGGTCTTAATCTCGGTCTCGGTGTTGATCTCGATCTCGGTGTTGATCTCGGCCTCGGTCTTAATCTCGGTCTCGGTGTTGATCTCGGTCTCGGTCTTAATCTCGATCTCGGTGTTGATCTCGTCCTCGGTCTTAATCTCGGTCTCAGTGTTGATCTCGGTCTCGGTCTTAATCTCAGTCTCGGTCTTAATCTCGGTCTCGGTCTTAATCTCGGTCTCGGTGTTGATCTCGGCCTCGGTCTTAATCTCGGTCTCGGTGTTGATCTTGGTCTCGGTCTTAATCTCGGTCTCGGTGTTGATCTCGGCCTCGGTCTTAATTTCGGTCTCGTGTTGATCTCGGTCTCGGTCTTGATCCCGGTCTCGGTGGTGATCTCGGTGTCGGTCTTGATCCCGGCCTCGGTCTTAATCTCGGTCCTGGTGTTGATCTCGGTCTCGGTCTTGATCCCGGCCTCGGTCTTAATCTCGGTCTTGGTGTTGATCTAGGCCTCGGTCTTGATCTCGGTCTCGGTCTTGATCTCGGTCTCGGTGTTGATCCCGGTGTCGGTCTTGATCCCGGCCTCGGTCTTGATCTCGGTCTCGGTCTTGATCCCGGTCTCGGTCTTGATCCCGGTCTCGGTCTTG
Source organism: Tenodera sinensis (assembly GCA_030765045.1). Taxonomy (NCBI): domain Eukaryota; kingdom Metazoa; phylum Arthropoda; class Insecta; order Mantodea; family Mantidae; genus Tenodera; species Tenodera sinensis. The sequence goes on from CM060972.1 coordinate 44,090,698, forward strand.
ATCCCGGCCTCGGTCTTGGTCTCGGTCTCGGTCTTGATCTCAGTCTCGGTGTTGATCCCGGTGTCGGTGTTGATCCCGGTCTCGGTCTTGATGCCGGTGTCGGTCTTGATCTCGGTCTCGGTCTTGATCTCAGTCTCGGTCTTGATCTCGGTCTCGGTCTTGATCTCGGACTCGGTGTTAATCTCGGTCTCGGTGTTGATCTCGGTCTCGGTCTTAATCTCGGTCTCAGTGTTGATCTCGGCCTCGGTCTTAATCTCGGTCTCGGTGTTAATCTCGGTCTCGGTGTTGATCTCGGTCTCGGTCTTAATCTCGGTCTCGGTGTTAATCTCGGTCTCGGGTTTGATCTCGGTCTCGGTCTTAATCTCGGTCTCGGTCTTGATCCCGGCCTCGGTCTTGATCCCGGCCTCGGTCTTGAACTCGGTCTCGGTGTTGATCTCGGCCTCGGTGTTGATCTCGGTCTCGGCGTTGATCCCGGCCTCGGTGTTGATCTCGGCCTCGGTGTTGATCCCGGCCTCGGACTTGATCTCGGTCTCGGTGTTGATCCCGGCGTCGGTCTTGATCTCGGTCTCGGTGTTGATCTCGGTCTCGGTGTTGATCCCGGCGTCGGTCTTGATCTCGGTCTCGGTGTTGATCCCGGCCTCGGTCTTGATCCCGGCCTCGGTCTTGATCTCGGTCTCGGTGTTGATCTCGGTCTCGGTGTTGATCCTGGCCTCGGTCTTGATCTCGGTCTCGGTGTTGATCCCGGCCTCGGTCTTGATCCCGGCCTCGGTCTTGATCCCGGCCTCGGTCTTGATCTCGGTCTCGGTGTTGATCTCGGCCTCGGTCTTGATCCCGGTCTCGGTCTTGATCTCGGTGTCGGTGTTGATCTCGGTCTCGGTGTTGATCTCGGCCTCGGTCTTGATCCCGGTCTCGGTCTTGATCTCGGTGTCGGTGTTGATCTAGGCCTCGGTCTTGATCCCGGTCTCGGTCTTGATCTCGGTGTCGCTGTTGATCTCGGTCTCGGTGTTGATGTCGGCCTCGGTCTTGATCCCGGTCTCGGTCTTATTCTCGGTCTCGGTGTTGATCTCGGCCTCGGTCTTGATCCCGGCCTCGGTCTTGATCTCGGTTTCAGTGTTGATCTCGGCCTCGGTCTTGATCTCGGTCTCGGTGTTGATCTCGGTCTCGGTGTTGATCCCGGCCTCGGTCTTGATCTCGATCTCGGTGTTGATCCCGGCCTCGGTCTTGATCCCGGCCTCGGTCTTGATCTCGGTCTCGGTGTTGATCTCGGTCTCGGTGTTGTTCTCGGCCTCGGTCTTGATCCCGGTCTCGGTCTCGATCTCGGCCTCGGTCTTGATCCCGGTCTCAGTCTCGATCTCGGCCTCGGTCTTGATCTCGGTCTCGGTGTTGTTCTCGGCCTCGGTCTTGATCCCGGTCTCGGTCTCGATCTCGGCCTCGGTCTTGATGTCGGTCTCGTTGTTGATCTCGGCCTCGGTCTTGAACCCGGTCTCGGTCTCGATCTCGGCCTCGGTCTTAATCTCGGTCTCGGTGTTGATCTCGGCCTCGGTCTTGATCCCGGTCTCGGTCTTGATCTCGGTCTCGATGTTGATCTCGGCCTCGGTCTTGATCCCGGCCTCGGTCTCGATCTCGGCCTCGGTCTTGATCTCGGTCTCGGTGTTGATCTCGGCCTCGGTCTTGATCCCGGTCTCGGTCTCGATCTCGGCCTCGGTCTTGATCTCGGTCTCGGTGTTGATCTCGGCCTCGGTCTTGATCTCGGTCTCGGTCTTGATCTCGGCCTTGGTCTTGATCTCGGTCTCTGTCTTGATCTCGGTCTCGGTGCTGATCTCGGCCTCGGTCTTGATCTCGGTCTCGGTCTTGATCTTGGTCTCGGTGTTGATCTCGGCCTCGGTCTTGATCTCGGTCTCGGTCTTAATCTCGGTCTCGGTGTGGATCTCGGCCTCGGTCTTGATCTCGGTCTCGGTCTTAATCTCGGTCTCGGTGTTGATCTCGGTCTCGGTGTTGATCTCGGCCTCGGTCTTAATCTCGGTCTCGGTGTTGATCTCGGTCTCGGTCTTAATCTCGGTCTGGGTGTTGATCTCGGTCTCGGTCTTGATCTCGGTCTCGGTCTTGATCTCGGTCTCGGTCTTGATCTCGGTCTCGGTTTTGATCTCGGTCTCGGTCTTGATCTCGGTCTCGGTGTTGATCTCGGCCCCGGTCTTGATCTCGGTCTCGGTCTTAATCTCGGTCTCGGTGTTGATCTCGGTCTCGGTCTTGATCTCGGACTCGGTCTTGATCTCGGCCTTGGTCTTGATCTCGGTCTCGGTCTTGATCTCGGTCTCGGTGTTGATCTCGTCCTCGGTCTTGATCTCGGTCTCGGTCTTGATAACGGTCTCGGTGTTGATCTCGGCTTCGGTCTTGATCTCGGTTTCGGTCTTAATCTCGGTCTCGGTGTGGATCTCGGCCTCGGTCTTGATCTCGGTCTCGGTCTTAATCTCGGTCTCGGTGTTGATCTCGGTCTCGGTGTTGATCTCGGCCTCGGTCTTAATCTCGGTCTCGGTGTTGATCTCGGTCTCGGTCTTAATCTCGGTCTGGGTGTTGATCTCGGTCTCGGTCTTGATCTCGGTCTCGGTCTTGATTTCGGTCTCGGTGTTGATCTCGGTCTCGGTCTCGGTCTTGATCTCGGCCTCGGTGTTGATCCCGGCCTCGGTGTTGATCTCGGCCTCGATCTTGATCCCGGCCTCGGTCTTGATCTCGGTCTCGGTGTTGATCTTGGCCTCGGTCTTGATCTCGGTCTCGGTGTTGATCTCGTCTAGATGTTGATCTCGGCCTCGGTCTTTATCTCGGTGTCGGTGTCGATCTCGGTCTCTGTGTTATCTCGGCCTCGGTCTTAATCTCGGTCTCGGTGTTGATCTCGGTCTCGGTCTTAATCTCGGTCTCGGTCTTAATCTCGGTCTCGGTGTTAATCTCGGTCACGGGTTTGATCTCGGTCTCGGTCTTAATCTCGGTCTCGGTCTTGATCCCGGCCTCGGTCTTGATCCCGGCCTCGGTCTTGATCTCGGTCTCGGTGTTGATCTCGGCCTCGGTCTTGATCTCGGTCTCGGCGTTGATCCCGGCCTCGGTCTTGATCCCGGCCTCGGTGTTGATCTCGGCCTCGGTGTTGATCCCGGCCTCGGTCTTGATCTCGGTCTCGGTGTTGATCCCGGCCTCGGTCTTGATCTCGGTCTCGGTGTTGATCTCGGTCTCGGTGTTCATCCCGGCGTCGGTCTTGATCTCGGTCTCGGTGTTGATCCCGGCCTCGGTCTTGATCCCGGCCTCGGTCTTGATCTCGGTCTCGGTGTTGATCTCGGTCTCGGTGTTGATCCTGGCCTCGGTCTTGATCTCGGTCTCGGTGTTGATCCCGGCCTCGGTCTTGATCCCGGCCTCGGTCTTGATCCCGGCCTCGGTCTTGGTCTCGGTCTCGGTGTTGATCTCGGCCTCGGTCTTGATCCCGGTCTCGGTCTTGATCTCGGTGTCGGTGTTGATCTCGGTCTCGGTGTTGATCTCGGCCTCGGTCTTGATCCCGGTCTCGGTCTTGATCTCGGTGTCGGTGTTGATCTAGGCCTCGGTCTTGATCCCGGTCTCGGTCTTGATCTCGGTGTCGCTGTTGATCTCGGTCTCGGTGTTGATCTCGGCCTCGGTCTTGATCCCGGTCTCGGTCTTAATCTCGGTCTCGGTGTTGATCTCGGCCTCGGTCTTGATCCCGGCCTCGGTACGATCTCGGTCTCAGTGTTGATCTCGGCCTCGGTCTTGATCTCGGTCTCGGTGTTGATCTCGGTCTCGGTGTTGATCCCGGCCTCGGTCTTGATCTCGGTCTCGGTGTTGATCCCGGCCTCGGTCTTGATCCCGGCCTCGGTCTTGATCTCGGTCTCGGTGTTGATCTCGGCCTCGGTCTTGATCCCGGTCTCAGTCTCGATCTCGGCCTCGGTCTTGATCTCGGTCTCGGTGTTGATCTCGGCCTCGGTCTTGATCCCGGTCTCGGTCTCGATCTCGGCCTCGGTCTTGATGTCGGTCTCGTTGTTGATCTCGGCCTCGGTCTTGAACCCGGTCTCGGTCTCGATCTCGGCCTCGGTCTTAATCTCGGTCTCGGATTTGATGTCGGCCTCGGTCTTGATCCCGGCCTCGGTCTTGATCTCGGTCTCGATTTTGATCTCGGCCTCGGTCTTGATCCCGGCCTCGGTCTCGATCTCGGCCTCGGTCTTGATCTCGGTCTCGGTGTTGATCTCGGCCTCGGTCTTGATCCCGGTCTCGGTCTCGATCTCGGCCTCGGTCTTGATCTCGGTCTCGGTGTTGATCTCGGCGTTGGTCTTGATCTCGGTCTCTGTCTTGATCTCGGCCTCGGTCTTGATCCCGGCCTCGGTCTTGATCCCGGTCTCGGTCTCGATCTCGGCCTCGGTCTTGATCTCGGTCTCGGTGTTGATCTCGGCCTCGGTCTTGATCTCGGCCTCGGTCTTGATCCCGGCCTTGGTCTTGATCCCGGTCTCGGTCTCGATCTCGGCCTCGGTCTTGATCTCGGTCTCGGTGTTGATCTCGGCCTCGGTCTTGATCGCGGTCTCGGTCTTAATCTCGGCCTCGGTCTTGATCTCGGTCTCGGTGTTGATCTCGGCCTCGGTCTTGATCCCGGTCTCGGTCTCGATCTCGGCCTCGGTCTTGATCTCGGTCTCGGTGTTGATCTCGGCCTCGGTCTTGATCCCGGCCTCGGTCTTGATCTCGGCCTCGGTCTTGATCTCGGTGTCGGTCTTGATCTCGGCCTCGGTCTTGATCCCGGCCTCGGTATTGATCTCGGTCTCGGTGTTGATCTCGGCCTCGGTCTTGATCCCGGCCTCGGTCTTGAACCCGGTCTCGGTCTCGATCTCGGCCTCGGTCTTGATCTCGGTCTCGGTGTTGATCTCGGCCTCGGTCTTGATCCCGGTCTCGGTCTCGATCTCGGCCTCGGTCTTGATCTCGCTCTCGGTGTTGATCTCGGCCTCGGTCTTGATCCCGGTCTCGGTCTCGATCTCGGCCTCGGTCTTAATCTCGGTCTCGGTGTGGAACTCGGCCTCGGTCTTGATCTCGGTCTCGGTCTTAATCTCGGTCTCGGTGTTGATCTCGGTCTCGGTGTTGATCTCGGCCTCGGTCTTAATCTCGGTCTCGGTGTTGATCTCGGTCTCGGTCTTAATCTCGGTCTGGGTGTTGATCTCGGTCTCGCTCTTGATCTCGGTCTCGGTCTTGATCTCGGTCTCGGTTTTTATCTCGGTCTCGGTCTTGATCTCGGTCTCGGTGTTGATCTCGGCCCCGGTCTTGATCTCGGTCTCGGTCTTAATCTCGGTCTCGGTTTTGATCTCGGTCTCGGTCTTGATCTCGGTCTCGGTCTTGATCTCGGCCTTGGTCTTGATCTCGGTCTCGGTCTTGATCTCGGTCTCGGTGTTGATCTCGTCCTCGGTCTTGATCTCGGTCTCGGTCTTGATCTCGGTCTCGGTGTTGATCTCGGCTTCGGTCTTGATCTCGGTTTCGGTCTTAATCTCGGTCTCGGTGTGGATCTCGGCCTCGGTCTTGATCTCGGTCTCGGTCTTAATCTCGGTCTCGGTGTTGATCTCGGTCTCGGTGTTGATCTCGGCCTCGGTCTTAATCTCGGTCTCGGTGTTGATCTCGGTCTCGGTCTTAATCTCGGTCTGGGTGTTGATCTCGGTCTCGGTCTTGATCTCGTGATCTCGGTCTCGGTCTTGATTTCGGTCTCGGTGTTGATCTCGGTCTCGGTCTTGATCTCGGCCTCGGTGTTGATCCCGGCCTCGGTGTTGATCTCGGCCTCGATCTTGATCCCGGCCTCGGTCTTGATCTCGGTCTCGGTGTTGATCTTGGCCTCGGTCTTGATCTCGGTCTCGGTGTTGATCTCGTCTCGATGTTGATCTCGGCCTCGGTCTTGATCTCGGTGTCGGTGTTGATCTCGGTCTCTGTGTTATCTCGGCCTCGGTCTTAATCTCGGTCTCGGTGTTGATCTCGGTCTCGGTCTTAATCTCGGTCTCAGTGTTGATCTCGGCCTCGGTCTTAATCTCGGTCTCGGTGTTAATCTCGGTCTCGGTGTTGATCTCGGTCTCGGTCTTAATCTCGGTCTCGGTGTTAATCTCGGTCTCGGGTTTGATCTCGGTCTCGGTCTTAATCTCGGTCTCGGTCTTGATCCCGGCCTCGGTCTTGATCCCGGCCTCGGTCTTGATCTCGGTCTCGGTGTTGATCTCGGCCTCGGTCTTGATCTCGGTCTCGGCGTTGATCCCGGCCTCGGTCTTGATCCCGGCCTCGGTGTTGATCTCGGCCTCGGTGTTGATCCCGGCCTCGGTCTTGATCTCGGTCTCGGTGTTGATCCCGGCCTCGGTCTTGATCTCGGTCTCGGTGTTGATCTCGGTCTCGGTGTTGATCCCGGCGTCGGTCTTGATCTCGGTCTCGGTGTTGATCCCGGCCTCGGTCTTGATCCCGGCCTCGGTCTTGATCTCGGTCTCGGTGTTGATCTCGGTCTCGGTGTTGATCCTGGCCTCGGTCTTGATCTCGGTCTCGGTGTTGATCCCGGCCTCGGTCTTGATCCCGGCCTCGGTCTTGATCCCGGCCTCGGTCTTGATCTCGGTCTCGGTGTTGATCTCGGCCTCGGTCTTGATCCCGGTCTCGGTCTTGATCTCGGTGTCGGTGTTGATCTCGGTCTCGGTGTTGATCTCGGCCTCGGTCTTGATCCCGGTCTCGGTCTTGATCTCGGTGTCGGTGTTGATCTAGGCCTCGGTCTTGATCCCGGTCTCGGTCTTGATCTCGGTGTCGCTGTTGATCTCGGTCTCGGTGTTGATCTCGGCCTCGGTCTTGATCCCGGTCTCGGTCTTAATCTCGGTCTCGATGTTGATCTCGGCCTCGGTCTTGATCCCGGCCTCGGTCTCGATCTCGGTCTCAGTGTTGATCTCGGCCTCGGTCTTGATCTCGGTCTCGGTGCTGATCTCGGTCTCGGTGTTGATCCCGGCCTCGGTCTTGATCTCGGTCGCGGTGTTGATCCCGGCCTCGGTCTTGATCCCGGCCTCGGTCTTGATCTCGGTCTCGGTGTTGATCTCGGCCTCGGTCTTGATCCCGGTCTCAGTCTCGATCTCGGCCTCGGTCTTGATCTCGGTCTCGGTGTTGATCTCGGCCTCGGTCTTGATCCCGGTCTCGGTCTCGATCTCGGCCTCGGTCTTGATGTCGGTCTCGTTGTTGATCTCGGCCTCGGTCTTGAACCCGGTCTCGGTATCGATCTCGGCCTCGGTCTTAATCTCGGTCTCGGTGTTGATCTCGGCCTCGGTCTTGATCCCGGCCTCGGTCTTGATCTCGGTCTCGATGTTGATCTCGGCCTCGGTCTTGATCCCGTCCTCGGTCTCGATCTCGGCCTCGGTCTTGATCTCGGTCTCGGTGTTGATCTCGGCCTCGGTCTTGATCCCGGTCTCGGTCTCGATCTCGGCCTCGGTCTTGATCTCGGTCTCGGTGTTGATCTCGGCGTTGGTCTGGATCTCGGTCTCGGTCTTGATCTCGGCCTCGGTCTTGATCCCGGCCTCGGTCTTGATCCCGGTCTCGGTCTCGATCTCGGCCTCGGTCTTGATCTCGGTCTCGGTGTTGATCTCGGCCTCGGTCTTGATCTCGGCCTCGGTCTTGATCTCGGCCTCGGTCTTGATCCCGGCCTCTGTCTTGATCTCGGTCTCGGTCTTGATCTCGGTGTCGGTCTTGATCTCGGCCTCGGTCTTGATCCCGGCCTCGGTCTTGATCTCGGTCTCGGTGTTGATCTCGGCCTCGGTCTTGATCCCGGCCTCGGTCTTGATCCCGGTCTCGGTCTCGATCTCGGCCTCGGTCTTGATCTCGGTCTCGGTGTTGATCTCGGCCTCGGTCTTGATCCCGGTCTCGGTCTCGATCTCGGCCTCGGTCTTGATCTCGCTCTCGGTGTTGATCTCGGCCTCGGTCTTGATCCCGGTCTCGGTCTCGATCTCGGCCTCGGTCTTAATCTCGGTCTCGTTGTTGATCTCGGCCTCGGTCTTGATCCCGGCCTCGGTCTTGATCTCGGCCTCGGTCTTGATCTCGGTCTCGGTGTTGATCTCGGTCTCGGTGTTGATCTCGGCCTTGGTCTTGATCCCGGCCTCGGTCTTGATCTCGGCCTCGGTCTTGATCTCGGTCTCGGTGTTGATCTCGGTCTCGGTGTTGATCTCGGCCTCGGTCTTAATCTCGGCCTCGGTCTTGATCTCGGTCTCGGTCTTGATCTTGGTCTCGGTCTTGATCTCGGTCTCGGTGTTGATCTCGGTCTCGGTGTTGATCTCGGTCTCGGTCTTAATCTCGGTCTCGATGTTGATCTCGGTCTCGGTCTTAAGCTCGGTCTCGGTGTTGATCTCGGTCTCGGTCTTGATCTCGGTCTCGGTGTTGATCTCGGTCTCGGTGTTGATCTCGGTCTCGGTCTTAATCTCGGTCTCGGTGTTGATCTCGGCCTCGGTCTTGATCTCGGTCTCGTACTCGATCTCGGTCTCGGTCTTGATCTCGGTCTCGGTCTTGATCTCGTTCTCGGTCTTGATCTCGGTCTTGATCTCGGTCTTTTTTTTTTATCTAAGATTCTTTATTGTTCTACATGTTCCATTACAATATGTAATACTATATGATGGGTTTGCTTATTAGAAATTTAACATTAATAATTACATAGATTTATACAGTTCAATTATTTTTTGTCAGATCAATTGCATTGGCATACTGAATATATTCTTTAAAATAACTTTTAGCAATTTCGACTTTAGTTGGTGGCCATTTTCCTCTTCTTTGAATTATTTTCCTTCTGAATGTTCTTCTTTTTTCTTCGAGATTTTTGCAGTCATAAATTATATGGTCTGTTGTTTGCTCTCCTCCATTACATGAACAACTTGGGTCGTCTGTGATGTGGAACCTATAGTAGTATGCTTTAAGTCTTCCGTGTCCTGTCAGTAGTGTTGTAAGGTTTGCCGTTAGATTTATCCTTAACTTCAGTCTGTCTGCTACAGTAGGAAAGTATTGCTTTGTTTCCTGACCTTTAGTTGTTTCTTGCCATTGACTTTCCCAATGTTTTAGACTTTCTTGTCTTAGCGTTCTTCTAACAAAACTCTTTGGAAGTCTATTATAGCTGCATTCCTCTTCGTTTGTAATTGCTCTCTTTGCTAGTCGGTCTGCAATTTCATTGCCTTGTATCCCTATGTGTGCTTTGACCCACCCAATTTCTACATTCCAGTTTCGTTTTTCTAAAATTTTTAACATTGTTCTAATTGCTTCTGTTACGTAACTGTTAATTTTGTAGTTATGCAATGATTGTAATGTGACTCTACTGTCCGTGTATATCGCTGCAGTTTTGTTATCTTCTTCAGTTAAGTAAATATTTTCAATAGTTTCTAATGCTTTCAACACTGCAAATTGTTCAGCTTGGTTATTGGAGCACTGTTTATCTAACTTATATTGTAGCTGATATTTCAGTTTGTTCTGATGATAAATTGCTACTCCAGAACCAACTCCTTCTTCTGTTTTACTGCCATCTGTATACATTTCCAGTGCATATGTTTTATTCTGATTTATTTCTTTTATTATTGGTATGTCGGCTGGATGACACCATTTCCTATATTCTACAGGTTTGTCTAATTTGTTCTCGGAGTTTTGTTTCAATATTGTATATTTATTGGCGATTTCCTGAAGTTTGATTGTAATTGGTGTAAGTCCCGTTATAATGGATAGTGCTTCAGTAGATGTGGTCCTGAATGCTTTAGCAATTTTGATATTTATTTGTCTTTGCACTCTTGTAAACTTATTTGCATTATATTTTCTGTCAATGGCTTCTATCCATACTGGAGCTGCATAAGATAGTAATGGTAGAATTGCACCGTTGTACATAGTCTTTAAAGCCTGGTGTGTCAGTCCCCAATCTAGTTTTGCTGATTTAGATAAAATGTGTATCAATTTATTGGCTTTCTCTGTTACATACTGAATGTGATCATTAAAGGTGAAATTTTTATCAATGATTATTCCCAAATATTTGACGTTTTCTACTTGTTTTATTTGTCTGTTATTGATAAAGATGCTTATATCCCTTTCCACTCTACGTTTGCGTGTTATTAGCATTGTTTTCGACTTTTGCTCATTAAAAATAATTTTATTATTCTTAGCCCACGTTTCAATCTTTTTCAGGTCTACATTATTGTAATTTTCGGCTTCCAAGTTGGTTTTACCTCTGGTTATTATTAATAAATCATCCGCAAATGCCACTACCTTTGTATGGCTCGAGTATTCAATATTCAAGAGCGAATTGTATTGCAAATTCCAAAAGCCTGGTCCGCAGCAAGATCCTTGTGGACATCCCTTGCTTACATTTTTTTCAAGTTTTACATTAACTGTCAATACTGCACTTCTATGACTGAAATAACTTTTAGCAAGGTAGTATAAGTTACTCGGGCAGTTAAATTCCCTCAATGTATACAATATACTCGGCCACCAGGCTGCGTCAAAAGCTCCCTGAACATCCAGGCTGGTTAAAATTACCATCTGACCATCTTCCAGGGTTTTCTTTATGTATTTTTTAACTGTCATTGCAGCATCTACTGTGCTTGTTTGTGGAGTGAAACCAAATTGGTTGTTATTCATTAAGTTTTGTGAATGTGCATGGTACATTATTCTGTCGATTAAAAGTTTTTCTAGTAGTTTCCCTCCTACATTCAGTAAACTGATTGGTCGGAATTTTGTTACTTCTGAACTCTTTTCCTTTCCTGGTTTAACAATAGGTATTAATTTGGCTTTCTTCCATTGCTTAGGAAAGTTTCCTTTTGTTAGACAATTGTTGTAGATGGTTGTCATATATTTTGGAAACACATTAAAGACCTTAAGTAATATTTTACTTGTAATTCCATCTTCTCCAGGAGTTTTACTTGCATCCATTCTACTTAAAATATATTTTATTTCTCTCTGAGTAAAATCTTTATCATTCTGTGTTGTGATTGGTCTGTTGATTACTTCCCTAATATGTTTGTGATAACAATTGTCATCTTCTTCATTGTCTTCTGGTACAAAATGATTCAGCATATATTCTAATGTGTCTTTTAAATCTGTTGTGACTGAACCGTCCTGTCTCGTAAGAGTTGTTAATGGTGAATTTTTTTCTTATTTTGCCAGTAGCTATTCTATATACCGCATTCCATGGATTGTTAGATGGAGTTAGACTGCAATAATTTTTCCAGGAATCTAATTTCTCTTTTCTTATAGTTCTTTCATACTCCCTTTTTTGTTTTATATACAAGGCTTTTCGTTCTTCTCTTAATACACCATCTTGTTTTGTCTTTTGATATCGTTTTCTTAATGCATTTGCTCTTTTCCTCATTATGGTTAGTTCATTTGTCCACCAGGGTATAGATTTTCTTTCGTTAATTTTCTTTAATGAATTACAATTCTTAAAACAGTTATTACATGCTGCAGCTAAATGTTCTTCAAACTGCTTTATTATTTTATCGACATCATCTTCCTTGTTCACCAATTTGCTAAGTTCTTCATCTACATCTTCTAAATTGCTTCTTCTAAACGGTAAATTCTGAACTCCTATTGTTTTTAGTACTTTGCCAAAGTCTCCTAATTTGTTATCATCTACTATATATTTTGGGACGTGGAAGTTATATTCCGTTTTATGATTTGCTCTTTGACTTACTGTGTAACTTATAATTCTATGATCAGAACAACTTTCGTCTTTGCCGCATTCCCAATCTGCAATTCGCGACAACAACTCACTGTTAGTGATAGTGAGATCAATATTACTTCTTCCATTAGTGCTTTCAAATGTATTTTCACTTTCTTCGTTTATAATATATAACTGTTTTGAATTTAAATATTCCTCCATTATCCTTCCTCTGGTATTTGTTGTCACATCATGCCATATTGTTGATCTAGCATTACTATCCATAGCGATTATAAGACCCGTTCCTTTGATATAAGATGTTATCTTATCTATTTTATACAGATCAGCGTTAATGTCATCCTCAATGTCCAGATACATACTAGCTATGTAGAACCTAGTATTTTGGAAAATCACTTCTACAACTGTGGCATCTCCATCTGATAGCTGAGATATGAGGATAATATCAACGTGTTTGTTGACGATCAATACAGCTGTTCTAATTTTGTTGTCCCCAAAAGTAAAAGTTTTGTAACTTTTATTGATCCCAGCTACTGTGTTCTTAATAATATATGGCTCTTGAATAAGTACAATATCTGTTTTATTTTGATTTATTACGTGCATTAAATTGTCTGTAGCTATTCTAGAATGCTGTAAGTTTATTTGCATTATCTTAAGATGGACATTACTATTGTGAAATTTATTGTTGTAAATTCGTCTGTCACTTAGTGCTTTAATTGTAGCCATTTTAATATTCTGTATTTTGTCTATTCCTTCTAACAACAGCTTGTAAACATGGGCATTTATTTTTGTCCAGAGAGGAATGATTTTCATCGACTTTAATGATTTTGCTATACACATTGTGATTTATGCAATTACTACATTTGTATTCCTGTACTGATGCTTTACATTCTTTCAATTTATGCTTTCCTGCACATAGTGGGCACTTTTCTTCTCCTCGACATTCTGTTGCTTTATGGTTAAATTTATTACACTTAAAACATCTACTGATGTTTACATAGTCTTCCACAGTACATATATTCCAACCTAATTTCAACTTTCTGTTGTTTACTAACAATCTCCATGCTTCAGTCTTGACTTCTGCAACCAAATTTCTGATGTTTCTTCTGTTCCTAATGATAAATTTAGGAACTATTGACTGCTCACTTAGATTAAGCTCTCCGTTTTGTGATATTATTGTTTCAGTTGCATTTTGTGGTGTTATTTCTTCTGGTACATTGTATATAATTACATATGGCTTTCGAAGTTCAGGAACCTTTACTTCTACCTGTTGGCTACACTGTTCTTGAATCTTTTCTCCTAGAATATTTATTTCACTCTTTGATTCAGATTCAACAATCAATCTTCCATCCCTTAGAGCCTTTAGTGAGCTTATTCCCACCTTCAGTTGTGTTGGATTAACCTTATTTTTCAATATTACCTTCATAGCTTCCGCTGATTCATTCATTTTGGATTTTAGAATAAGTTTGTATCTCTTTTCGATGTTTTCATGAGGAATTTTCCGACTAGCATCAGCGTAACTTGGCTTCCGATCAAAAGATGGCGCAGCTTTCTCCCTTTCCATTTTTCTATATGATAAGGCCATTTCACTTCCCTCTTGCTTCTTAACCGCAGCTTGAAGTTCCTTAATCACTTTTTCTTTAGTTTCTACATCCTTTTTTAAAGTATTAATTGCTTTCCTTAAATCACTTACCGATTTAATTATTTTCTTCTTGAAATCGTTTCTGATGTTGCCACTTTTTTCAGCAACCTCAAGTAAATCAATTAAAGCACTTTCAGTCTTCTTATCAATGTCCTCCATGGTTTTAATATTATGCCTTTATTTCTTATGTAACCTTTCGGATCTTAAAAGTATTAAGTTATATATCCGAAGTGAAATAGTTGAAATACAGTAAAACTTGCCGTGTTTAACCAACACACGATAGTAACAGTCACAGTCAATATTTAAATGGTACAAAACCACAATTGCACAAAAGCAGTCAAACTGCTAACACTTTCACTAACAAAGTATACTGTGTGTGTGTGTCTCTCTCCCTGTGAGTGTGTCTCTCTCCCTGTGAGTGTGTCTCTCTCCCTGTGAGTGTGTCTCTCTCCCTGTGAGTGTGTCTTTATCTGTGTGTGTGTCTCTCTCCCTGTGAGTGTGTCTCTCTCCCTGTGTGTGTGTCTCTCTCCCTGTGAGTGTGTCTCTCTCCCTGTGAGTGTGTCTTTATCTGTGTGTGTGTCTCTCTCTCCCTGTGTGTGTCTTTATCTGGGTGTGTGTGTCTCTCTCCCTGTGTGTGTGTCTCTCTCCCTGTGTGTTTTTTTTTTTATTTTATTTTTTTTTTATTTTAAATGCATGCCCCATTCCATATGAATACTACATGCTTGAATTTATTTATTTACATACAATTTACATTTTATATACATGTACATGTTGGTGATGTTCTATTTGAACATTTACAAAATCATAAATCTGGTACTTATCATATAGTGAAAGGCAAATATTATTATACTTGTAACAGCAGTAGAGTATTGAACTGTGTTTGGACAATGATACTGATTGCAATTTTGGTAAGGAGTAGAAATTATATATATTTGAACTTAAGGCATTCTATTTCTGTGAATTGTATAGCATTAATGAAGTTAACGAAAGGTTGTATGAAATTGTTTCCAAGTTCTTCTTTGTTTATGGGCCAAGTAGCACCTTTACTTTGTATCTTCCTGATCATTGCGTTTCTCTGGTTGTTTAGTATTTTGCATCGAAATATAATGTGGTTTACTGTTTGGTCCTCTTCTTCACATTTGCACATTGGGTTATCTAAAAATCCAAACCTGTGGCGATATGATCTTAGCTTTCGATGTCCTGTTATCATTGCTGTGAACTCCGGAGATATTGGTAATCGTTGCTTTAATCTTCTTCTCACGGATGGGAGATATTCTTTGGTTACTGCTCCTTTCCTTGATGCTGTCCATTGTTGTTGCCATTCTTCGAGTCCAGTTTCTTTACTATTGCTTCTTTTGATACTTTGTCATATATTATTTCAGTGTCTTCCGCGGCAGCTTCTTTTGCTAGTCTGTCCACAAGTTCATTTCCGTGTATTGCCGCATGTCCTTTCACCCAGCCGAAATGTAGTGTCCACTTTGATTTTGAAAGTTCAAGGATATTGATTTTGATTGCTCCTATCAGCTGGTTATGTTTTATGTTGTTCCTAAGCAGATTTACAGTTATCTTACTGTCTATGAATAATGCAGCTCATTTTTCATCGCATTCTCCATATCCAAGCTCATCTAGTTTTTTAAGTGTTTTTAATATTGCCAGTTGTTCAGCCTGGTTATTCGTGCATCGTGGATGCAACTTGAACTTTAATTTATATGCCAGGTTGCCATGGATGAAGATGATCCCTGCTGCCCCAACTTTATCACCAGTTTTGCTACCATCGGTGTACATTTCAACTGCATATTCATTGTTGTTATCTACCTCATCTATTATTGGTATTTCCGCAGGGTGTCTCCAATACCTGACTTCCAGTGGTGCGTCATATTCTTGATTGTTGACTTTTGTTGCCAGGTAGGTTCTTACATATTGTTCTATGGTTATTTGTAAGGGTGGAACGCCTGCTACTACGCATGATGCCTCGTATGAGAGAGTTCGGCAGGCTTTAGCAATTTTTATATTAATCAATCTTTGTATCCTTTTATATTTTGTTAGATTTTTTATTTTTCTTATAGCGTCTATCCACACTGGTGAGCCATATGTCATTATTGGGACTATAGCTCCTTCGTATATTGTTTTTAGTGCTTTGTGTCCTAATCCCCATTGTAGTTTAGCTGTCTGTGATAACATGTGGATGAGTGTGATTGATTTTCCTGCAGTGTGATCTATGTGTGCATTGAAGTTAAACTTACTGTCAAACCATATGCCCAGGTATTTCAGTTTGGTTAAGCTTCTTGTTGTTTAAGTAGATATTGACGTCCCAATTGTCCGTTCGCTTTCTTGATATGACTAGAGTCTTCGACTTCTTTTCGTTGAATTCTATTTTGTTGTCAGTGGCCCAGTTCTGAATTTTGATTAAATCCTGATTCGCTATGTTTTCTGCTTCTACTTTGCTTGAGCCTCTTGTTAATATGACAAGGTCATCTGCGAATGCCATGACTTTAGTTTTCCTATTGAAATCAGTATTCAATAGGGAATTATACATTATGTTCCAAAAGCCTGGGCCACAGCAGGATCCCTGTGGACAGCCCTTCTGAACTTCTTTTTCCATTGAGTAATTGAGTGTGTGTGTGTGTGTGTGTGTGTGTGTGTGTGTGTGTGGGTGTGTGGGTGTGTGGGTGTGTGGGTGTGTGGGTGTGTGGGTGTGTGGGTGTGTGGGTGTGTGGGTGTGTGGGTGTGTGGGTGTGTGGGTGTGTGGGTGTGTGGGTGTGTGGGTGTGTGGGTGTGTGGGTGTGTGGGTGTGTGGGTGTGTGGGTGTGTGGGTGTGTGGGTGTGTGGGTGTGTGGGTCTGGGTCTGGGTCTGGGTCTGGGTCTGTGTCTGTGTCTGTGTCTGTGTGTGTGTGTGTGTGTGTGTGCGTGCGTGCGTGTGTGTGTGTGTCTACCTCTGTGTCTGAGTCTGGGTGTGTCTCTTTCTCTCACTAGGTGTGTCTCCTTGCTTGCTTGCTTCCTTCCTCCCTCCCTCCCTTCCTCGCTTCCACCCTCCCTCCCTTCCATGCTTCCTTCCCTCTCTCTCTCTCTGACAGGCAGCTATGATAGTTGACATTAAAAAGACCACATGCTTATGCATGTAATCAAGAAAAGTAGCAATATTTACTATATGTGATAAATATTTTAGAATTGTCTTGGATGGCTGTTTTCATTAATAGATAGGGAAATTACTCTTTTTTTGTCATATTTCATATATGGCTATTTTAATTATATAGGGTCCCGAATACATATGGTAACCCGTTCTGCAGGTGTAACAGAATTAAATGTTGCCGGGAAAATTGTGCTGTCAGATATATGCAACAAAAGCCTTACATTATAATAGGTGGAAATGCTAACCTACTCTCAAACAGGAAGCATATCTTGGTAAAAATGTTGTCACTTACTTACCTAAGCTCAGCAGCAGGAATTCTTTGTGATTTCTTGCACGATGTTACTATGATGTAGTCTGACTTCTATTTTTTATTTTTTTTATTTTTAGTGCCTATTTGCCTGCCCCTATTTTAACCAAAATAAATGCCTAAACTTTCGGGCTCTAATGGTGACAATGAAAATGAACCTTGATTTTAATTTTTTGCATTTTGACTTTCCCTACTGGTAAGTACTGGTAACTACTGTATTTCACCCAAAAATTCAATGTCCATCTTTCACCGGAAATACATGCTTTGAGACCCCCTGAATAAAAAAAAGCATTTTAGAAGATCTGTTTGTGTGCATGCGCGCGCTTGTGTGTATGTGTATGTGTGTGTGTGTGTCAGTCTGTGTGTCTGTCAGTCTGTGGACAGCATAACTCAAAAACGAAAAGTCAGTTAAAAACTAAAGTTGGTATTTAAGTTTAATATATTTCAAGGATGCAACACAAAAATTTTTAAGGAAATAGCCCCACCCTAAACTACCCGCTACATGGAAAATGTTTTGAAAATTTTGATTTTCTTGAAAGTGGCTCTAACGATTTTGATTAAAATGCCATATATGTAAGATATTTGTGTGAAAAATGAATTTTCTGGCTATAGCCCATATAGTCCTGTTTACTCTGTACTATTTTTTAATAACTCACAAACCGTAAGAGATAGGCAAAATCTTACTGTACAACACTCTCTCTAAAACACACAATTTATGTTCAAACAAATTTTTTTGTAGAGCGAAACATTTCAGAGATATTCCCTGTTATCTGTGTCAGTTTCAGAAAAGTTAAAACTTTTGTGAAATGGAACATTGTTCAGTTTTTATATGTTAAGCGTACAAAGCTTTAAAAGATTTGACTATTGCTCAAAGCCTACTGTATTCCCATGTTCCCCTTGCACCTAAGCAATAAGATGATTTCAGCAAATGTTTACCTCAACTAACACGAACAAGTTATAGGAATAAGAGTTTGTAAGAATAGTTAGTACAAGAGTAGAGAAAGTCATGTGAGTGCAACACATCAGATTTTTAAAAACTTCTATTTGGCCATTCTCAACCATTCATTTTGTACTGGAATTTATAATAATTACTTCCTATACTATGTTGATCATAGGCTGTATCACACTTCATGATACCTGCTAATTTGTCTCCCAGGAAGGGGACATATGCAGGGGTTTCTTGTTCATTGGTTGAACATGTCAGATAATAAATGAAATGTAGGAAGAGAAGGTAACTGATTTATGAACATGAAGATACTTTCACTTATGTCAGCTATAGACGCCAAATTGTTTCATGATTAATTTCCTATGATTAATAACACTAAGATTGCATAAAATGCTGTATCCAATTCATGGATAATCTTAACCCTTTCAGTTCCGATGTCCATGATCATGGACATAGGCATTTTTTCTTATTTGTACTAGTTTTAGCTGTTTTTATGCTATATTCTTGTTATACTGTCTGTCACCAATTAAGCATATGTATTTGAGATGTATTTGAATTGTAAAAGATTATTTTTTCTACAATTTATATTGTAGTGTTTTTTTTTTTTTAAGAAAAGATGCAAAATCCATGCAACCGCAGTCAAATGATACCCTGTCATCATCCACGCGTGCCATCACACCGATTATTTTACGTGGACCCTCCCCATCCTTTACCACAGGCACATTTGACTGCAGTTGCCGAGACTCGAACTTATGACCTCAGGCTTTGAGTGCATGGCCAGTGCGCTACGTGTTGCCTCAACGATCATGGCTATTCAAGCCAGCAGGCTGAAGGTGTCCCAGACCGCCTAATCTAAACCGGTTTTGAATTAGAGGAAGAACAACATAAGTAGCAAAATTACTCGGTACTGAAAGGGTTAATAGTACACTCAAGAATATTGTTGCACCAATGACATTTACTTGTGCCATAATTGTCAAGATTGTCCAATTGTATAAACTACTATTATATTCTCATATACTATGATACTTGTGTTGATTTATCAAGTGAAACTGTTACTACTGGGTGTTCAATTTTAATTATTCCTTTGATGGTTGCACATGTTACCATTGTCTAGTGAGCCTTTAGTTTCAACAAGTTGAAGAAAACAGATATCCCTATGTAGAGAGTGTCTAGGTCAAATTTTATTGGGAACTTAGTTCAGCTATCCAGGCGTACACTTAGTGTTCACAAAGTTATCCATGCAACAATAGTTTTTTTATTTATTTATGCCAACATTTATGCCAGTTGTGGCATTGAATTTTTAAGTTGCAGTCCTACCTCTCAAATAGTTTTTTTTTTCTGTTGGTTTAGTGGAAGACTTTCCAACAATGAAATTGAGAAGTGAAAGATGTGCCTATATATTAGTACAGCGTCTTGGTCGTTGCTACAGTTTTAAAAATGTGGAAGACACCTATTAGAGAAAGAAAAAAAAAATAGATACCAATCTGAATAAAACATACAGTAAAGTATCCAGCTTTATTGAACATTTGCACGATAAATTTGTATGTCTATATTATTTATGTACACCATGCCATCATAAAGTACTGTAAAATAATCATAGTTACCTTTTAATGTTTATCTTAAAGATTCTTTGAGGTGTCTTTTGGAATTTCAGATACCTGTTCAGAACATTATGAGTGTAGATCATACTAACATCTCCCTTCATTCAGCATTCTAGTTCAAAAACAGCACTCTAACATGTAGACAAGGTGCTCTCTCTGCTACCATCATCCTGCTGCCATCGTTTTACATAAAACAAACTGAAAATTCTGCTATGGCACTCCACTTTTGGAATGAAAACCATAACATTGGCCTTAATATAAAATTGTTAGAATCTCTAAATTCACTAATAGAACTGCACATTTGGGAAAAAATATTCATCATCAAAAACAATAATAAAGTCATTAACTTTGAAATCCCAGCATTAAATGAAGTGTTAAACTCTGGGCTCCAACACCAGATGGCAGCAGTATAATGGTAGCAGAGAGAGGAAACAGGAAGATAGTGTCAATCACCCAACGGCCGATGATGGGGTCGAATGATCCTGAAAATGTTTCCAGTTTTTAAAACATTTTAAGTGAAGGTAAGTGTAAAAAGTGACTCAAAATGACCTCAAACATCTTACTGACAGGTTTGAAGGATACTCTTGAGGTATGGTCTTGTAAATTCTGCAAATAGTCACCAGGAGGCAGCTCCAAGTGAAACTTACTCCAACATGCTTGACACCAACCAGTGATTCAGCTGCCTATGTGGATAGAAATACCATAGCCATACATTTTACACCACATGTGTTTAGGTCCTGTGCTCTATGTGATCTGCAAGAGGAAATGGACCGAGACCACCTTAAAATATGCCCGGCCACTTCTAGTGCCCCATCCATCAGTGAAAAATATTGGAGAGCAAGAGGATTAATGACTTCATTGTCAGAAATCCAGCATTAGCCGCTAACAACAACAACAACAACAACAACGTGTGTTTAGGTAGCAAAGGTACACTTAAAAATGTACAGTGTACACCTTTTCTTATATATCCCAGTATTCATAAAGGGAACTGCGTTGCAAGTTTTAGTGAATAAAATGGTTAATTTGAGACTATAACTTCAAACAAAATATTTAATGGAAGCATACCCACCTCTGTGGTGTGGGAATTGCCTATCTGCCTCACATTCAAGAGGTCCAAAGTTTGAATCTCAGTTAGAGTGACTTAACTGGGTAAGATTTTCCTTATCCTGAGAACACAAATCTTAGGTAATTAAGCTCAAGGAATCCTGGGCCCATTTGAGTATCATTTCATTCATTCACCATCTAATAAGACCTACCTGTTAAATTACATTAATTCATCAAAATATGCAAGAAATGTGATATCCTTGAGAATTGACAATGGTCAAGAAAATTATATTATTGAAAAGTTAAAATAAAGCAAGCAGTTTTTAGCAAATGCTTTTCAGCACAAAAATAAATTGAAACACCAAAAGAAAGGATACAAGACCACCTTACTGGATGTAAAAATGATGGGTGGAGAAACAAATAGAAAACAACAGTTTTGAACATACAGTTTTAATGCAGTAAGAATAACATAACAGCATCAGCCATATTTTACATCATAGTTTCTGCCATGGTTAAACACATTTTCATAAGAATAAATAAGAAAGGCTTTAGAACAAATGCTGAACTCTGCACTATGTCAAAAATGTTGATGCTACATCTGATAAAATATAGCAATAGATAATTACTGAATAAAAACCAAGTTTAAAATAAGTAGGTATGATTTAGAAGAAGAGCATTTTTTTTTTGCCCTACAAAGCAATTTAGTTCTGTGAAACAAAATCTGGATACATGTCTTGCTCAAATACCTTGACTAAGGCAGCTTTTGTTGAACAATGGGGTTAAAGTAAGGTTAGGGTACTCAATGGTGGAAATTGTACCTACTGGTGTACATGGCCAAGTGTCAGAAGGTTTGGTTATAATTCTTTCCAGATCTCCCTCACTCTGTAAAGATGACCCTTTACAGTCCAATGCTGACATATGGCATCATTATGTATACTTATTTGAAATATGATTTGAAGCTTTCCTGGCGATGAACATACTCAAGATGTTCTCGGGCTTCTAGCCAGGTCATTCATCCTGAAGATGGGAGAGATGTACACTCCCGAAACGTCGATGGCTATGCATCATTACACCTGCTAGAAGCCTGAGAACATCTTGAGTATATACTTATTTGTCTTTGGAGAACTTGACTTGCAAGCATTTTGTTTCAATGACCTATATTTGCGATAAATACTTCATTAAATTTGATATTAGCATAACCTTAAATTAAAGTCTTTCCTTTCTTTTCTTTTTTAATATAAATTTGAAGCATGTGTTAAGTTATAATCTTGACACTTTGATTGCCATTTATTTTACATGGGTCCACCCCATTGTTTGCCAGAGACTTGGTAATACAACAGAAATTATATGAAAACCTAGCTAGTGATGTTCATCGCTGAGCTATAAATCTAAGATTAAGGAAAACCTTAAGGTTCAAGTAATTCCCATACGACATGAGTTTAGAAAACCCAGTTTCAGCCAAAAATAAATTAAGCTGGAAAAGATTAATTGAGTAATGATTACAGTAGGTGTTTACAAATGATTTGTCTAAATCTCTACCATAGTTAAAACAAAATGAATCATCTGAACATAACTAATGCAGAATTAGTTGCATGTGCAGAGTTCATCATTCGTTAATATCTAGAGATTATTATCACTGTTTTTTGAAGTTCCAACTTTAATTAGTATTCATTTAGATTTATGTTTGACAATGGAAGAAACCATCTGTAAAAACAATGGACTTTTACATTCTATAAAAAATGTTCTAAGGCATTATGATGCCTTTCTTCTTTCGCTCCCTGACCTTTTAAAATGTAAAAGGAGGGAAAGAATGCAACTAGTTCACATCAAAATAACACATTTTGCCACTGTTGAACACAGGTTTGTCCTCACACGACACTAATGGCATTAAATACACGGTTCTTAAGGTATTAAGATTAACCAAAAATCACATGGATATTATTGTCCCTATTTTGGGAAATTTCAACTGCTATTGAAAACTAAATCATAATCTTGCTGTGCTGTTTTATTCATTTTTTGCATATAACAATCCAGTTGAAATAATTTCATTTTGCAAATATCACCTCACAGTTTTAGCCATACACCACATATTCTTTAGGGATTTCCAGAGTTAAAATTGACTTACATATTTGGAATGGATGGACTTTTCAATGGCCGGATGTATGTATGAAAATAATTTGTCAAAATAAAATATAAAATAATTGTATCATAGGAGTATGGTCATATTAGGAATGGGTGTACATAAGCAGCATCTGTTACATTAAGAATTAACCAAACATAAATATTAATTACAGGTATTATTTTATAACCCAAGATATCATTTATGTACATTTAAAAACATAGCAATGGCAAACCAATTTTAAATACTCAACTATACTTGCCTTTATGACATTACAGCTGTTCTCTTATGTAAAGCAACTAATATTGCAGAAGCAAAATAGGTTAAATACATTACTATGGGGTAACCAAGAGATTACAGCTTACAGATTACTATAGTTGCTGCCACGAGTGAAGGCAGTTGTGCAGAAGACAAATATTCAACGACATCCCAGTCACATGTTTTCTAGCCAAACAGGCGTAGTCTGTTTCAGAGTGCATGTGAGAGTACTGTCTACAGTTTGACAGCGAAATTAAATAATTCTGAGCAATAAGTTCACTCCATTGCATGATAGTAACTTTGTTAAGAGTTCCAATGAAGGCAGAAGCAAAAAAGCATTATGTTTACAGTCAAACCAGAGAAATGGTGTATAATGTGTACAAATACTTCCTGAGAAAGATGGGAAACAGTTGCAGCGCAGTATTTCCCCAACTACCCCTAACTGTACGTTATATGTCTTTTACCACCATCATTCCTGACAGCTACTCTAGACACTGAAAAAGGGAACAAAGCACTTTCTGGCCCCCTAACTTACTAAGCTAGGAACATTACCCCCTCTCAACAGTTTTATTGAAGGGGCCTCCCCCTACCTAAAATTCTAAGTTAGAATAAATGGAGTTGCAACATTTTCAACATTTTTAAAATAGTTGAGATACCTGCAAACACTGATTTGAAGCTTTCCCAGCATTGGTTACTGATCGTAGTTTCTTGGGCTAACAGCTAGGTAATATTTGGGTAACTGTCCAAGCTTTCAGCCGCCATCCTCAGGGGAACTGATGCTAGACGACAGATGTCACAATATTCATTCCTAGCTGGTGGCGGATAAGATTCACCTACTTTCTTCCCATTGGTTGAGCTCCGGCAATTGGAGACAAGTGTCACAGAGTTGGCCAAGAAGGTGGAGAATCAATCAGGCGACTGCTGGGCTTCCTTGTGCTATGGTTGAAAGACATGCTGAATAACTGGCATCCATGTTTTGCTGTTTTGAAGGCCTTCATCCCTGTTAAAGTTATTTCTATTAGCTTTAATGCATAGAAAAAAATTAAAAATTATTTTGTTGTTTAACGACGCTGTCAATTGCCAGGATCACATCAGCGTCGCCGGTGTGCCGGAATTTTGTCCCGCAGGAGTTCTTTTACATGCCAGTAAATCTACTGAGATGGAGCTGTCGTTTTTAAGCACACTTAAAAACCATCAGATTGGGCCGGATTTGAACCCGCAACCTTGGGAACAGTAGGCCAGCGTCTAACCAACTGAGCCACCCAGACCGACTTAATGCATAGAGTCTTTTTAATCAACCTGTCATAATACTTTGAAGACTTTTCTTGTATTCTTGTAGAGGTAAAGTTGATTTTGTGATCTGTATTATATGTGTGCTCAGCCAATGCCAATCTTTCTGGGTAACCTAGTCTATAATACAACGTTGATGTTCTTTGATATGATCTCCTACAGTTCTGCCTGTCTTTACTATACAGGGTATTTAAAAAAGAAGTGTCCGATATTCCAGCAGGAGTTGGCATTGGCCAAAACTAGAATAAATATTCCTATAAGCATATGTCAAGAAGCCAATACTTTTTGAGATAAGAGATGCATGCACATTTTCGATAGGTTTGGCACACAACAATGTCTTTAAATGTTCCCATGACCAGAACCTAATGGACTGAGGTTTGGTGAATGTGGAGGCCATGCTATGAGACCTCCTTGGCCAATCCATCTTCCATTAAATGTTTGGTTTACGTATTGTCGCACAATGCATACAAAATGGAATGGTGCTCCATCATGCATAAACCAATTGTGTCATCCTTCCACAAGCACAACTCCTCCAAAAGTACGATTAACTCATCGTGCAGGAATCAATGATGCACTGCACCTGTTAATCTGTTCGGTAAAATGTATGGTCCTAGAAGTCTGTCACCCACAATTGCTGCCCACACACTGGGACTAAAGTGATCCTGATACTTAAACCAAACCTTTAATGGATGGTGGATTAGTTGAGGAGGTTCAGTAGTATGGTCTCCATGTTCGTTGGACCTCAATCCATTGGATTTTTGGTTATAGGGACATTTAAAGACATTGGTATATGCCAGATCCATAAAAAATGTGGATACATTGGACATTTTTCTAAAAATGGCTCACATTTCAACACGTATTTGTTTCCAGATATATGTTTATAGGAACATTTATTCTATTTATGACCAACCCCAATGCCTGTTGCAATATCGGACACTTTGTTTTTAAACATCCTGTATAAACTTTGCTGCAGCTGCATGGGATTTCATAAATGGGCAGTTATCCAAATTTGAACCTGTTAGCTCGAGAAACTATCATCAATATCTTCAACTGTATGTGCTTAGGCTTTCACAGCCAGTGTCCATTTGGAATAAAATATCTTCCGGGCTTATTATTTAATTTTATTCCAAAATATCTTCAAGTGTTTACAATTATTTTGCAAATTTATATTCATTCATTCTTCTTCTTTGTATTCTTTGTCTTCCTCTTCTTGTTATTATTATTACTACAACTGCTATTTTTATTCTTATATCCTTGTGCTTACATTTGTTCAAAAGGTATGCTTTTAACAAAATGCACAGATCACCTGAAGTGTTTTTCAACTATCTCAATTAATTATTGGCCAATTCCTTCCATTTTTAATTGTAATTTTGAGAACACTGCACTGTTGGATTAATAATACACACTTCCGTAGAATGTGACTTATCATTTGATCTCCATTATAACAGACATCCTAGATGGAATATAATAAAAGGGTCAAATATGTATAATAATGTAAAAATCATAAAATATCAAAACATTTATATTAAAACCAAGATAAAACATGTAACAATGTTGAAAACAGGTCAAATTTCCAGAAAATGAACAATAATGTGGAAACCAGGAACAAAATTTGGGAAGGGAAGAGTTAATGTTGTAAAATTGTGAAAAATTATTTAATAACATTGAAAATTTAATTTAAAAGGTCAGTCAATTAATAACACTAAACAACACTTACAACATAATTTCCCAGAATGCGTTTCGAAGGTTAACTTTCCTCCATTATCAACTGGACCATAACTGGGTTTCCATGGTGTTTCATGGTGCGAATGGCGATGCTTCTTCTGATGAAAGGAAGGTAACATTGAAAATCTTTGAAAAGGTATTAAAAAATAATTCTTGCTACTAAAGAATTTTCATAAAATATTACGTACAGTAAGCAAGGATGAAAATTAATATAATAAGAATGTTTGCACTGCACTAACTCATAATGTGTCTCCAAACTAAGGATTGTTTTATTCGATGAATGCATCCAGAAAGGTTGTAGTTCCTGTAGGCATACTGTAGTAACCAGCTGGTCTGGATCATACTGTCTAGTATGGAGGGAAGAGATGGGAAAGATAAAATATTATCACACTTCATGTTGGGATGAGATCTCAGGTGCGTTGCTTAAGAAAGTGGGCATAGGCAGGAGTAGATTGAAAATGGTACACCTCTAATACAGATACATACTTATTTGATAGGGTAGATGCGTATCAATAACATCTGTGTGAGTATTTAAAATTGGTTCCATGACTTGAAAGTATTAATTCATTTTCTTTAATATGGATGATCTTCACTTGTTTAAAAATAGTTTAAATATTTTTTAAACCAAATATATATGAATGCTTCCCTCTTCCTTTCTAAAACTTTTACATTTACAACACATACAGTGTTTTAGATACTTTCCTTGGAATACTTATGCGACCATGTCTAGGCTTGTTATTTGGGGGCCCCAAGCACAAAAGCATATTCCACAGCCAGTATGGTAATACAGTCAACCAAGTATAAACATTACATAACAATTAATACTACATAAATCAACAAAATGATTGATAAAGGAGGGAACATATTATAAAATATATTTGCATTTTTCACTTTAACTATTAAATTTCAGTTTTGTCACAACAGTACTCAGTTCCTAAGTTGTTTTAAGAAACCCAAGATAAGAACTTTACACTTAGAATAACATTTATATTAAACATAAGCAATGATATTACTCATAACCTTTAAAAAGAACTCCAAATGTCACTTAGCAAACAAGTTCATTTATTTCAAACCATGTACAGGCTGAATTGATTAACATTTTGTCTTCTAATCAAGGCCTAAGCATGATTTTCTTAATGTTAGAGTTTGGTTACTTAAATAATTCTGCTTATCTGCTAGAATGTAAAAGGCTTGTATAAGAAAAGATTGTCATAGCTTGCCTCTATTGCTAAGGCCTAAACATTGTAATTTGGTGGCAGCAACCAGAGTATGGAAAAATTCTCCTTTTGATACATGCAAACTTCTACAAGACTAATGCAACTTATTTGCATAGTGACACTATGATGTTAAAGCTTGAGAGCATTTCTAAGATTGTTAAAATAAAGCATCAATTTATATAGTACCTAGTTACTTCACAAAGTGTAATTTAAGCTCTTTATGTAATGGCAACTTTTAATTTCTAAAACACAATTTTAATATGCATATTTTACATATGTTTGGCTTATAATAATGCTCATACTGTAACATGTAGTTAATTATTCAATTATAACAAATATTGGCAAACATGAAAAGTGGTAGAAGAGTAACATAGATATCATGGCAACATGCCAGTATAACACTGACTCACATGTTTCACCATAGATGTCTCTAGCAGTTAAAGTAACTGCACTAAAAGCAGGAGTTTCAACTTCAAATTCCGGGTACATCATTCAATTTTTCAATCTGTTTTACCTTAAAAAATCCTTAGGCCAGGTTGGGCATTGTGATGAAAGAATAATTAATGTACACTAACTGACCTTATAGTTATTTAAGTATGTGTGGCTTCAGAATTTAAGTACTTGCTCATTTGTAGCCCCTTGATATACTACAGTAAAACCTGACTAAACCAGACCCCCTATATACCGGAAACCTGAACAACCGGAAAATAAATCTCAGAACAGAGCTATTTCCTATGTTAAATTACACTCTATACTGGAAAACTGCCTAACGTGAAAATGCAAGTTTTTCTGGAACTGTTTGCATAAATAACCTAAGACAGATTCTCATTATGCTCAATACATAGTTACGTGCTTTGATAATGAACTTGCCATGACTGAAGACATTCAAGTGTTCTCTTGTGAAGAAAAGTGTTCTCTTGTGAAGAAGTCAGAACAGTGAACTTTAACGGATATGTGGAGGAAAAGAAACTAATGGAGAAACTGCAATTATGTATGACATGTAAGTTGAAAATACAGCAAAACATACAATTAAACCTATTTTTATTTACAAAATTTTATTTTAAATTATTCCTTCAGTTTAATTCTGTCCAATTCTATTTTTTGTACTTTGTTTTACTCAAATATGTACAACACTTTGTCAGACAGAAACCTGCAAAATGGAAAAATGGAAAAATATCACTGGAATGATCACGTTCTGTTTTAGGCAGGTTTTACTGTTTCACCTTGATGTGGCAGGGGGCTTAATATCTGATGATCCAAATGACCTTACTGGGAAGGTTGACCTCCATTAAATCTTGCTGGTGGGTAAGAGATGAGGGGAATTAAATATGTTATGCTGGCCAACTGTGACGGCACATATCAAAGCAAGTTTGGGGCTGGACTGCCCCGCACCAGTGGCGTTACATGCATTAAAGCTGCTCAAGGTCAGGTTGCCAAACGCCACTATTTGTGAACATATGACAAAAATCAGAACAGCAAGCCCAAATTACCTTACTGGGAAAGGTTGAAAACTAAGCTAAGCTAAGCCCCGGCACAACAGCCCACGAAGAACCAAGTCTTACCACCCAGCCGCTGCATCCCCCACCTCGACCCACTACAGGCATCATTGGTGGGGTACAGAACTGGAGAGTGGTACATGGCCAGTCCTGATCCCTCCCAGCCAGTTATACGGTCTTCACGACCTGGGGCCACTACTTTACTGGGCAAGGTTGATCTCCTTTAAATCCTGCTGGTGGGTAAGCGATGAGGGGAACTAAATATTGTGACACTGGCTGACTGTGGCGGCACATATCAAAGCAAGCTCGGTGCCAGGCTGTCCCACACCAGTGGCAGTACATGCATCAAAGATGTTCAAGGTCAGGTTGCATAATGCCACTGTTTGTGAACATATGACAACAATCAGAGCGGCAAGACAAAAATGGTTTTTGAGATTATTCGTGAAGTGTCAAGCAGCTGGTGTATTTGAGAAATTCCTGAAAAGTTGAAGTTCGAGAAAGGTCCACGTTAAATCATACTCACTCTATAAGGGGGCAAGGTGATGAGTGAGTGAGTGTATGGGGTTTAACGGCCCGTTGACGAGGTCATTTGGGCTCACAAGGCGATGAGAGTTAGTCAGTTTCTAGTCTGTCATTGAGTCCAGAACGAGATAACTGAATGTGTACCGTCATACCGAAAGGAAGATAGTGAAGCAGTTAATGAGTGTTAAGTGGTCAGAGCTAGTTTTTGTGAGACAGAGAACCAAAAGACAGAAAATTGTGTGTTAAGGCTATGAGAAGACAACAGCTGTAAGTTGTAATATCACAAAGAACTACAGACTGTGTTAACAAAGAGAAAAAAGCCATGTATTTATGCATTCAATTAGAAGAAAGTAAAGTTACAAAAGAATAAGTGGGCTAGACTTTTCTTGTTTTGTTACATTTTGTAATTTTTGTATAGTCAACAATGAGGGAGCGGCATCTGGGCAGCCATATCCACATTACAAAAGTCTTGAATGGTCAACAAAATGGTAGTAATAGCACAGCTAAATTTTAAAGGCTTGAAGAGTGGAAGAAGTACCCCTCTCTGACGGGGTGGTTACCCAGAGAAGCATAGTTAGATTGTTCAGAACCAGCAGCCCTTCTGCCATCCTTGTCCTGCGAGATGCTTGTAACCCTTCCAGGAGACATTTTCTTTCTGAACAGCTTCACAGAACTCATTATTTGCAAAGAATTACCAAGGAAGATGTTGGATGTCATAGGAAGCATTGGGCTGATGTTTTATGAAGCCAGAATGGGTTGTTTTGTAATCTTTCTAGTGATGATCATAATGTAAGTTACCATTGAGGTACATGTGTCATGTCTGAATTGAGATACTTGGGAAAAATTGAACTCATTTTGAGGGCAGTCCAGAAAGTCCCAGATGTTTTGGCCTATCGTGGAGATGAGTAGAGCTAGAGATGCCAATTTGGTGTCAGAACGTTCCTACATTCAGTACGCATCCAGCTGTGGTAGCGCAAGGATTCTGCCTTCCTTACTTTGCTCTCTGTGAGTTGTCAAAATGTGCGCTGCAATAAAAAACCCCACCACTTGTGAAGTGCGGTCTATGATTAAGCTTTTGTTGTCTAGAAGCAACAAACCAATTGAAATTTATCCTCAACTTTGTGATGTTTACGAACAGAAAATAATGAGTGAAAGCCGAGTCGGTCAATGGTGCATTGATCTTCAAAATGGCTGTACCAATGTTCACAATGAGAACGCAGAGGTAGGCCTAACCTTGTGACTGATGAACTGCCAATTAAAATCAATGACAAATTTCGTGAAAATTGTCATTTCACGATTACAGAACTTAGGAAATAGTGATGAAGAAATGGCTTGGTACAAAACCTTTGACACTGACGCTGAACTGCTTGCCGGTGTAAACCAGTGGTTGAAATAGCAGGCGGCAGATTTCTATAGAGAGGGTATTGAAATTTCAAAACATCTGGGACTTTCTAGATTGCCCTCATAATTTAATGTCATGTCAACATGTTGCCATGGGAGCTTAATGGTTAGAGCAACTGCACAGAAAGTGGGAGATCCATGTTCTCATCCCAGTTATGGTATTGAATTTTTCAATGTGATTCTACCTTCATGCCATAACTATGAGGGGTTGGCTCAAAAGTAAGTTACATTATTGTTTTAAATGCACATGGTAGGGAGGAAAGGCTCAGGAATCACAGGAAAGCTTGATTTGGGTGTAGTGTACTGTAAAATTCCTAGGTTGGTAGTAACAATGGAGACTTCACTTGCTCCTACCGCCAATTGTGAAATTTGTGAAGTTTGCGCTGTAATCCTTTTTTTTTTTTTTTTTTTGATGGTGTCTGGTAAAGGTATTATGTCAAGATCAATAGTTTCTCATTGACATGCGTCGTTCATTGAGGACGTGGATACAAAAGGGTGAGCCAATACCAAAACAGGCAAAAGTTGTTGCATCAGATGACAAGGTCATGGCAACAATATTCTGGGATTCAAAGGGAGTACTGCTGATCAATTATCTGCTCCATGGACCATGATGACAGCTGCTTGCTATTGTGTGGTGCTGATAAAACTCAGAAGGGAGATTCAAAACTGTAACGGTATTAGAAGCATTACCATTGTTTAATATAGAAGAAATTATCATAGACTTGGGAACAGCCAGAAGGGGTATGTTCTGAAAGTGGAACGGTTAGTGTTCACGTAAACAGTGGAGTTGAACTGAAGAGGACGTGGAAAATGGAACCGTCTGAAGTTGTCAATCCCCATTATGCATTTCCAGTAGGATTTGTATTAATATGCGTCGTTCTTGTATTTGCATTTGGATTCAAATCTGCGGAACAGACTGTATTTGCCCAGCTCACGTATACCTACAGGCGATGACCGGAAACCAACCGACAAGAGAAGTAAAATTAAGAATAAGCAAAAGTCACATGTTGAGCAAGGAAATACATCAAGTGATGAACAAGCAGATATAAAAGGGACCACTAAAAAGATGCTGAAAAGAGCAATCCAACAAAACTGTTTCTAAACAAGATAAAAAAAAGCAAGAAGCTTTACCTGTATGTTATCAAACTAATTACTGGTAAACAACAAAAAGAAAATCGAGAATCAATAGCAAAAGTAAAGGAGAAGAAATTAAGAACAGAAAGCTGAAAGGAACCAGGGATGTACTCCTGGTGGAATTCTACCAAGATAAAGAATCAAAGAGAATGTAATTCCATTTTCTGTCATGATATAGGAGCATTCAGGGGGTTGTGTTATATAGTTTAGGTCCAGTTTATTGTAAAAAGAAAAAAGAAGTCTTGAGTTTTGAAAGTTCGTGTAGTTAGGACAAGTTTCAAGTTTCAAAAAAAAGTTTTAAATGTTTGAATTGTGTATGTGATTTGTGGTTTTCTTGTATTGTTAATTTCACCAGATCTGATGTAATGTTAGAAAAGTTTTACTTAGCATATAGATATTGTTTAAACCTTTTAAATTATTTTAATAAATTTTAATTATGCATGTGTTCTTTAATGTGAGCTTGCTCGTCCTGAAGATCCGGCGGATAGGAATTAATCAAAGGGGAGAGATATTTAGAAGGGTAATTTAATAGCTAATACCAAAGTGGCGCAAAACAAAAGGAGAAAGTTGAGCAAAAATGTTTTCTGTTCCATTATGATGCTTGCCTGCACACTGCACTTGAAAACTCAAGTACTGTTTGAGCAGTTTAAATGGGATGTTTTCAGTCACCCACCTTACTCACCTGACCTTGCACCAAGTGATTACTATGTTTTTCCCGAACTACAGCAACACCTCGGGGGAAGGCGCTTTGTAAATGACAATGATTTAAAACAAGAAGTGCAAAGATGGCTAGCCAGTTGGAGGAAGAGTGGTTTGATACTGGTTAAAAAGCTGTTATTATGGTATCAAAAATGTATTGAGATTCAAGGATATTATGTAGAAAAATAGTTATTGAATGTAGCTTTCAAAATATATGCTTTTTAAAATATTTAAATATTTTGTTATTTTTTAAAAAATTGTGTAACTTACTTATGAGACACCCCTCGTAGTTGGTGGAAATAGAATTAGTGGGCAAAAGTATATTCAAAGAGCCTTTTGCAGTTAGTCGAGAGTGGCACAGTTAGCTCATGCATTCTATAGAAATACTGGAAAGCACTTATGGTGATATGAATGAAAAAGTAAAAGAGTGCTTGCGACATGTAGAACATCTTTAAGTTTTGCTTTTATGTTTTTTACTTGTTTTGGTGTTTATAAAAAAAATTTCTGATGTCTATAGTTTCCTTCCTTACTTTTTTTCATGTAAGCAATTTCAAATTATGTTAATTTTGTTCACTGAGATTATACGCATTTTTAATTGAACCATTCTTAAAGTGTATGTAAATGTATTCATAGCAACAAGAAACGGTTTAACCAAGGCACTAATATAGTTTCTCTTTTTTTTGTTTATTTTTCATTCCACCACTGTCGCATCAAGTACTGTGAGGTTTAAGGTGCACCATCTATACCCTAGGAGAAATAACCTGGCACCTGACAGCCTCATCACTGACGTGGCTCATAAGGGGCGAGTAGGGGGGCTCGGCTTATCACATCCAATCACATTATGAATACACCATGTAACTATCACGTGTGCAGAGGTGTGTACTCACCTATGTTGCAACATATGCATGTTATTCCCGGCTTCTGCCTTCTGCATTCCATGTGTTTTGCCATTTGCAACAATATATTGTTTGAGTGTTTAGCAAGTGCAGAGTGAAAGAAGGTGACTTACGAATCAATTGCATACAGCAGTGTATCTGGGGTGATTGTAGTTTTATTATTTCATACATGTTATGTAGTTTACAGCTGCATATTTCAGTGTTTTGTTGCATTTGTAACAGATTTTAGTGGTCTTGGTTACACTGTGTTTTGTTTAAAAATGGCTTATAGTCCTGGAAAAGCCAAAAAGCGTGTATTGGATACAGGAATAACCCTAAAATGTAAGGCCCAGGAGATGTCAAATAGCCATAAGAGAATACTTTGAAAAAGAAAAGGAAACTGGTGGGCCTCTTATGGTAGAACCATTGGCCACAGATAGCAAGTGAATAAGTGGTAATACTGCGACAGCGGCCGGCAGGCAGCTTTAACGTCAGGTGCCAAGTTATTTCTCCCTGGGTATAGCGATAAGATTATGTACCTTGTAGGTAAAAGTTTGAGCATTTGGAAATTTGAACAGCATCTTGCACATTGTTCATAAGTTCAGCAATTGGGGCATTGTAAAACACCTTGATAAGGTCTGTAAAATTCTAGATTCGTGCATACAGAAGTTCAAAAAAATAAATGAAAGCCTGGTTCCAGCATATACATTTTAGTTCTGTTTTTTAATGTATTTAGTAAATTAAAATAAAACCAACACCTAAAATGTAACTGAATTTGAAAAAGCATTAGAAATACTCACAAGCTCTTATATAAAATAGGAAATAGATATAAAGTATATCTTACAGTGAGAAAGTACAGTCTTAAACTTGTTACACTTTAAAATGTATACAAATTATAACCACATTCTGCTATATAAAAAGGCAAGAAGAAACATAAAAGGCCCTGCCTTGCAAAACTTGTACTTTCTCATCAATGGCTTATTCCCCAGGTCTTACAGCATAGTAACATTGTAAATAAGAAAGATACGTTCTTTGCACTCAGAAAAAGCTACTTGAGGCCCTGAAAATAAAAGCAGGAAGCCCAGGTACATGTCGAAGAGTACACATAATAATTACATTATTACAATGTTATCAGCTTTCCTAAAAAATGCAACAATTGCACTTAATACTATCTATAATGTGCTTTATGGAAAGTACAGTATAATAGTAATAAAAAGGGGAAGAACTATGGCATTAAAATTTAGGTTTTCCCCGCAGTTCTTTTTTAAAAAATAGCGAGAAATTCTCATATCTAACTGTTAAAACTTTTTTGAGAGCCTATGCTGGACTAATGCAACAAGCGTAACCAAGTTACGGTCCTAATTTATCTAGTATATGTGAATAAACTCAGTCATATTGACAGTACTTTTCAATCCTGAGATTGAAGTAATGTTAATACATTTCGGCAGTGTGGTGGAGCTACTGGGTCATCTCTCTGTCTTGTTATGTTTCAGGAAAAGCTAAGTGAGCTTTGTACTCAGAAAATGCAATGAATTACATACTTAGTCGAACATCCTTCATTATTTCCTTCATGTTGCTCATAGCTACCTCACTGATCATAATCACAGAATAAATTTTGATTTTTTACCGATTCATTATTAATTATGTTTTATGTGTTTGATCTCCGAACATGTTCCTCCAATGTAAACTTTCAACTATGTAACTAAGTTTAATCTTGTTTGTAGTATAACTTTACACAAGCAGAGCATGCCAGTCAATAGGAAAATGAAAGAGTAAAAACGAGGTTTGGGTTTACAGTCATGTATACCATAGTAATCATGGCAGCTTTCATTATTTTTCACCATACTTCAAGTTTCTAATATCACTTTTTTTCTTCTAACAAGGAGAGCCATTCTCAAAACCATGGAAAAAGTAAAAGAAATTACTTATCAAGTTACTGTAATTCACTGTCATTTTCATCACTTGTATATGCTTGTGGAAGATCAATGAATGAAATGTACAGCTCTTGCTAAACTTGCTGAACATAATAGACTGACACCAAAAAAGTAGGAATTACAATTTTTACTGGTCAAAGCATCATAAAAACAATATTGATTCTTTGCTTTTGAAAGATAGGTTTTATATTTTTAAAAAAATGAAAGTTGCGCTGAGGATTTGAACATGTTGAAAGGACATCTTAGAACATTTGGTTCTGTTAGTTATTAATTATATCATTTCAACAGAGTAGCATAATATTGAATTGAAAATTAAGTGACTTAGTAAGATATCTGTCAAATTATTATTAACTCTTTGGAAGAAAATTGACATTTTAATTCCAATAGCCAAGATAACCTAAATATTTTTATAGAACCATTAAGGTAAATGCTTTCCTTTCTGTCGCTTTGCACTTCTATGGCTTTTTACTGAGCTAATAAGGCCTCTGACTTTGGATAATGTGATGGAATCAATATTAAAACTGAGGGTGGTTAAAAATTCAGAACTGCTTTAGTAGGAAAGCTATGAATGGACCTTTTCAACCACTAAGGTACACGAAAAAAATACCTGGAAAGATACTTTATGTTCCATTTGTACAGAAAAGAAATATATACCATTAGCATCTAATGGTTATTTTAAAGCTACTGTAATTGGAGAATACAGCAAATGATTGTTTCCATGTTAAAGCATTTTTTTTCAATTCTGAAGCTATACATTTCAAACAGAACTTCCTTCATTAAGAGAGACAAGCCCAGCGTGAGGGGGATTGCCGTTTTCAGAAGATATTTGGGGCTAGCTGAAGTTTCCACACTGAGACTGGCCTTTTAAACACAGTAACCTGCCCCTGCTCTTTGCCACCTAGTATAAACATATACAGTGGTACAGATGGTGTTTCAGTACTGAAGCAGCCCAAATCTTCTTCGTCTTCTAACTCAAAAGCTTGCTTCTCTGCCCTGCTAGCACTGCTGGCTCTAGATTTTTTTCTCTTCTCTACTCCAAGAGTATTGTATGGTGAACCCAGGGCCAGAAATTGTGGAGGTCCTCCAACTCTTTTGTTGGGCGTTGTTGCAGGAACAACTCCTGGAGTGGTAGCAAGAGATGGTGGCTGTGACCATGAGTCTAAACTTTGTAATTCCATCAGTTCTTCTTGATAGAATTGCCGAGAAATGCTGCGGCCTGAAGCATCTTCTAGCACACTATCTGGAGGACTGTTTAATAACCGGGCATAGGTCTGAAAATGCTGTTTGTTTTGTGCTACCTGTGATGGAATAGACTCATTGTCTCCTGTTGCTGGTCCTGAAACATGCCAGGATTTTCTCTGCCCTGCTGATGCTAATATTGTTTGAATATCAGGTCCCAGATAATTGGGATTACAAAACCCAAAGGGGCCATCCTTAGAAGGTGTTTTTGCCTTTCCATTGCTTTTACTTCCTATTGAAAGCCTTCCTAAACTAAATTCTTCAGAGTGTTGGTAGTATGGGAGATGATAGTGGCTATCAACTGGGCTAGGTCTGGTGCACATGCTATAATTACTTGCAGAGGAAATGCGGTTCACAGCTTCAATACTTGCATAATCGGAAGTTGACACTGTCTCATCTGAAACTTCTTCATTTTCTAACACAGAATGTCTTGTACGGAACCTGACAGAGGCAGACTTAGGTATAGCAGTAACTTTTTCTGTGTTCTGGGAGGATGTACTAGGACAATCTAAGGCACCAGCTGCCAAGAGGTGTGAATTATAACTTTCGCTCCTTTTCTTACCATTTTCACCTCGAAAAGTTGGTTGAAATTGCTGATGCAAAACAGAAAAGTCTGTGACATTAGCAGAAGATGGAGAAGGCTGCACCTGAATAAGCTTTTCATCATCCTTATGTTGCTGAGCAGATGAAGTATTTACAGGATCATCACCTTCATTGTCATCTGTGTCTGTATCCACAAAGACAAGACGTGTAACCTCCACGGGGGTCAGTACAGGTGTAGGAAGTGTTGATGAAATGGTTCCAAAATTTGGCACTGAAATTGGATCCCGGGACAGAGTTCCACATCTTCCTGTTGTTGGTGCAACAGATACTTTTCTTTTCCCACCATTTTGAAAAGCCTTGGTACAGCCACTATGGTGCTTTACCATATGTCCGGAGTCCTGTTCATTTTCACCACTTGTAGTTGGTGTTGGGGGTTCCTGATGCTTCCTCCTAGAGATAACATTGGCACTTTGAGATTTAACCATAGTGTTCTTGCTGGGAGTGGAGTCACAGTCACGATGTGGCACTGCATCTTCTTCGTCTTCTCCCCCAGGTGATGTGCACTGCTGCTGGTGTAACAAGCTCTCCGTGCTGTCATCATGACTACTGCTACTGAGTACACTATAGCTGCACTTATGGTGGCTCAACCTGGAAAGGTTTATTTGCGAAAGCTTGGAAATTTCCCTAAGAAAACTGTTAGCCGCTTGAGTTTGACCCGAGGGAGTGGATGCTATTCCTGGATCACGTCGTCCGTTTACACTTCCACTAGCTTCCAACTGTTCCAACTGCTGATTGACAGAACTACCGTCCACATAGTTACCCGGAGTGGGTCTGAACACATATTTCCGTTCGCAAGGAGAAACCCTGTTAGTAGGATGGTACGAAGAGTGGCGTGGATTCAGCGCAGTGCACCGGTCCACGGAGCCTCCGCCACGCGATCGGTGGTGGCTTCGACCTTGTGATGCAGAAGAGAAGCTCGTGGCGAGTGCAATTGCATCCGAAGGCTGCTGGAAGACCGGAGAATCCTGAAGAAGCAGCTCTGAAACAGCAAGTGCGACGCTCTCCGCTCGCGGTTGAGGTCGAGGTCCCTGTATCTGTAGACGTTCCCACGATTCCGTCCCTGGAACAAATATTTCACCATAAATATATGATAGTCTTGCCGTTTCGATTAACTTTGCAAATGAAAAACCCATGCTAGGTACATAGTAATTTTAACTCCACTATTTGCTGCACTCTAATCAGTACGATAAGACAGAAACATGAGTCCTATAGAAAGAAAAGAATTTGTAAAAAAATATACAAGCTCCAAAGAACTGTAAAGGCATGTTTGTTATACAACCATGTGAAACAATTGCAGTAGCTCAGTGGTTTCATTTTCGGCTATCATACTGAAGGCTCGTGGTTGGATTTCCAGCTATAAGTGGTGAATAAGTCGCCCCTAGGGCCCTAACATTCAACTACCTCATGTGAAGTATTCCCGGACCCATGGATCAGTTCAAGACGAAGTCCATAGCTCCTCTCGTTCCTTCGCTATCCCCATCGTCATCCTATGGATGTGGGATACCATATTTCGGTGTGGGAAGTGTGGGAGGAATCTGGGTAACAGTGGTTAGGTATCAAAGGAAGGTAGCACCAATGTTGGTATCGGCAGTAAGATGCTCCTACGAAAGGCAAGGGCAATCGAAGGATTTCTTTCAACACCCAGATATTAGTGAAGTCCTGCTGGGACCTGAGGGGTCAAGGGTGAACTTTATTGTAACGAAAATGTCAAATGCGCACGTAAGTGCTTAGGTACGGCCTTAGAGACCTCAGGCTGGCAATAGATGGAGCTGCTGGCTAGCTTACTCGGTGAGACTTTCACCTGCCAGGAAGATCCTGCAGGACTTGCAGCTGTGGCGCAACATGTACTGAGGCGACGTGAGAGGCGTTGTGACGGAGGGGTCTGTGTTTTCTAGTCTGTGCTGGTGTGTAGTGACCAACCTGGTTGTTCTCCATGCGGCAAAGTTTCAGTTAGAATGAGAGATTTGTGTCCCAGATGTGCTAGCAGATGTGGTTGCTCTGCTTGTGTCAGACTGTCCGTAGGGTTCAGTCTGTTGCGCCTGGCTTGTCCGGGTTGGCAAGCCGATTGGCCGAGTCGCGGAGGTAGGCGAGATGTCATGAGGTGGCCTTGATGGCGTGGATGTTTGCGCCAACTTTTTCTCCCGAGTTCGAAACTATGGAGCGGCGGAAGGCAGAAGTATGTTGATATGGTGAGTGATTGGAGGTCTACGAGAACAGAGTCGATGATATCTTAGAGTGATTTGTCTGGCGAGGGTGCGGAATCAGGTGTGTCTTGAGTGGTTGTTTGTACTCAGGGTGTGGCTTGTATCACCGGAGTCGTGTTCGTGTTTGACAAGGGAGCTGGCTGGAAATTAACTGTTCTTTTACACTAGCCATGTGTAGGACAAAGATTGGATAGTTAGAATCAAACTGGAAAATCCTATGGCATAGCCGGGATTTGAACCACAGATCTTCCGATCTCCAACCGGTTACTCTAACCACGAGCTGCCATGGTAACATGCTGGCATGACATTAAATTCTCTGGGAGCCAGTTGGAGAGCGCACCGATCGAGACAGCTATGTGCTAAGGTGAGCCTTGCATTCGGGAGGTCATGGGTTCGATTCCTTTTTTTTGTGGTTTTCCGGGTCGATAGATGAATGATGGGGTTGTTCCTCTTCTACTACGAATTCTCTGTCCATCATGTCTCCTCGCAGGGGGTTGCTATCCCTCAGCTGCTATGGTGCCAGCGCTCCGGATGCCTAGAACCTATGGTATACTTCTGACGTTATTAGATATATGTCGGGCCAGAAATCTGAGCCCTTCTCCTAAGGGGGTTGTTCGGATTGTGTTGGACTCGGCAGTGGTTCCAAAATACATGGGAGGTTTGGTACGTCTGGGCGGGATTGTGGAATACCTTAATGTCCGATGCCAGTCTGGAAAGCGGGGGAGGGGCCTTTTCTTCGCTTCAGGTATTACCCTAAGGAAAGCGCCACGGAGAACACTGCTACTCTTTTGAGTTGTTAGATGGAGGCTCGGCTCCGTGTAGATCTCTGTGCTCATCAATTCCTTACATTTCTCTCGGGGTTGAAGAACCGCTTGGTTGGAACACTA
Organism: Tenodera sinensis; assembly: GCA_030765045.1. Taxonomy (NCBI): domain Eukaryota; kingdom Metazoa; phylum Arthropoda; class Insecta; order Mantodea; family Mantidae; genus Tenodera; species Tenodera sinensis. The sequence goes on from CM060972.1 coordinate 44,130,627, forward strand.
AGGATCACTTCCAGAGATGGTTTGCGTCTGGGACCCCCAGAGGAGTAGAAGTAGGGTATGGACGAAAAGGGTTCATCAGTGAGCCAACTGTTGAGGCTATTGCATGCCAGACTCCAGGAGAAAGGGTTGAAGTGTGAGCGTTCTACGGGCATGTTGGAACCCGGCTGAGGAGTGCAAGCCAGAGGATCCCCAACGTGTGCTGGAGATTCTTCATCCCGACACCAGGGTTCGCCAAGTAGCCACCGGTCAGGCGACTACAACGTCACCCGTCCGCCGAGAACACCAGTTACAGTTTGCACAGTCTCCAACAGCAGCACCAAAGTCGCCCATCGCCAACACTTCCAACCCTGACCGGATTGAAATGAAGGTGAAATGAAATGGAGGTATGGTAAATTCAGGAGCTGTAATTATCCTTCCATTTGCCTGGTGATCCGGGAAAAATCCCGAAAACATCCATGGGTGAGGAAGGTTGGTCGCGGGAATCGAACCCACGACCTCCCGAATGGGAGCCTCACACGTTACCACGGAGCCATCTCGCTCGGTCCCTGGGACCATCAAGTTCAGCCGACATCAGGTAGTGCTCCATCTGGAATCGTTAGGGACCCCGTCTTTCCTAACGCACGTGGGATCTTCCCTCTCATCCCTCCATCCTGGGGGTCACGTTAGGAATAAAAACGACAGTTGCGATAAATTGCTACGTTTCTGGAGACCGCTCCCTGCAACTCCATCACAAGAGCGTAATATAAAGTTTGTGGATTACGGATTTCTTACCAAAGTGAAACCTCCAGAGCTCGTTGGTTGGATGGCCGTCTCTCTCCCCACCGAAGAGAAGCATGGAACTCGGCAATTTGCAGGCTGCGTGGCTATGTAGGGCCCCAGGACCAGGTTTAGCTCGGATACTGGTCCACGTTTTTGCTACTGCAAAGGAACCAAACATACACATTATAAACAATCGACTCACTCTTGCGCAAACTATTCTTATGAATTAAAACAGAAAATGATTATCTGGGCTTCTGGGCCGTGGTGTAGTGGAAAATCTCCTTCCAGACAATTCATTGGAAGCTGCGTCGAACATCCTCAGTGGTGTGACCGTAGCACTCTGCTGGTGTCGGTGACGACTGAAACGGAGTTACAAGTTATTTATTAATACGTATATACATGGCCTGATGCCGGTACATGGAACCCGGCTTTCAGGGCACAATTTTACATGTCCTTAAAGGTCATCTTATCTACAATGGCTTCTATCTTTCTAGTTTGTCCCGAACCCATACAGTAACTCGCTTTGGGTTACCGACGACAGCTTGGTCAGGTAGATTAACTTTTCTATCTTTTTTCATTGTTTTAACAATGATTTTTTGTTTTTATATACATGTTTACATTTATATACACATTTATAATTTACACTCATTTATTCAAACACACACACACACACACACTGGCACGCACACACCCATATAAACACATAGATAGCACTCACCCACAATATTTACACCACACACTATTTACAGCTTCCACTATTTGGCTGTGTGGACAGCATTGTTTCGGAGTTATGTACGCAGAGGCGGTTCCCTGTTATAGCAGTAACTCGGGTGGCCTCCTATCAGCTGTCTAGAATATTTTTACATGTCTGTGTTTTCGGTGTTTTGGCTCGCCACTGCCGATATTGGTTATGGGCTGGTTCTCATGTTGTCTGATGCACGCCTACGTTCTTGTGGCTGCGTTGAGTATTGAATCTGCTATGTAGTGTATGTTAAAGTTCTGATGCATGGTTTGTTGCGGGTGAGTATGGGGTAATGTAATATTTTTCTAAGAGATAAATTTTGGACAATTTGAAGCTTGTTGAGCACTGTTTTTAAGGAATTTGCCCAGGCCACACACGCGTAAAGTAGGATGGACAGTATAAAAGATCTCTATAGTATAATTTTGGAGCGAGTCAGTAATTCCTTGCTACTGAAGACGGCGCACGTCTTTAAACGTCGGCACCCTTTGTTGGCAGCGTTTGCAAGGTGGGCGTTAGAGTCGATGGTCTAAGGTAACTCCCAAGTATTTCACTTGCTGACGATAGTGCAATCTTTGACCGCAGACCGTGAGGCCCATTGTCGGAAACTGCAGCTTTTTTGTGAAATAGATGACCTGGCATTTATTTACATTAATTTTTATTGTCCAGCTATGTAGCCATGGAAGGAAGGGGTCAATACCACTGTATTTCGAGAAGGTCAAAACGAGGATTTCTATGGTGGTTCTAGATTGCAGTATCGTCAGCGTACATGGCAACTTTGCATCTGCAGTCCACGGGAAAATAATTCGTAAATAAAATATAAAAAAACGGGGACATGACTGCCCCTTGTGATACGCCAGCTTGCATTATTCTCTTGCATTATTCGTGAGGAGGAACGATCGACTTGAACGTAGCAATGCCAGTTTTCTAAAAAGCAATGAATTAAAAGTAAATAATTTCGAAGGCCGGAAAAATGGTGCAATCTGTAAATTAGGCCATCGTGCCAGCACCGATCAAATGCAGCTTCTACGTCTAAAAATTGTGCAAACGTGGAAACTCCATTGTTAAGCTGTTCAGTGACGTCATCAACAAACCTTACTAGCCGTAATTCACTAGAGTGGCCTTTTCTGAAACAACATTGTACGTTGGATAGTTCCTCCATTTCCGAAATTTGTTTTTTTCAACCGAGAAAGCTTTCCAATGTTGATAGGAGACTAATAGGGCAGTAATTTTTAGGGTGCCTGGTGCTCTTCCATGGGTTTGGTAGCTTTATAACCTTGGCTTGTTTACAAGTGCGGGGGAAGTAATTGCATCTAAGGCAAGCATTCAAAAGTTATGTTAATGGCACCAGGGCTTTTCTCAGGATGTGTCTGAGCTCCTCATTAGTTATCCTGTCCGGGCTTGAGGCTTTATCATTTGGTAATTTTCTAATATGTTTGAACACTACCTGAGGTGTAATCAGTGTGAATGGTTGCTCGAACTTCTGACCACCCAGACCTGTACCCAGTGTTTAATATCTTCTTGGTGGTGGGATTGTCAGAGAACCTCTCCGTGAGACAATCAGCAAGTACCTCGGCTTTCTCCTCTGAGGAGAAGTGCAGGCCGAGTTGAGTATGGAGAACTTCAGTGCCAGTGTTAACCTCGAGGAGGTCTTAAATGCCTTTAATAATTTCCACAAGGACTTGTCCGAATGGGTGGTACTAGCATTTTGTTCTCCATTGTTCAATTTTGTTTATTTTAACCTGACGCCGAATGATGTTGCGTAGCCATTGTGTTAGCGTTTATCCAGGCTGGCGATTTTGCCTCCAGAGCCTCATCAGGTGTCTTCGTCTGGCAATGAGGACCTCTACCTCGGGGTACATGCAGAAGCTGGGTGAACATCTGGGGTATGTGGTAGCGCTTCTCTTGGCTGTGTGCAGCGAGGCGGTAAAAGTTTCAGTGGTGGCATCTATTTCCACCTCACAGGAGTATGATAGCCTGGGCTGCGCCATCTTATACATAACCTCTTCCTTCACCTCCTAGCTGCCCTGTATGTTTACTATTGTCGTCTTCTTTCACTTTAAGTTCGCTTTCACTTCACCAGTTTAAAAATTTACTTTAGCACTAACTTTTGAATGTTTTTCAAATATCACTGGAAAAAAAACCACAAGCGGTCCATCTTTGCTGCGGCCACTGAGAGCTAAAATAATTGTTAAAAGCCTAATACACAGAGCCGCTTTTTCTCTCTTCTTCTCTATACTACATAAAGCATTTCTGTGGGGATTCTGTTGATATTGTTTTGGGGTAGGGTGGTGTCCGGTACCGCCGAAGCAACCGCAAAATTGTGACTGCATGATAAGAAATGGAGCATTAGGTTTGGACGGGTCAAATGTCATGGCCGATGCGATTTGAGGAGGACATATATGTACCTGTGGAAGACAGTGAAGGTCTGGAGAATGTTAACATGTCTTCAAGGTTGCTGAGTCTGACTTCTAGTGCTGTGCTGTGTGCCTGCAGGATATCTTCAAGGACTTGTGCATCTTGTATGTACGAGAGTCGTTTATATACGTGGTCACCTTCTCCAGCTGCTTCTTGAAGTGGTCACGCGGTTAATGTTATCTTGATGAACTGAGGCTTGTAGGCTATGGGTGGTGTCCTTGACATCCTCGAGAGCACGAGTCAGGGCTGCCTCCCATGCAGCAACCCGATCCCCGAGGGTCTGAAGGGTTTGCTGGAGTTTCCGCAGAGCCGCGGTGTTGTGGGGTACGGAGCTGTGGAGACCATTGTCTGTGTCGTCCTGTTGGTCGGTGTTTTAGCGGTAGGTGTTTTGGCGGTAGGTTTGTTTCGGTGTAGACTCGGGTTTCCTTCTGGGGCGCACTGCCATACATCAAAGATACCACTGATCGCATTGGGAAGTTCTCAGAAAACACGGCATTCACGCTATCTACAAACCTACATGATAAACACGGAATATGCCACATTCAGCAAAAGAACCAAAGGAACCACTCTCTTCTGCAGGTGTATACAGAATTCCGTGTTCGTGTGGCTTTGTCTATATAGGGATCACTCAACGGTAAACGGTAAACACACGTACTACAGAACACAAAAGGTGTTGCCGTTTGGGACCAACAGAAAAGTCTGCAGTCGCAAAAGCACACATTACTAGCACCAGGGGAACATGTTATGCAGTATTCAGACACAGCTATCCTGTTTTCCACGGTTGACTATTACGCCCGTTTAAATCGTGAAACCATAGAGATTTTCAAACATAAAGATAACTTCAATAGGAAGGATGAAACAAAGCGCTTATAAAGCTAGGCATCCAACATTATGCAAAGCACGCAACAAACCTGACCGGAGACAAATTCAAGATCATACGCCATCAATAGCCCCAACCACAATAAATGCCAGCCCATCGACAATAATCAGACAATGGAAGCAGGTCCCACTTTAGCCCAGCCCACGCAGCAGCCGAACCGGTAAACAAAGACCGGACCAACTGCCAAACGCCCACACATGCTAACCGTATAGAATCGTAAAGCCAAACGGCTCTGTATCAGTCTTCACCGAGACTAGCAGAGTATTACGGTCACACCACTGAGGATGTTCAACGCAGCTTCGAATGAAACGTCTGGAAGGAAATTTTCCATTAGACCACACGCCACAAGCCCGGATAGTCATTTTCTATTTTATGAGACCCGCCGTGAAAGCTTACGCTATTCTTATGAATGCTTATTCTTCTACGAGGTACCTACTTTTTAGACGTGCCGAATGACCTTGCTTGGTTCTGCGCGAGTGACGCCATGCAAATAAGTGGTGCGGGTAACGTCGCTGTTTCCTATTTGAAATAAACAAGACAGTGCTGATAACGCGAGCGAGTACTCTACTTAATCACGCACAGTTCGGCAATGTTTACTACTCGGAAGTCGTAGAGACACTAACCTAACTCCTCTACGGAATGCAACAGTGAACTCAACCATAAACCACTGCGCAACTTAAAGCCATTCACCACGTCTAAAAATACCTCTGTACCTATTTCATTTTAATTCAGGTAAACGTTTGTAGACATTTTCTTACTGTATATTTCCTTTTAAGTACAAGAGGAATAAGCAAATTACGTAGGCCTAAGCGACAGTGAAATCTTTTAAGAGCTGATCACTATGTGATGGCTTTGAAGTTCCATTTTATTTGTATGGCCAGGACATAGAATAGTCTGTTATATATATCCACACGACTTTCTTTACACAATCTTGTACAAAATATTCTTAAAATATTTCTCTTCTCTCTTCTTCATATTAATAGAGATAGGCATTTACAGAAATTATTTTATTACATGTTTCCTTGTAGGTGCTGTAACGGATTAATTGGGGGGAGCACGAACGGCAGTTCGAAGAGCCAACAAGAGAGGGTGGCTGGCAAAAGATGGAACAGCTTGAGATGACGTCAGAGACAAAAGCCGGTTGCCTGTGGGATTCTACTGCGCGGTGAGTGTGTGGTTAGAAGTCTACCGTGAGATGTGACCAGGTGTGGGTCAGCCATCAGCAAGGGGAAGTAGAACCCGGGCACCATTGCAAGTGGTTGGCACGGCGATCAGCCGTGGTGAATGCAGGACAGGCGCATAAGCCTAATCCTGCTAGTTACATGTTATTCAACTTGGTGCATGTGGTGCCTTTGGGAAAGGAGCGGTATGGACTTCGGAGGTGATTGTGCCAGTTAAGGCTGGTAAGAGACGTCGCCTATGTGGAAAGGAGGCTTCGATGAGTGGCTGTGAAACCAGAGGACACCGTTGTACACTGTCGACCAGGGCGTGGCTACTCCAGGCTGAAAGTTCTCCGTACATCCTATATCTTCGAGTGCCGACATCGGGATGAGTATCAGTTTAGTTAATAATACTTTGTAGGAGTGGGAAAACTCCAGAGGGACAGTTAATAACGGGGGATTGCTCTGTATGAGGCCCTTAATCAGTAAACCGGAGAGCAACTTGGTATAGGTGGAGATTGTCACAGACTGCAAGCAAGATTTCCAGTTAGATAGTATTTTCTCCGTAATTTTCTTGATTTCAAATATAGGAGAATTTCTTGTTTTCATCTTGAAATTTTCATGTTAAGATTTAACAGAGTCCATTATCAAATTTGTTGTTTCATTTTAATATTTATAGGTTACTATGTAACGGAATCCATTTTTAAATTTATTGTTGTCTTTAATAATTGCTTGTTAATGCTTAACACTGTTCATTATAATAAATGTTATGTTATGCAGCAGTTTGTTGTGTTACTTGGTAGTATCCTGTCACGATCCTGCGGAATACGTTATTAAGGAGAGGGAAAGGGAAAGGTAGTAGGTGTAAGTAAAACGTCAAAGGGAGGCGTAACACTGGTAGCAGAGCCATTTTGTCCTACATACACGTTTTAGTGTCAGTGGGAACATTTAACAGGATACTACAAAGTACACAAAATAGTGTTTTAGGTCAATAATATTGCCAGTGTCATAATGGAAATTGTATTTCAGCCCGAATTCCTCCATCGTACGGAGTTGGAAAGAGAACTGAAAATAAGACAGATAAAATATGATTCAAAAAGTACAGTAGTTGAATTGGCCAGAAGTTTACGAGAAGCATTAAACCAACCAGGCCCAATTAATCTCGGAGCGAGTTTTGATCCGGTACAGGAAATCGCACTTTGTGAGGCGAATGTTAATTTATTTGATGAAATGTTAAAAGAACTTAGTTTATCGGAAATCACACCGAGTCAGAAACGAAAAATAGTCGGAAGGTTAAAGTATTGGAGTTTTCGGATAAAGGAAAATGCACGATTGTTAGAAGGAGAAAATAATGAACAGTTTAATAAGTTGGGGAGGCGCTTGTCGTCATTAGCAACACAATTAGATGCCACCGGAATTGAAAATAAAGGAGCAACTGGTTCAGGAAATATTCAGAATATCAATCCAGAGCTACTTCACGTTAAATTCGCGAAACTTGTTGTACCGAATCCATGGCAAGCGTTCTTAGCGTCATTAAAAATATGAGGTAAAATCACCAGATGACATATTTGATTTTCTCATTTGTTTGGTGAAAGCTAAAATGCAAGCTGAAGCTTTCCGAACACCACAAGTAGCTGTGTTACAGATGTTACAACCTTTTGTAGGCTTGAATTTACAGTCGGTGTTGTTGCAAATAATTGCAGAAGAGGGCTCGTTAGATAGTTTTCATAGTAAGGTGTTACATATGTTTCTGTCATCAGCACAAATTCATGAGCTCCTATATCGACATTTTTTTTAGGCTACAACGGACTTCGGAAAGTATTTTAGATTATATTAATCAGCAGAAGTTGGTAGCCTTGGCACTAAAAGTAGTATTTTCGGAAGAAGAAATTGTGAGCAATATATTACAGAATGCAGCTCATATCGAACTCCGGTCATTAATTTTGAGTAAATCAAAGCCCACTACCTTTAAAGAGTTGGAGGAGGTAGCTTTGAAATATACACAATTACCAAGTTTAAATAGGGGCGGGCCTCAGAATCAAATGGGGCAACCACTATCGAATGCCGAACTAACGAAACAAGAGAGTAAACAAGTGTTCGTGTGTTATTACTGTAATAAGCCAGGTCATATGGTAAAAGATTGTGATGTTAAACGGCTTAAGGGAGAGCAGATATTTCAAAACTCGTCCTTTGGGAGGAATTCCGGACAATTAAGGGAAAGGCTGGGTCACGGAATAAATGTAATACAGGGTTTAGTGCATAAAGAATTGCCCTTTATAAATATAGAGGTAAATAGGATTCCCTCATTTGCGTTGATTGACACGGGCAGTGTGGTAACATTAGTTAATGCACAGTATGTTAAGGATAAGCGTAGAGATCTAATGGTTGAGGAAACACAGTTTATTACGGTAGATAGCAGCCCGTTGAAGATTATTGGATCCTTAGTAATTCCATTGAAAATTGGAGAGTTTCGTTGGAACTATAAAGTTTATGTGATAGAGGAATTATTTGTACCACTGATCCTAGGAGCGGACTTTGTTAGACATACACAAATGGTAGTGGATTTAGTGAGAGCAAAAGCTTATTTCGGTTTTCAGCCGAGGACTTATATTCCATTACAAACTTGGTTAAAACAGACGCCAGTGGATAATTGTGAACAAGTTTCAGGAAAAGTATGTACAATATTATCAAATCTTCCCTCGTTGTTTGAAGACATCCGGACCTATCAACGTAACGATAGTGAATTGGGGCCCCTATTGAAACAGGTTGAGGGGGGGGGGAGGAGTACCAAAATATGTCGTACAGGATGGAGTATTGTGTTGTAAAAATAGAACGCAGGACGCGAAGATTCTGGTATCAAAGAGCTTAGTGCCAGAGCTGTTTACCTATTTTCACGAAGCGCCTAGTGGGGGGCACTTAGGGGGATTTAAAACCAGAGCTAGGATCAAACAGTATTTCAGATGGAAAGGAATGGATAAAGAGATAACCCAGAGAGTAGCTCAGTGTCGTAGGTATAAACAGAGCAAGCCTGTAAAGAGTAAGCAAGTGGGGTATTTGGCCTCCAAGGTAGCTGAACGGCCAATGGAGAGATTGTTTGTCGATTACATCGGACCATTTCCGAGGAGCAAGATGGGAAATAAACATGCGCTAGTGATAGTTGATGCGTTTACAAAATATGTTTGGATACGGGCAGTTCGTGAAGCGAACACCCATAATGTGATTAAGGAATTGCAAGGCATAATTGCTGTCTTCGGAGCACCGGAGGAAGTCGTTTCGGATAATGCCACGTGTTTTAAGTCAAGGGCGTTTAAATAGTTTTGTTGGGGAAGTGGCATTCGTAACGTATTCATGGTACCCTACTATCCTAAGGCGTCCCAAAGTGAAAGGGTTAATAGAAACCTGAAGAATGCGTTGATTGCCTATCACTCAGATGATCACACCAAGTGGGACCAGAACTTGTACTGGTTGCAATTTGCATTTAATGCGGCTAGGCACGAGAGCCATGGCGAGAGCCCGTTCAGGTTAATGTTTAAATTCCAGCCTAACTGTCCTCTATCTAATTTATGGGGGATTAAGGATATTTTGCCGGATAAAGTAAGCGAATCCGAGATCCGGGAGACCTGGAAACGGGTCAGACGTAATTTATTGAAGGCTAGAGATAAAGTGGCTAAGTACTATAATGCTCCTCACTTTCAGGTTGGCGATATAGTGTACGTACAGAATCACCCCCAGAGTAAGGCAAGTAATAAGTACACGGCTAAACTCGCCCCGAGATATAAGGGCCCATGGCTTATAGAAGAATTCACATCTCCAGTCTCAGTGCGATTGAGGGAGAGCGGGACTGGAAAATCAAGCTTTGCGCATGTGTCTCAATTGAAGAAATAATAGGAATAGGAATTGTAAACTGAGATGTTCTCCGGGGTAGGCTGAAGGGTTCACCTCTTCAAGGCTATTGTTTCACAATAGATTAAAGGGGGGGAGTGTAACGGATTAATTGGGGGGAGCACGAACGGCAGTTCGAAGAGCCAAAAAGAGAGGGTGGCTGGCAAAAGATGGAACAGCTTGAGATGACGTCAGAGACAAAAGCCGGTTGCTTGTGGGATTCTCACTGCGTGGTGAGTGTGTGGTTAGAAGTCTACCGTGAGATGTGACCAGGTGTGGGTCAGCCATCAGCAAGGGGAAGTAGAACCCGGGCACCATTGCAAGTGGTTGGCACGGCGATCAGCCGTGGTGAATGCAGGACAGGCGCATAAGCCTAATCCTGCTAGTTACATGTTATTCAACTTGGTGCATGTGGTGCCTTTGGGAAAGGAGCGGTATGGACTTCGGAGGTGATTGTGCCAGTTAAGGCTGGTAAGAGACGTCGCCTATGTGGAAAGGAGGCTTCGATGAGTGGCTGTGAAACCAGAGGACACAGTTGTACACTGTCGACCAGGGCGTGGCTACTCCAGGCTGAAAGTTCTCCGTACATCCTATATCTTCGAGTGCCGACATCGGGATGAGTATCAGTTTAGTTAATAATACTTTGTAGGAGTGGGAAAACTCCAGAGGGACAGTTAATAACGGGGGATTGCTCTGTATGAGGCCCTTAATCAGTAAACCGGAGAGCAACTCGGTATAGGTGGAGATTGTCACAGATTGTAAGCAAGATTACCAGTTAGATAGTATTTCCTTTGTAATTTTCTTGATTTCAAATATAGGAAAATTTCTTGTTTTCATCTTGAAATTTTCATGTTAAGATTTAACAGAGTCCATTATCAAATTTGTTGTTTCATTTTAATATTTATAGGTTACTATGTAACGGAATCCATTTTTAAATTTATTGTTGTCTTTAATAATTGCTTGTTAATGCTTAACACTGTTCATTATAATAAATGTTATGTTATGCAGTAGTTTGTTGTGTTACTTGGTAGTATCCTGTCACGATCCTGCGGAATACGTTATTAAGGAGAGGGAAAGGGAAAGGTAGTAGGTGTAAGTAAAACGTCAAAGGGAGGCGTAACAGTGCAATGGTATTAGGAGAATACAGTAGACTTAAGCGATAGTGAATTCCTTTTAGAGCTGATCACTATGTGATGGTTTTGATATTGCATTCTTTTTGCATGTCCAACTTTGATGTGTTGCACTCACATGGCTTTCTCTGCTTTTGTACAAACTATTCTTACAAACGCTTAGTCCAGATTCCGTTCTCTTTGCACGGTTAACATATAAAAAATGAATAATGATTTTCCATTTTATGAAAGTTTTGTTTTCCAAAACTGACACAAATAACAAGGAATATCTCCGAAATGGTTCACTCTACAAACAAATTTTTTCGGACATAATTGTGTGTTTTAGCGAGATCTGCATTTGTTGTATAGTAAGATTTTGTCTATCTCTTAGGGTTTACGAGTTATTCAAAAGTCACCCAGAGTAAATAGGACTACATGGGCCATAACCAGCAAATCCAAAATATACATTTCATTTGTCATACAAATATCTTAGTATGACATTTTAATCAAAATCGCTAGAACCATTTTCAAAGAATTACAAATTTTCGAAAAATCGTCCATGTAAGGGGTAGTTTAGGGTGAGGCTGTTTTCTTCTAAATCTTCGTGTCGCATCCTTGAAGAACATTAAACTTAAATACCAACTTTGGTTTTTAACTGACTTTTCGTTTCGAGTCTGTCCACAGACTGACACACACACACACACACACACACACACACACACACACACACACACACACAACACACACACACACACCCTCTCTCACTCACTTTTTTCTAAACAGGCTTTTTTAAACATATGCAACCGTTTGATTTTGCAGCGTTGCCAAGTTGTTTATTTCCAAGCATTACACCATGTTACCATGTAATGATTTTTTGTTGTTTAACGACGTTGTCAATTCCTAGGATCACATCAGCGTCGTCAGTGTGCCGGAATTTTGTCCCCCAGGAGTTCTTTTACATGCCAGTAAATATACTGACATGGAGCTGTCGTTTTTAAGCACACTTAAAAACCATCGGTCTGGGCCGGATTTGAACCCGCGACCTTGGGATCAGTAGGAAAGAGTCTAACCAACGGAACCACCCAAACCGAATTGTTACCCAGTAACTCAACTTCCAGAAGTGTGCCTATATTCTAGATTTCTGCTAAAAACTATAGAGAAATAGACATTTATTAATTTTATATTTCAGAAAGTAAGTATGCGGATCCCTGGGTCGAACCTCCAGCAATAGCTGTTCCGTACTTAACGGATAGCGACGCAACAGTCTTGGATGTTCTTCAGTTGGGGTTTTCGCGCTCTAATCATATAATATTACTTTTTATTGTTACTAACTTGCAGCAAACCATGCAAGGCTGAAAGGTCGTAGCACCGTTACAGATGGTTTAAATTTTGCATTTTTTCTAGATATCACGTGGTAGACAATGTCAGTTTGGGTTTCAAAAAAGTCTACAATAGAAGCAAATGACAGTATTATAAATGCTCTAAATAGAAAGGAATATGTCATCGCAATCTTCCTTGATCTTTCCAAGGCTTTTAATTGCGTTAACATAGAAACCCTGATGTCAAAATTAGAAAACTAAGAAATTAGAGGCATACCACTAAAGTGACTTGGCTCATACTTACAAAATTGAGAACAATGCGTTGAAATAATGCATAATGTAGGTGGAAAGCTAATGAAAACTCGATCATCGTTCAAAGAAGTAACACATGGAATGCCGCAAGGCTCAAAATTAGGACCGTATCTATTCCTACTCTATATAAACAGTTTATTTAAAATAATTCAAGAAGCCAAGGCGAATAGCGATAGGTTATGCGGACGACATTACGATTGTAGTCACAGGGAAAACAGAAATAGAGCTACAAATCAGAGCAAATACTTTACTAGAAAAAGTCAGTCAACATATGAAACATTTAGGTATGGTATTAAACACAAACAAAACAGAGTGGATAGAAATTAGTCTCAATAACAAAAAACGAACAAATATAAAGTTAAGTAAAACAGAGAAATAATAGACAGTAATTTGAAATGGAATATGCATGGGGAAAAAGTCATAAGCAAAATTAATTCGAGTTTATATGCACTAAAACAAATAACACAAATAATAGATATAAAAGGTATTATGCAAATTCACTCATTCACTCGCATCTAAACTATGGGGTGGTATTATGGGGCACAACACATAAAAAATTACTTTTAAGGCTGTTTAGGCTGCAAAAGAGAGCAGTACGTTTAATTACACGAATAGGAAAAAGAGATTCACGTAGAAATGCATTTAAAAAACTAAATATTTTAACTTTACCTTCATTATATATACACGAATATATTAAACCCACATAAAAAGTTATAATCAAAACAAAAACAGTAATATTCACAAGTATGACACTAGAACAAAAGAAAATTATCTTAGAAATAGACTTACAGGTACCATAAACAACAAATGCATAGAAAATAGTATGGAAGATTAGTACAATCACCAATCATTCAAAATTAAACAGATAAATGAAACAAATTAAACTAAAGACTATCAAACCTTATTTATTAAAACAGGTATTCTACTCTGTAAAAGAGTATAAATAAAAAATCTGATGTGTTGCACTCACATGACTTTCTCTACTCTTGTACTAACCATTCTAACAAACTCTAATTCCTATATTTCCATGTTAGTTAAGATAAACATTCGTACAAATTATCTTACTGCTTATGTCCTTGTAGGTGCAAGGAAGATATTAGAATACAGAAGGCTTTGTGCGACAGTCAAATCTTTTTTACCTTTGAGATTCCGTTCTCTTTGCACGATTAACATATAGTAGCAAAATGAACAACGTTGTTGCATTTCGGTAAAGTTCCAAGTTTTCCGAAACTCACACATATAACAAGGAATATCTCCGAAATGGTTCACCCTACAAGAACATTTATTGAGGCATAAATTGTGTATTTTAGCAAGATCTACATTTTTTGTATAGTATGATTTGGTCTATCTCTAACGGTTTACGAGTTATGCAAAAGTCGTCCAGAGTAAATACGACTACAGGGGCTATAGCCAGAAAATTCAAGATATACATTTCATTTGTTATAAAAATATCTCAAACATATGGCATTTTAATCAAAATCGTTAGAGCCATTTTCAAGAAAATCAAAATTTTCGAAAAATTTTCCATGTAAAGGGTAGTGTAGAGTGGGGCTATTTTCTTCAAAATCTTCGTGTCACATCCTTGAGCGATATTAAACTTAAATACTAACTTTGGTTTTTAACCTAATTTTCGTTTTTGAGTTATGCTGTCCACAGACTGACAGCCGGTCTGGGTGGCTCAATTGGTTGGACGCTGGCCTACTGATCCCAAGGTCGTGGGTTCTAACCCGGCCCAGGCCGATGGTTTTTAAGTGTGCTTAAAAACGGCAGCTCCATGTCAGTAGATTTACTGGCATGTAAAAGAACTCCTGTGGGACGAAATTCCGTCACACCGGCGACGCTGATGTGATCCTGGCAATTGATAGCGTCGTTAAACAACAAAATATTTTAAATATTTTTCACAGACTGACACACAGACACACACACGGACCTTTTTCTAAAAATGCTTTTTTTGGACTCAGGGGGCCTCAAAACATATATTTCCGGTGAAATCTCGACATCGAATTTTTGGGTGGAATACAATACTTCTACTTACCAGTAGAGAAAGTAAAAATATATAGAATAATGTATTTACACACTTCTAATTATTTTGTAATTATTTTAATTATTTTTGAAAATATTTTGGTTTCATTTTATGTAGATATAAATCGACGATTCCTGTAAAATGTTTTACAATTGGAGATAATGAAGTATTAAAGAAAGTGAAAATGCTAACATCGAAAACAATATTTGAAAAAAGGTGGTCCTATGGATTTAAAGCTTGCATAAAGGAGCTGAATGTAGGCACATTTACATTGTAGCATGAATATGTAGATCAACGCCGGATGCCCTTGTTTAACAAATGAGTAGCAGTAGGTATGTAAGTTTACCCGTGTCCCAGCGCCAGAAGTCTGCCCGCTCCTGCAGATCTGTCATGCCGCCGTACACCCACATGGCATCATCATGCAGGATAGCCGAATGTTTATGGCGAGCCGGTGGGATATCTCCATGACTACCCCCACCACTGGTCGATCGACTGCACGTGATCCCACTGCTGCTGGAGGATAACAAATGCCACGACTCCGTATCTGAAAAACAAAAGAAGGGAGAAACAAATTCATTGAAATTGGTTGAGGCACTGATCTGCAGAAACATTATTTCAAAATCAGCTCATATACGTTCTTAGCCTTTGAATGGATAATCCTGTTGCTGCAAAAACAAACCATTACTTTCAGTAATATATATTCTTGTGTCGCAAATTTAAACAAATTGTATACGTAAGTACACTTACCAACATAAATATTGGGTTATATTACATTTACATAACTCTCTCTACCAACTTTTCCACAAACTGTTCTTATAAAGGTTATTCCTTTCTTTCACGTTAATCGAGAGCATTTTGATTGCTCTATTTATACATCGCTGTCATATCGATGAT
Organism: Tenodera sinensis; assembly: GCA_030765045.1. Lineage (NCBI taxonomy): Eukaryota > Metazoa > Arthropoda > Insecta > Mantodea > Mantidae > Tenodera > Tenodera sinensis. The sequence continues at coordinate 44,146,122 of CM060972.1, forward strand.
TAGAACATATTGCCTAGTAGCAAAGGTGTACTCGTACACACATATCATTGGATTTGTTACATTAGATCACACACACATTCACACTTTTATTCACACTTCTCGACTCTGGGGAAGATGGAGAATAATCTTGGCTAGAGAAAACTTTCCACCTCCAGCTGGGAATTGAACCTGGGACCCCTCACTCATAGAGATGATAATTTGCAGAAATAATATTATTGTGGTAGCTTTGAAAGTGCGCTGTATTTGTATGAGAAAAAATCTGATGTGTTGCACTCACATGACTTTCTCTACTCTTGTACTAACCATTCTTACAAACTCTTATTCCTATATCTTCTTCGTGTTAGTTGAGCTAAACATTTATACAAATTATCTTGTTGCTTATTTCCTTTTAGGTGCAAGGAAAACGTTAGTATACAGTAGGTTTGTGCGACAGTCAAATCTTTTAAAGCTTTGAGATTCCGTTCTCTTTACACGCTTAACATATAAAAAAATTAACAACGATGTTCCATTTCACGAAAGTTAAGTTTTCCGAAACTCACACACATAATAAGGAATATGTCGAAATGCATCACCCTACAAGAAAATTTATTCAGACATAAATTGTGTATTTTAGCAAGATGTACATTTTTTGTGTAGTATGATTTGGTCTATCTCTAACGGTTTACGAGTTATGCAAAAGTCGTCCAGAGTAAATACGACTACAGGGGCTATTACCAGAAAATTCAAGATATACATTTCATTTGTCATAAAAATATCTCAAACATATGGCATTTTAATCAAAATCGTTACAGCCATTTTCAAGAAAATAAAAATGTTCCATGTAAAGGGTAGTTTAGCGTGGGGCTATTTTCTTCAAAATCTTCGTGTTGCATCCTTGAAAGACATTAAACTTAAATACTAACTTTGCTTTTAACCGACTTTTTGTTTTTGAGTTATGTTGTTCACACACACACACACACACACACACACACACACACACACACACACACACACATACACACACACACACACACTCACAGACACACACATTTTGTTTTAAATTAACGTCCTCCAACATTGTGTCATATCGGACGAATGAATGAAATGGGTGAAATGATGCTCAAATGAGCCCGAGGTCCATGGAGGTTTAAGTTACTCGACATTCGTCTTCTCAGGGTAGGGAAAACCTCGGAAAAAACCTTACCCTCGCGACCTCTTGAACGTGAGGCAGACACTCTAACCATCACGCTACCGAGGCGGGCTACACACATACACATACAGACCTTTTCCTAAAAATGTTTTTTTTTTTTTTCCTTTGTATTCAGGGGGTCTCAAAACATATTTCCAGTGAAGTCTCGACATCGAATTCTTGGTTGGAATGCAATACTTCCCCTGCTTACCAGTGGAGAAAGTAAAAACTAATACCGACTCAACCGTTGTAAGTAGTATTTGAGTATAATAGTGTACCTATGGTATAGTATATATCAGGGATGTCCAACCTTCTATCTTTGGATAACCTCACGCAGTGAGCGACTATTCCCCACTCCATTCCTCAGTCGGAGGGACAGACCGTCAGTATACAGTGACGGACACAGGCGATTCCATGGCAGTTTCTAAGTCGTGCCTGACTACCTCTTCATTCTGGATGATTTTTGCATAAATGGTAAACAGACAGACAAAAGCTTACTAAATAAAAATGTGGATCAGGTTAAAACACACAATTTTTGTCAAATACTTTTTTCTCTTGAGTGAACCATTTCCGAGATATTCTTTCTTATTTGTTTGAATTTGCCAATACTTATACTTTTTTCAAATAGGAATGTTATTGGTTTTTATATCTCGTGGCTTTGCAAAGAGAACGCTACCTGACACCACTACTTGTAAATACGCGACCCGGCGGGAATGGAGCGGTCAAAACAAGGACAAGAAGCGTAGCAGAACAAAGCGCTTCCAGACAGTTTCAGAAACTGCTCATGAAGCGAATTTGTTTCCCAAAAGGTGGATTTCGAGAAATATCCGTGCTACGTCATTCTCGGCTACATAAGCGAATGTGGTGTTGAGAAAAGCGAGTCGTTAAGTGTTTAACTGATAACTGTTAGCAGTTAGTTTTAAGTGTGTGTGTGTGCAGTCAATATTGAGAGAGTTTGAGTATCGTCAGAGACAGCTGTAGACATTTAATCGTCGCGTCGAAGATGCTTGTTGTGTGAGGAAGTTTTAATTAAGCCTGCTTAATTAAGTGCAAGTGTATAGTCGGAAGTAGTCTGTGAGGCAGAGGGAGTTGAACTGAAAGACAGTGTATACTGAAAGACAGTTACGAGAGGACAGAACAGCTGTGAGTAGCAAGATCACGAAGAATTGTAGAATGTGTTAGTGACGAAAAAGCGGACTGTTTTTTTTTTTTTCTAATTTAGTTTTTAGAGAAACAATTATAGAAAGAGTAACAGTCTCGTTTGTAACATGGTGTCAGAAGTGGGCTTTGTCACATTATTAATCTTACCAGACAATAATTTCGGTATTATAGTTTACCAGTGATATAAGTGAATACCTTAAAAGACAAATCCACAACAAGCCTGTCAATCAGAGCGTAATCAGTGCTGCAGATGGAATTTACGCCACGCCATTATTTTACAATTAACCAGAGATATTGTGCCATTATGAAGTGACCATTTGCTTGTTATTTACCCCTCTGCGTTCATTAAATGGTTAAACATGAAGAACAAAGGAAGATGCTCAAAACATTGCATTAACTACGGGCATTGGCGACTGCCGATTCAACCACGTTGGTTCCAAAATAGGTACACTGTGACATAACAACAAGACTTGATGAGCATTTAGCCACGGATCCCAGAAAACAAATTAGAATCACGTTGAGAGCTTCAGTTTGCGCTGCATAAGCAAAGCACTGGTGTGAAATAAAATAGCAATATTTTAAATTTTTAATGAGCAGTTTTTATGAGCAGTAAAACGTTTGATTGTAGCGAAGCATTATATAGAATTGATTGCTTTTAATTTAACCCTATACTTATTATGCACAGTACTTCATAATTATTATCAGATGGAAAAATGTAATTTGCTTATTGAATCATTCAGTGAGAACAAATAGAATTAAATACATATTTTTATTTAACAATTTAAGGAAATACAACAAAACAAAGAAATTCTTCATAATAAACCAGTCTATCAATAACAATATCTTATTTTTACTTTAAACGCGCAATAAAACTAGACACGTTTGCGTTGGCATCATGGACGTCGGCAGACTTTTCTCAGGGGGGGGGGGGCATGTTGAAGCAAAATAAAAGTTATTGATTTGATTACATAATTGTATTACATGTTTTCAATCTCTGTCGGTAAGAACTCTCTTTTATTCTTTCCCTGATTACCCTCCCCTTATGTAGGACTTACAAGCCAGTGTCTAGGGTCAGATGCCTGTCGGGGAGCAGAGGGACTTCTAGACCAGAGTGAAGACCTGGAAGCAGGTGGTCAGCCAAGCACCAGGTGTGATGGAGAGGAAGAGGATGCTATGAAATGTAGGCGAAATGGATGATTGGAAAGGTGATAATGGAGCAATTGGTGGAATGAATGGCGGGGGAAACCGGAGAAAACCCACCCAGACGCCGCTTCGTCCACCACGAATACCACATGCGGATCCCGCCTAACCGCTCAGCCACGGCGCCGCCATTATACTTCCAGACTTAGGGAAGGATGAGGAATAATCCTGGCTGGAGAAAAATTCCTCGCCCCCTGCCGGGAATCGAACCCCTTGCACAGCAGGCAGGTGCTCTACCAACTGCGCTACGGGGCCAGTCGGTAAGAACTGTCATGGACTTAACTCTAAAATTCTGTACAAAAATAAAAACCTTAGAACCATTAAAGATTAGTGACTGTCAGTACGGAACTATTGTTGACGGCAATAATTAGCAAAGGTATGTGGCTGGTAATTGAAAATAATGCATTGCTTATTTACATCGAAAATGTGAATAACATTCCTGGCAGACTCATTTGTAACACAAGCCTGTGAAACAATAGAATATCTTTTGTACGGGTATCCTGAGGAAAAATAAAATTGTTCTTTGCATCAAAATTAAAATAGTCGCAATTGACTGCACATTAAATTGATTGATTTCTAAGTGGGGGGGGGGGGGGGCGGCTCAGGCCCCCCGTTGCTTCTCCATCGCAACGCCTTTGTATGACACCAACTTATTCAGCCGTTTTGCTCTAGCCAAAGTTATTTACAAAGATGCTAAACTGTTAAGAAACGAGGCACTTTAGGATGTAAATAAACATTATAGAAAGCTGCTGTGTTTCCTGCTCTATCATTTACTTTAAGACTTGACTCAGTTGTCCTCCCCCCCCCCCATCCCCCCCCCAAAAAAAACCAACAAACTGATGGCAAACTGATCGGTTTTCAATAAGGAATCTCTGTCCGGAAATGTACGGTTTGGACACTGTAGCGTATCCAAGTGTGAGATGCGTGTGTCTAATTCACATGACTCACTACGTGGTCTTTAGGATCTTCAATCGCTCCGTAGGCTCGAGCAATAAAGTCCTCCGCTGACGTCACAGAAATGCGATACACCATACCCTCCATACAATTCCACAGAAAATAGTCATGAAATGTCAAATCTGACGACCCTGTTCGCCATGAAACTGGTTCACTTCTGTCAATCCATTAATTTGGATATGCAACGTTGAGGTGATTCCGCACATTTACATCAAAGTGTGCTGGAGCTCATGTCCGCCATTTCCATAGCTGTGTTCTGGTACGTGTCGCATTGCTGTTAAAACGTTACAGCTTGTCTAAAACGTCGTGATACTTCATATGCGTAAGTGAAGAGAAATGCGGGGAAGTGGCGAGAGTGCTGGGGGAGCAATTGACTAGAAGGTTATCAGAACTTATCACTCTCATGGCAGCTGGAAAACTGACTCCCACTTCTCTTTAATGCCAGTGGACTGCTCAGTGTTATTACGCAGCTTTGCTTCGGGAGTGGGGGAATGTCAGGACGTTTTAGATAAGCAGTACTATACTGAAAACTACATAAGTAACGCAGTAAGGCGCAGTAGGACTCTATGGAGGAATGTAGCGCATGCGCAGGAATGTTACTATGCTTATGTCGTTCATCCGCAATACACAAATGGCTAAAGGGTTGCATACCTTCCGTATTAAGACACCAAAACGAATGTTAACAAATTGTCACAACCGTTCGGTCTCAAACTTCGACGCTCACCAGCGCCGAACTCGAGCATTTCCGAACAGCGTTTCGTTCTCGAAAATCGATCGTTTGCCATCCTACACAACTACTAAACGATGACGGTGTTTTTTCTTGGGGGGGGGGGCACCTTATATACTGAAAACATAATAGGAGATGAAAGAAAAATACATAAGGAATATTGTCATTTTTTACTTTATGAGTACTGTATGTCACCGAAAGTGCATATTTTGAGACTCGCTGAAAAAATCGGAAAAGAAGAGAAAAAAAAATGTGATGTGTTGCACTCACATGACTTTCTCTGCTCTTGTACTAACCATTCTTACAAACCCTTATTCCTATATCTTCTTCGTGTTAGTTGAGATAAACATTTACAGAAATTTGTTATTGCTTATTCACTTGTAGGTGTAAGTGGAATATTAGAATACAGTAGTCTTTGAGCGATGGTCAAATGTTTTAAAGTTTTGAGATTCGTTCTCTTTGCACGCTTTACATATAAAAAAATGAACAACGATGTTTCATTTCACGAAAGTTTTAAGTTTTCGGAATCTGACACAAATAACATGGAATATCTCCGAAATGGTTCAGTCTACAAAAAATATTTGGATACAAATTGTGTGTTTTAGCGAGATCTACATTTTTGTACAGTAAGATTTCGTTTATCTCTTATGTTTTACGAGTTATTCAAAAGTCAACAGGACTTCATAGGCTATAGCCAGAAACTTCAAAATATAAATTTCATTTGTCATAGAAATATCTTAAACATATGACATTTTAATCAAAATTCTTAGAGCCATTTTCAAGAAAATCAAAATTTTCCAAAAATTTTCTATGTGAAGGGTAGTTGAGGGTGAGGCTATTTTCTTCAAAATCTTCGTATCACATCCTTGAAAGACATTAAACTTAAATACCAACTTTGGTTTTTAACCGACTTTTCGTTTTTTCAGTTATGCTGTCCACAGGCTGACAGACTGACACACTGACACACACACACACACACGGACCTTTTTCTAAAAATGCTTTTTTTTTTTTTTTTTTTTTTTTTTTTTTTTTTTATTCGGGTGGTCTCAAAACATATATTTCAGGTGAAATTTCGACATCGAATTTCTGGGTGGAATACAATACTTCCCCTACTTACCAGTAGAGAAAGTAAAAAGAATTTTTAGAATAAGGTCTGTTTATATGTGCCAGTATGTGCGTCTGTTTGTAAACGCCATAGTGCAATCGCTTTTAAGCCTTTCTTGCGCCTCAGAGGCCTCATCGCCATGTTCCTGACCGATGGATAATGGTACAATGAATCACATTTTGTAGGGACCACGAAAAAGTGAAAAATGAGAACTCAGGTAGGTCAAAAACCGTCCGAACCTCTGAGAATGTGAATCGTTTTCGAGCAGAAATCCAGCGAAGTCCACAGGTCATACTGCATACTTGTGAAGTTTATGAAGCAGGACATTTAAGGGGCTAATTTTCAGAAAATAACCATTTCCACCAAATGACAAAGTGTGGGCAATAAACTTCATCTCTAGGTATGCATCTATTCTTCTTTAATTCATTGTTCATTATGCACGCTCGCTTCCATTTTATGCTGTCCCCGCAGGAGGAGGTATTCTGCTGGTCTTCACAGCCACGCAATGTATAGCAAGGAGGAAGTGTATGCAACTGCTTACGTTTCTGTGTATGCAGTGGCGTTCTGTTTTATGCACACAGTTCTACATTACTCATATATGAACAAGATAACCTTGAGTAATGACTTGAAATGGAAAGTTGGCTTTCCTGATACACCAGCACAATATTTGCATACATCGTGTTAAGGGACACTGGAACTGAACGTTTTTAATTTTAAAGCTATTTACTTGAAAATTGGTACACATAATATGAGCAAATAAAAAAAAATATTGTGCAAAAATTCAAAGCTCTAGCTCAGATAGTTTCTCAAATTATACAATTAAATTCCTTTAATTAGCTCAAAATGGGTTTTTCAAACTGCTGCACGTATTCAGATTTTTCAGAGAAGCATGCAGGTATAGTAAATGGAGATATTTGATTGATGAGATGTTTGTTAAAATTCTTTTTTTGTGAGCCAATGCAACCATAAAATGCATCTCTTGAATGTTTAGATACAATGTTTGAAATTAGATATGCAAATTTATATACAAATAGCAGGAAAACTGAAATATAACAAATACATTTCATACCCAAAGGTGCAAAACTGGAGAAGAAAAAAAAAGAACATTCAGAAAGCGGAAGTGTGTTGGCCCAGTGTGGTTAAAGAAAAGGATGTCTCTGGGATTTTAAACATGGTGGATCGAGAAACATTTTTTCCACAAGGATTCGCAGGTGTGTTGTAGGATATTTATATAATATAATATAATGCAAACACCGAAAACTTTGTCATTTTCACCTAAAAACTTAGTCCCAGGGTCACTAACACACGCCGCTGTTTGATCGAACAAAAAAAGTACAATAATCTACACACACTCCCGTCCTTGTTATAGCGGGTGTTCAAAAAGTGTCTGATATCACAACAGGAGCTTGATTGGTCAAAACTAGAATAAATATTCCTATAAGCATATGTCCGGAAGCAAATACCTGTTGAGATATTTGCCATTTTACCCATGTTGAGTGTGAGTTGTGTTTGGTGGAGCCGTCATATAGTCGAGGCATCTGTTCGCTTTAGTCTCAATGTTTGGGCAGGAATAGTAGGTGACAGACTCCTAGGACCGTACATTTTAACGAACAGACTAACAGATGCTGTGTCGATTCCTGCTTGATGCAGTGCTTTTGGAGGACATTGTGCCCTAGAAAGACATGCATGTGGTTCATGCATGAAGGGATGCCATCCCATTTAGTACGTATCGTGCGACAATGCTTAAACCAACCATTTAATGGATGATGGATTGGTTGAGGTCCAGTAATATGGCCTTCCCATTTGGCAGAGTTTAATCCCATAGACAAGGTGCATACTTTACAAGAGCGTCTGACCAATGCATGTGCCCAAATCGGAGAGCAGCCAAGTGTGTTTGAATGGGTTCAGGACTCTTGGAGAAGAAGAGCTGAATCATGTGTAAGAATGCATGGTAACCACATGGAGGATCTCCTTTAGTAATATCGACATAACATGCAAATGTTACCAGAGGACAGATTGGCAGTAATGATTAGAACTCCTGTTTGGTTTCTATAGATGTTTACCAACATTTGTTCTGTTAAACGTTTGTGACAGTAAAGTGTTCACTAGAGTTCGCTTGTTGGATGGAGTCTATTGTCTGGTGTAAATACTCAACAGGCTCATATCTCAACACGTATTTGTTTTCTGACATATGTTTGTAAACATCTATTTTAGTTTTGACCAATTCCAATCACTGGTGCAATATCGGACATTTTTTAAACACCTGTATATTCACCTGCTGAGAAGGTTGGTAAAATGCCACTTGAACCTATAGGGACGACATATATGGACCCTAATCACTACATAGTTTGGTAACTACGTAGTCAGATTGTAATATGCTACTTCAGTAGCGGTATATATTAACAGTGAAGATATTGCATACCGGCTCACTTAATGCTGCTTGAGGCTGGATTCTCACCTACCATCTTCAGAGTTTGTATCTGGTTTCAGAAATCTATTTCTACAACAAGGACTAGAACAGAACCGAATGCGGTCATGGAGGTACTACAAATTTGATCACAGGAGTGACAAAACAACTCCCAACGGAATGCACTGAGTGCGTCTGGTGGAACGCTGTTGTTCTGGAATGTCGTCAATAATAACACAAGATGGACTGAAGTTTACAGTGAATAAATGGAGCAGAATATCGGGCTCTATATGAGAAAAGCACTCTTGGCAATATATCGAGCTGGTTTGTGTTTGCATAGCTGTGGAAATAGTTGGCTACTTCTAATTAATATACTTCAGAGCACTGCATATTTTGTGGGAGTCGCTATAGCTATAGAATTTCGATGGAGCTATCAAGTACATCAAATAGTTCCGAAGCATATTAATAACATACGATACAAATCTGAAGTGTTGCATTTATGTGACTTTCTCTACTCACGTTTCTTCAAAATTGTTCTTCCAAAAACTTAAGTCGATGTCTCACGGTTCAACTTTTTGGTCAAAGGCACCGTGTACAACAAAAGTGAATCGTGAGGCATCGGGAGTTGGATAGAATTTTGTTGCATGCAGTTTCTATCCTGTTTTTGTATCCAATCAGTTTTTATCCAACACAATTGAATTACATCTATTTTTTTTCATCCAACGACATGAAAACAGCCAATCAGTAACACATCAATGTGGTGAACTTCGCATGCAATATGCAATCAGCTCTTGCACATGTAGGAGTTTGTGTTGCATTAGTTATTCGTGGTTCTTCAATTTTTTGCACATAATTTTGCCTTCAACACGATGTGAGAGATTAAGGAATACATATTCGTACATACGCAGTAAATTGCGATAGTTTTCCGGGTCCTCTAACTTCAATTTGTTCTGTAGTAGACCCAATATACCTCGGCCGTATCATGTTCTCTTCTTTGTAACCATGACTGTCTCAGCTAACGTCTTTTACTCCTACTACATCGTTTCTCGCTATCGAGAATTATGGAAATTAGTATACCCCAAACGTATGTTTACTACAGCAGTCACTATATTAGTATTTACGTCCACCATGTCTATTTCTCGTGCTTGCTGCGTAAACTGTCATTCGTTTTTGGACCAAAATGTTGCATAGTGTCACAGAAACAGTTTCTTTTGTGTGGAATTTCATTGGATACGAAAAGTTTGGTCAAAAAAGTTAGACTATGGGACACCGGCTTTGGAATGTGTAGCAAACAGAACTGGAGCCACTGGGGTACTGTGAAGCCAACCGTTCATGTTCCTGCTTCACTACATCCATAAAACATCACTGCTTGGTGCACAATGCATTGTTGGGCCCATTTTCATTGAGAGAACTGTCACAGCAGCAAAAATAAGACAAACACTGGAACAGGACTTTGCATCGTTTGTCTGACACTACCCAAAGCTCCAAAACTACCATCCTCCTGTTAATACAAGCCGTTTATTTACTCCGTCTTGTTTAGGGATTGTAATTCTATTTGATGGAATTCTTTTACCTCTCACTCTGCATGATTTACTCTTATCATGTTCCATCTTTTGCATTGCAGAAGTCTAGTTTGCACTCCCGTTTATTTTAAAACCCAGCAGTTCACCATATAGTTTTCTTATTGAACGTAAAGCATCAAATATCTCCATATGTAGTGCGATCCATTTGGATTTTGAGTTCCACTATGAAGATAAATTTTCAATAATTATGACTGTACCAGTTTCCTAAACTCTGTTTTCGTTTCCTTTGCACACAGGTAATTGAGATATGAAGGTATTTTGTGATCATAAACCTCATGTGCCTTCCTTGCCCTTAAAATTTACATCACAGAGTTGAGTGTTAATTATTCTGGGAATTTTCTGGTTCCGAGGTCAGGATGGATTTATTCGGGCGTAAAGATCCTTACCATGGCTTTCTTCGGAAGGAAAGTAAGGTCAAAGTCTCGTGACGTAAATTTACGGCACGTAAAAGATTCTCAAACTTGGTAAATGAGATATCTGAGCAAAATTAAACGGCCTTTCACGCCCAATACAAAATGGGACGCTGAGAACCTTAGCAGTTAAAGATCGTCCATAAATAAAACTCAGTATAGAACAACGGGATGATATGAAGAGGATACTTTGGTATCTTTTCAATATGCAGGATGAATCAGTGATAATATGGAAAGAACGCGGTGTACGACTTTCCACAACGAATGAGATTGTACTGAAAATGAGCATAATATTTCTGAAACAAAAATAAGTACTGAAGAACGACTTTCACAGGCATGAAAACATAGGAGCAAATAATATAGATCATTTAAAAACACCAGAAAATGTCCTTTTCAACTTAAACTTATGTTTTTAAAATTGAAAACTTGTTATTTTATGCCCAATAGATAATATGGAAAATGACATTAATAATGCCATTTGTGTATTTGCAATAGGCCAGCTTTATCCTGAAAGTTATAATGTGAGAGTGACGCTTGAAATACAACGAAACAGGCAAATATTTATTTATTCCCTCAACCAGCTGACAACTTGCTTCAAATAGCCGAGTTATTAGCCTCTATTAAAGTGATTAGTCAAATTAACTAATATTTCTATTCTACAACCGCATACGAAGAGAAAAATCTCTTAGTTTGCCATTGCAGAAGCCATCAGCAGATTTCCGGAAGACTAGGCTTGAAGTGAGCTGCCGTGCTGGCGCGAAGAATGGACGTTTAGAGCAATAAAGAAAATTCAGATAAACTGAATAACCTCCTCTCGTGTATCTCCTCACTCGGTTGCGTACTGGCCACTGCAATTTTACTTACGGTTATCCTTTTAAGGGTGAGCCTATTGCTTTTTGTCAGGTGTAAGACAAACTTTGTCAATCCGTCATGTATTGCTAGGGTGTGGGGCACCTTTGGGACTCTGCAACTACAGGAAGGATAGTCTTGCAGAGGTCTGGCGGAGGATAAACAGACGGTCGAAAGAGGTTTGAAGTTTTCGTCTGTGGTAAACATCAACCTTAGAATTTTAGATACGAAATTTCATGCCTTTTTTGACACATAAATATTTTTATTCTGGCTTTTTCCTCGTTACTTTACTGCATATATCTATATGTGTGCTTTTACTAGAATTTTTGCTTTATATTGAACTTTTGTGACTTTTGAAACGATCCGTTGTATAAGGGCGCTGATGACCAAGTAGTTGAGCACCCTTAATTCATATCATCACCATCGTCAGCAGATTCTCCAAAGAAGGATATTGTCACGCCGGTTGAAAGTCCGAGCGCGGCTGGTAAGACATGCCGGTCAGGGCCTGGGTTCTGCCGGCAGCAGGAACGGTCTGGATGCGCTTACCTGCCTTAATGACCCGTCCTCCAGCAGGAGAATAGAGCCTACGGAAACAATAGCTATTGTGTAGTGTTGCGGTGTCGGGACTGTTCTACCACAGCCACTCTCGACCATTCTACTTCTAGAACTTTTCCATTGTTTAAAGAACTATACAAGGAATCTACTCGGGCCCAGGAGAAAGAAGTTGTTCCAGTCCCTCTTGTGGTGAAGTGGTGTTGGACTGAGTTAAAAGTCTACGAAGCGTTCAGTGGACAGTGCCTGTGAATCGCGCCGAGCAGTAGTTCAGTGCGAGTTGTAATTCGACAGTTCTTTATTGTGATTCGATTCGTTCTCTGAGTTTGTACAAAGCGCTACGCTAAATGACTAATGGACAATAAAGTGTGATTACTTGATTAGCAGTAACTGGTGTTTTCTCATTTGTTACAATATACTGCAGTGGGCTTCAAAGGTCGTACAGAAAGGCAGACGCAATTAACAATCAACGGGGAGAGACTTTGGTCAAGTTTTAACTTTCTCGTTCGCGTTCTCAGCACGACATATAAGATCTATCTATATTTTACACATTAGACCATTCATTGTAGAGATTATTCCAGGCAGACATGACATGAAACATCCACTAGTTTGCATGCAACTCAAAGCTGGCTATTGCCTCAAAAACAATAGCAGAAACTACAAAGAACAGAAAAAATGGCTAGAAATTAACAAAGAACACAAACAACTTTACTGTGAGCCATCAATAATGGAATGAAAACATGGTACGACTATAGAAATTGGAAATAGTAACGGATCTGCATTTAGATAACGTTTACTTTGTCATATTTTGACGTTGAGTGACCCACATTATGTTGGTGAATTGGAAGCATGAAAAAGTATCATTGGCCAGTTAAAAACAAATGAAATACCAATGCGCAAAATAAACTTTTCATTTTGTCATCGACATGGTCATCGATTCCCGTTCTTATCACTGGACTGTTGTGAACAAAAAATCTCGTATGCTGCTTCGCCTTCCGTTCTCCAGTTATTGTGAACCAACCTCGAGTCAACTATTGTGCCGCAGCGCACAACAAAGGACGGTCGGGACCAACTTATCTCACACCACGTACCAGATGAAGCGTGTATCAAAGGCGCTCGAGGTCAAGCTGCCCCACACCACTCACACGAGCAAACACATGACAACAATCAGAGCGGAAGAACCAAAAAGAGGTTTCCAAGATTATTCGCAGTTTCCAGCGGCCGGTGTATTTGTAGAAGCTCCAGAAAAGGTAAAGTTTGAGAAAGGTCCATGTTACGCCTTCCTCGCTATGTAAGGAGGCGAGGGAACGTAAGGAGTTTGTAGTTACAGACATGGGTTCTCTCTCTCTCTCTCTCTGTGTGTGTGTGTGTGTGTGCGTGTGCGTGTGCGTGTGCGTGTGCGTGTGCGTGTGCGTGCGTGTGTGTGTGTTTGTGTGTGTGTGTGTGTGTGTGTCGGCTGCGTGCTTACAGTCGTCTGAGAGAATCTGCGCGTCGTGAAGGAAGATAGGGAAGCAGTTAAAGAGTGCTGAGTTACTGTATCGTCAGAGTTAGTATTTGAAAGGCAATGAAAGGAGTGAGCCGAGGTTACGAGAAGAGATCAGCTGTAAGTTGTAATACCACGAAGGACTGCAGTATGTTAACGTCATTAAAAGAGAACTGTGTTGCTGTGCTTCAGCTAGAAGAAAACAAAGTGAGAAAAAATAGCTACACTGGACTTTAGCTATTTTGTTATACTACTATAGAAAAACATGCAGTGAATTTAGAAAACTGGAATGTTTTGTCCAGTTCTGAAAACTTTTACAAATGTACAAAATAATAAATACTTACCAAAGTGGAAGCCCCAAAGCTCATTGGAAGAGCCTCTTAGATCCTGGTAACCGCCATAAATCAACATAGCTCCTCGATGTACTAAGGCAGTGTGCCCACGTCTGCCTCTAGGAACCACTACACCCTTCTGTGCCCGAATTTTCCTCCAGCAGTTTCCCTGAAATAAAATAAGATTATGTATAGTCCAGTAATATAGACCAAAACAGGTATCTCTACATTATTTATTTTAGCTTCCAAGCGCACAACTCATATGCACCAGTGCTCATACTACTACGTAAAAGGCACCTGTTAACAATTAAGAAAAAATGCGAGCAATAATAGTCCAAATAAAATACTGTCTTGGAAAACGAAAACGCAACGCATCGAAGATGAGTTAATGCTATGGCAACCATGCAATAGGTTTCATATCTTACAACGCCTGACATACAGGGTGTTACTGATATAAGTGCAGAAAATTTGAAAAGTGTGTGTGTGTGTGTGTGTGTGTGCGCGCGCGCGCCTGTGTAGAGTCAGCGTTGAGAGAAATTTGAGTTTGTGTCATCAGAGACAGTTTAACACATTTTTTTAATTTTTTTTTTGAATTAACGTCCTCCAACATTGTGTCATATCGGACGAATGAATGAAATGATGCTCAAATGAACCCGAGGTCCATGGAGCTTTAAGTTACTCGACATTCATCTTCTCAGGGTAGGGAAAGCCTCGGGAAAAAAATCTTACCCGGATAACTTACCCTAAGCGAGATTCGAACTCACGACCTCTTGAACGTGAGGCAGACACGCTAACCATCACGCTACCAAGGCGGGCATTTAACACATTTAATCGTCGCATCCGAGTTTTTGTGGTGGAACAGTTTTTGTAACGAATCGTGGAGCTGTTTGTGTGAACATTGAACAGTATTAGTATTTTGTGTAAAGGTTACGATAAGACAAAACAGCTGGGAGATGCAAGGTCACGATGAATAATTGTAGATTGTGTAACGACAATAAAACAAAACCCTGTTTTTGTGCTTCAGTTTTAGAAGACAAGTAAAGTGACAGAAACACTGACTAGACTTGCAATTTGTCACAATTTTTAGCTATTGCTTTTTGTCCCGTAAAACACTTACCTTTTCCTGCCCCATAAAGTGTTACACAAATGAGCTCTTAGAAAACGTTCACTTTAGGCTTAAGGTACACATATCACTTAGCAAGTTGCATAAATTCGAACATATCTAGGGACAGCAGACTCAACCAGTATTATCACTCAGACACACAGGGATTATAGGACCTACTGACAAACTATCAGAGGTTACAGAGGAGTGTTATGCTAGCACTTTGAAATAGGATATCTATGATCTTTGTGTTCATGTTTGTTTGCAACAGATCAGAATCAATAACGAGCCAGTATGTCATCGATAGAGCTTCCCCGAGTTGCTGTGCTATGTTCCTATGTAAATACCTCCGTAAAATGTAAACTATACATTGAAGGAAACATGATAAAATAACCCTTTCATGCCATGGTGTGTATTATAAGATACTTTTCCTATTTGTACTAGTTTTAACTCTTTTTTCTGCTATATTCTTGTTATACTGTCTGTCACCAATTAAAAATGCATATTTGAGACGTTTTGAATTATAAAAAAATTATTTTTTTTACAATTTATATTGTAGTGTTTTTTTCTATAAGAAAAGAAGCAAAATCCATGCAACTGCAGTCAAATGATACCCCGTCATCATCCACGCGTGCCATCACACCAATTATTTTACGTGTGCCCTCCCCGTCCTTTACCACAGGCACATTTGACTGCGGTTGCCGAGACTCGAACTCATGACCTCAGGCTGTGAGTGCATGGCCAGTGCACTACGTGTTGCCTTAACGATCATGGCTATTCAAGCCAGCAGGCTGAAGGTGTCCCAGACCACCTAATCTAAACCGGTTTCGAATTAGAGGAAGAACGGCATAAGTAGCAAACTAATTCAGGCATGAACGGGATAAAATAGAGTTCACTTCAAACGTGGAATAGCTTGTGCCGGATCTCAAACCAGAACCACTAGTTTAAACAGTCGAGCAGGTACCTGTATTTTGTCTTGACGATACGCCATATGATAGCGCAAGCATCGGTGATGCATTGGTTCTCACGAATGGAGCATTATTTCCAGAAAAAATAGCATAGAGTGGTAGAGCTTCAAAAGTGAGTTATTGGAATATTCTGCATTTATAGATAAAATAAGTCGTTTAACCATATCACATACTATTCAATAATTAGATTACAGCGTATCTATTGCAATAAATTTATGGACAAACAAAGTGGAGGATCAGGAATGTTGACACTGCTCAGGTCTTAGGAATACTGCTCGCCGCGTCGTTAGTCTGTTTACTTAACGCGTGTGCAGTTGGGTCACAAAGGAAATGTGCGCTATCCCCAACTAATGGCTGTTATAAATCTCCACACTTCAGAAAAGGCAAACCTAGATTCTAAGGGAGTGACAGTTACATGTTGACTCCGCGTGGAGTCTCAGTTGCCAAAATTTTGAATCCCAATGCTCTTCTTTTTCATTAGCTACAAAGGTTCATGTTAAGATGTTGCAACTCTGCCTGAAAGGACTTAAGAGGAAAGGACCGTATTGTAAAACGATTACTAAGGTTCCTGAAAGGGAGTGGCCGAACTGCACACGAGTTGAGTAAACAGACTCTACTTGCAGTAGACTTTTTTGGTAGCGTTTAACGTCCACTCTTATTACACATAGCACCGCAGGCTGTGACACTTATGATACATGTAATAAAGATGGTGCAATGGGATGGCGGGGGAAACCGGACAACACGAACCCGCCCCTGCACCGCCTTGTCCACAACAAATCCCACATGCATCGCCTGGGATCGAATCCAGGCCGCTTTGGTAAGAGGCGCATGGTATAACCACTCGGCCACGGTGCGGCCGTATTTGCAGTAGCTGACTAACGCACAGGCACGTAGCAAAATCAGTTTTCTAGGACTTGCCTAGTTTGGACTTTCGCTCGTAGGTGTGCACGCATAATTCATACCAGTAGCCTTATTAGTAAAAGTGGCACCTATTTTATATGCCAGGCTTATTACGTTACATTACATTACAGTTAACAGTTTACAAATCTGTTACAATTACACGTTTCAATGTATAAACAATAAAATTAATAATAGAACATAATCAATAAGGTACAACACTAACAAAAATAAACATAAAATACACAATGAACAATGATTAACAATAATTCATTAACAATTAACAAAATCCTTATAACGAGTACAATATAAAATTTTATACAATATAATCAACAAAAGAGAATAACAGATAACACAAATAGATGATAAATTAACAATAACAAAATAAAATAATAGAACATCAAAGTAAGTTTACAATTGGGATTGGTTTTTAAATTCCCTATATTTATAATTTGAAATCAAGCCTGCAAACTTGTTTAGAATCCACCAGTTTTTCTCGTTTCTAATTACACCGAATAGGCAACTGTTCGAATGTGCCATTGGAAGTCCATACAAAATATCTCAACAGACATTCAAATAATGGATGTTCAGGTGTTTCAATTAGACCACAACGACATAATTTAGAATTAGACAAGCCAAAACGAAAGAGGCATTCACAATATGGACCATGTTCAGATAAAAAATGGATTAATCCTCTATTTTTAAAACTTTCATCATAAATCTTTCTTCAATAGAAGGAGAAAACCAAAACACCCTTCTCCCAGTTTCTAAACCCTCCCATTTATCTTGCCATTCATTATAAATTAAATATTTTAATTGTATTTCGTCCAAATTAACCCACGCACTATATTTGATGCCCTAACAAAATTATCCCAGCGCAACCAGCATCTAAATCTAACTAGTCCCAATACATATAACTAGTAAACCATGAGTAGAAACTGTGGAGAATGCCCCAATACGTCTTACTAAAATTTTCCTTTTTAAATTTCTAACCATTCTTTGAGGCGTTAATAAAAACATTCTTTCACTCTAAACACTAGCAACATAAGACAAAATAGGTACCAAAACAAAATTATTAAATAATTTGACAACTTCATATGGAATATTATTGAAGCCTTTAATTACAGAAAGAATTTTATTTAAAACAACGAAGGCTTGCGCTACAACCTTTTCAACATGAACTTCAAACAATAATTGTTCATCCAAAAATATTCCTAGCACTGTGCTTGCGTGAAATGGCCTTATTTCGCAATTATAATATAGTTCTGAAGAATTTACCTTTTAATAAAACACAACACGGTTTCTCAATAGAGACATTTAATTTAATTTTGGTAAGTTCCCCCAATAGCAATACAAAACAATGGCACAATTGGTAAACAAAACATTCGTTTCTTCAGCTGTACTCTGTTGCCAGACTGTACTCCTTTGTACCTAAATCGAAATCCATTGTGCCAACGAGCGGCCTTGCGTCTCAGACGCAAGATAGCCCACACCACTGTTTCAAAATACATGGCCTGACGACAATGGGGCAATCAAAACAAAGATGACTGGGAGTGCGGCAGAACAAAGTGTTTCCAGATTATTACAGAAACTGTGGACTGCCGGCTTGTGTGTGAGAGGTTCGAGAAAAGGTCAATGACGAGAAAAATCCGTGCTACGTCATTCTGGCCTGTATAAACAAGTACGGCGGCGAGAGAAGTTAATTTTTGTGAAGAGAGTATTGAACGAGACAGCTGCTAGCAGTGTGCGTGTGTGTAAGTCGCCGTTGACACGTGAGTGAATGTCATCAGACAACTTTGGGACATTTAATCGTCGCGTTGGAGTTGTTGTGTGAAGCAGTTTTGGTGAGTGTAACTGTTATAGACATGTACGCCACAACACTGACAGACATAATCACACAAGCACGAAAAGCCTCAGTACCAGAAAAAACAATTAACATAAACCCTTACAGCAGACCATTACCACAACACATTATACAAATTATAAAAAATAAAAGAAAAGCACACAGACAGTACATAAAAACGCACTCTCCAGAAGACAAACGCATTCTAAACAAATTACAACAAGACGTAAAAGACGCCATTGCAAATTTTAATATAGACAAATGGAATACGCTACTTGATAAAATGACAGACACACACCACAGAGACCCAGCCAAGTTCTGGAGACTAGTAAAAAGTACAAGACAAAAAACATTTCCACAATACCCAATTAAAAAAGACGGACAGACTGTTCATGACACCACACAAAAACTTGAAATTTTCAGACAACACTACACAAACGTATTCCAAACACCAGAAGACCCAAGATTTCATAAAACACTTTTTGAAACAGTCAATAGATACATACAACGAAACCAACACCTTTACACACCACAAATGGACACAACAGAACTAGACGAAAATGACGAAACTGACAGACCAATAACAGCACAAGACATTAAAACCACCATACACAAAACAAAAAATACAGCACCAGGACCAGACAACATCACGTACGAAATGATAAAACGACTACCCGACAACACATTAGAACTACTGGCCACAACATACAACTACATGTACAGACACGGGTATCACCCACGACAATGGAAGTGCGCACATATATTACTATTTGAGAAACCAGGAAAAGACAAAACGGACCATAAGAACTACAGACCGATATCCCTCATTTCCACCCTTTCCAAGACCTTCGAGAAAATTGTAGCATACAGACTGACAAACATAACCACACAGAAAAAACTTATACCACCGACACAAGCTGGCTATAGAAGCGACATTACTATACAGGACCAACTTGTACGTGTACTCTCTAACTTACAGGACTCTTATAACAGAGGATTTGTCACAGTAGCGACATTCCTTGACGTACAATCCGCTTTTGATAAATGTTGGACAAACGGACTACTCTACAAACTTACAGACTTCAAAATTCCACCACGGATTGTACGTTGGATAGCCAGCTTTTTAACAGACAGGACAGGACACATACGAATCAACCAACAACTCTCTAATACCGTACACCTAAACGCAGGAACACCACAAGGGAGCGCTATCTCGGGCCTCCTGTACATTTTATACACAGCTGACACACCACAACCGATACACAAAAACATACACCTAGCCCAATATGCAGACGATACTGCATATTGGAGTACACACGCCACATTTCTAGCAGCCAGAGGCAAACTTGAAAAACAACTCAACACATTTCTAAAATGGACACGAAAGTGGCGAATCACAATAAACATACAGAAAACACAAGCCATTGTAATCCGTAAAACAAGAAAACACACATACAGAACAGCAACACTTACATTTAACAAACAAACAGTCCCTTGTAAAAACACAGTAAAATACTTAGGGGTACACATACACAATAAACTCAGAATAAAACCACACTTTACACACCTACTAAACAAAGCACGTCCCATACACTCAACACTTAATTATCTGGCCAGACTCAACAAAAGAGGACTCACACCACAAATTCTACACAAACTATATATCACACTAGTCAGACCACAACTTACATATGCAGCAGTAGCCACAATGCCCCTCATAACAAAAACCATGATGGAAAAGATAAAAACATTCGAAAGAAGATGCCTACGGACTGCTCACAAACTACTACCATCTTTCAAATCAAACATTATACACCAATACACAAACACACAACCCATAGACTCACACATAGCACAACAATTCATAAATTACATACACAACGCACACACGAGAAGCCACAGAAGAACACTAATAAACACTGCACAAAAGATGAAAACAATACAAGAAACACCAACAGACAAAAACCCACCCCTTATAACACTCATACATGTTTACGACAAGCACCAAGAAGAAGAACAACAAAAATTACAGAACCACCTACAACACTTCCAAAACATATAGACACACAACAAAAAAAAACACATACCAAAAACACCTAAAATACAAAAATACAAAAACACACTACACATATAAAAAATACCGAAGAGCCATGCAGCAGCATAAAAACAAAAACACACGCAAAAATTCTCAGAATCTTCTTTAGGCAGAAGCACACAAACGGAGCCATGGATGTGGAGCACGGAAACCAACACAGACACAAAAAACACACAAAACACAACACACTACACTACACAACGTCAACAAAAACACAATAAACACACAGGCACCAAAGCCGAAGGAACTCCCAATCCGTATCAAAAACAAATATCACACTCGGCTGAAGAGGGACTGTCCCTAAACAGCCTGGGCATGTTGGAAAACATGCCCGAATTACCTATTTCATTTCATTCATTTTCGTGCTTCAGCTTTAGAAGAGAAATAAACTGACAAGGAAAAGTTACTAAACTTGTCATTTGTCACATCGCTGTCAGGAATGAGGTTTGTCATGTTGTCATTTTGTCATTTTGTCACGCTATAATGAAACGATTTAGACAAACATGTATTTCAGTTAAATTGAAGAAGAGGAATTGTCTACAGTTTTTAAGGAACATTTGTAAAAGTTATATAAAATTAAATGACACAGGGGAGGAAAAGTAGTGTAAATGTATCACGCCAGACTTTTTACCTCTGATCCTTCATCTTTAATGCGGACTTCTCTTTTTACTTCGTTTTCACTTTAGAGCTTCGTTTTGTGTCGTGCTGCACGTTAGTTTTCCATCCTGAATGACATTTTTTTACTCTCTTTGTTTCCCTTTTGCTGTCGCTCATTAGAACGTCAAGGAAAGAGCAAGGTGTCGGAAATACATGTTGAGCAGTGATAAATGTTCGGAAGTTGCTTCTCATTACCGTCAAAACATGTAAAAGCATACACTCGCATTTTACTATCAATTAAAAACCATGCCTTATTCGTATTTTGGTTTATTCGTGATAAAGGGGAGAATATATACAATTTTATCTCTTACTTTAACAATTCTTATTACCAAGGCAAGGCATTTTCACACCTTTTCGGTACCAGGAGAGTACTGCAGGTTGCCATCACACGGACATTAGGGTAAGCACTGGCTGTGTTATGCACAGCCGCTCCAGGATGCACAGTACAGTATAATGCAAAGTTGTGAATAAGGAACCTAACTTTGGATTAATTGGGAATTAAAATAAATATATGCTGTTGTTGCTAATGCTCTTCTAGTTGGATTTTCTCCATTTTTCTACGGGCTTTTCAATAATATTCACATAGCTAAACTGAAACACTGGTATTCATTTTTTTAAATTGCTCTACCTTGGAGAAATGACCTCTATTCATTACTGTTTGTAGGTCGTTGCCCTAGTATGCATCTTGGGCAATTGAAGATATTGATCTTGAACATGTGGGCAGCCAGGGTATGGCGTAATTCCCAAGAGTGTTTTCAATGATTTATTTGTACTTTTTTCATGATAATTATGTTGCCAATGTGTATGGATTTCTGAGCTAATATATGCCTAATTTTGATGCATTGTAAGACATTTTAATTGAATTCATTTGTTTTATATTTGTTCCTTTCTTCGACAGAAAGTCAAATTTTTCATTTTCAATAATGCCATAATGGGCTGGGATCGATTGGAAAAAAATTTATTTCTTTTGTAATGGAATCGTATACGCGCGCGTGTGTGTGCGTGTGTGTGTTTATACGACGACAGAGACAGTTTGGGATATGGATTCGTCGCGTCGGAGTTACTGTTGTGAGAAGCAGTTTTAGTGACTGTGATCGTAAAGTTTATTAGAGAGAACTGAAAGACAAGTGTCTTTCAAGGTTAGAGGCCACAATAATTGTGAGTTCCAAAGTCACAAAGGCCTGTGGACTATATTAGCGATAAAATAGAAGTGTATTTTGAGTTTCAGTTTCAGAAGAAGAAAACAGTGACAGAAAAAGAAATTGAACTTTGTTGTCATTTTGCCACAATATGCAACATTTGGCTCACAAAGTCAATATTGAGTATTCAGATGAAAAATAAGTCCCGAAGCCTTCTGAATTCAACTTAAGTGTTAAGTCTGTGCGCAAGTGTGTTTTCTATTGGTTTGAATCTGAAATGCTACAGTCAACGAATTTCTCTACTCCACAAAACAATTAACGTAAATTGTGTGGTTTACCGATATCTATAATTTTTGTGTGGTAAGGTTTTGTCTATCTCTTGTGGTTTATCTTTTTCTTCTTCTTCCTCTGATTACCCTCCCTGTATGAAAGATTACACTCCTAGAACTTACAAGCCAGTGCCTAGGGTCAGATGCCTGTTGAGCACAGAAACCTATGGACCAGACAGAGTGAAGACCTGGAAGAGGGTGGGGAAGACGATGCTATGAAATGCAGGCGAAATAAGTGGATGAATGAAAAGGTGATGATGGAACAGTTGGAGGAATGAGTGGCGGGGGAAACCGGAGAACCCACTCAGACGCCGCTTCGTCCACACATACGGCTCCTTGGGATCGAACCCGGGTCGTCTTAGTGACAGGCGAATGGTCTAATTGCTCGGCGTCGGTGCCACCGGCGGATTATGAGTTATAAGAAGTGTAATAGGATTTCATAGGATATTCTCAGAAAATTCGAGATAAGTATGCATCTTATTTGTTATGAAACTATTTGAAACGTATTATATTTTAATCAAAATCGTTAGTCATTTTTGAGAAAATGGAAAGCAAAGACCTTTTTTATGTAAAAGGTAGTTTGAGTAGTGGGATTTTCTTAAGGGTCTTCGTGTCACATCATCGGAAGAACTTCAACTAACTTTTCGTTCTGAGTTAAGCTATCCACTCACTCACCACTCACTCAGTCACTCACTTAGTCGCTTTCACTCACATATGACACAGGAGCCATTTTCTTAGAGCTCTTTTTGTTACACGACATTGTAAAGCTGGTATTCTCGGTTAAATCTCTGTTTCGCACATTTAGGTGGAACGCAGTACTTCTACTTAATATAAAATAAGGCGTACAGAAAATAAAAATATGAATTAAATATTAAAGCATAAAGCTAAGGTAAGAAATGCTCATACATACGACTTCGATAAAATATATCAAAAGCCATACATGATCATTGCTAGGGGATGTTCACTAATTCAGGAGTGCTATTAGCAGTACATTTCACCCTTGACTAACAGCCCTTGATGTAAGCTAAATGGATGCAATTTGCATATCTAAGGCATCCTAAATGTTCAAGGTATACGACACATGCTCCAAGCTCAAATGTGAAGTAAGGCATTTTTATATGAAGAAAAAGTGCACAACAGTGCAAAAGAGAGTTCTTTAGTCATTTCCATAGTCCTTCAATGATTTAACGCTTTTCTTGAACATGTTGTTGATATCTGTAGCATCGATTTTCGTACATACGCACATGCAATTTTCACTTGGTGAAAATTGTGGTTAAACCCATGGATAGGTGCCTTAGGTCCTAGTGTTTATCCTATTTTCTGTCCATCATGGCGTCCGTTGTGTAGAAACCATATTTCCTCTCTCTGCTTTCTTTTGTTCTCTGGATGTTTCTGCTGTGCTGGGTTAGATGGCAGCCATTGTTTGGCGCGTACTTCTTCGATGAAGAAACATTCTCTTGCTAACTCATAGACGAGTCCAGTGTTGCCAAGTTAGTGCTTTTCTCACTAAATCTGGTGTTTTTGAGTACCTATCTAGTGGATGAATTTTGCATCTAGTGGTTAGTGGAAGTTATGGTGGACTCTAAAAATATTTGGGTGGTTTTACGGAAAAGTTACTCAAAATCACTTGATTCATTCAACATAGAGCAAATAACTCTAGGAGCTCTTGAGGACACGCCTCTGTGTAAAAAGGCTAAAAAATTTCAAAAATTGCCAAAAATGGATATTTGTTTTATCAAACAGTATAAACATTCTGCTTTATTTTGACATGCTTTTTACAGCCTTACGGCCTTTTAACTATGTCACGTGGCCGTCTAACTGATTGCCTGTAAGTGGTCGTGTCCATTTAAATCCATACAGTTCTATTATCCTTGCTATGACTTCAAACTTAGTTTTTCCATGTTTTTATTTTTAGCACTGTTTGTTCTTTAAAATGCTCCACACGATGTAATTTTCAGTACTTATGTATGAAATTTGGTGTACCTGCTTAGAAATAACAATAAAAAGAAATGATGACATAATTTTTTCATAACATGAATAACTGTTGAATAATTAAATATTAAAGTTTACATTTCGAAATTTAAATGAAAAAATAATGAATTTAAACTTTAAAATTTATTTTTATCCAAACTAATAACAAGATTAAGAAATTATCTCATCAATTTGCTAACATTCTATTATAGGACATAACTGAAAATTATTAAGTTTTTCAAATCAAAATTGCATCATGGGGAACCATTTATACAAATATTAAAAAATATAGTAAAATATTAATATGTTAGCAACTAATCTGACTAAATGTATGAAATTTAGCACAGTTACTCCTCACTATACAGTGATTGTTGTGTTAAAATTTCAAATCAATTCTATGGGAACTGTAGATTTTCAAAATTTCACAGATGGGCATCCTTAAATTTCTAATGCCTAATCAGTTTGATTTACAACAGACGGTCTTTCGGCTTCTTTCCCGTATTGTTTTGCTTATTTATGAAATAGAATCAGTTAGAAATCAGTGACTATAAACGTCTTTGACTACAGTTTGTCCAGATCGTCCTGGCACTCCAGAGGAGAAATTAGAAGTGACTGGAGTGATGGGGAACAAACGAGTAATGTCAGAACTCAGGCAGTCACATGTACAAGCAGTGTATGTTTACGCATTGCAAACAATTACTGTGTAGTTTTCACAGTCACAACAAGTGGTATACTAATCCCCACCTTTCCTATTATGCAAGTGGGCAGGTCTCTGCTATTGCGCATCTGTGCTTCAGGAGTGGGGGGGGTGTCAGGGCGAACTGGACGGGCTGTACTTGGTTTGTTATTTCTCATGGCTGGATCTCAGATACCTGAGGCAGCAAAGCTCATACTCTAGACAGTAAATATGTGATATGATGTTTGTGTTGCGTGCTCAGATTTATATGGAGTCTCATGTAGTGCTATTCAATGATGCAATAGGCCGTAGATTGCCATACGGACGGAAAAGGCATTATTTTTTAGTATGGGACTTTACGGCTATTGCGTCACTGAATAACGTCCTATGAGACTCCAGAGCTTAGTTTTTATAACTTTACGCGTTTATCTTACTGCTAATTCAAATTAACTCACCATTAATATAACAAAGTATACATGTTTCGTTAGATTACATTGATACAAAATTATCCTTGTATCAAGTTAACTGCGATATGTATCAATTTAAGTACATAATACATTTAGTTAGCTAATTTATTCTGACAATGCTACAATTGTGTGAACAAAGCAGCGGGCCTAAAAATGAACATGCTAAAACGCAGGTAGTATCAAATGGACCAACAACACCAGTATCAGTAGATGGACAACTTCATTGCCTGAAAGAATACGCCTATCTCGGAAAACTAATCTCTTTCAAGGACAGAACAGAAAAGTAAATAAATAGAAGAATCTCCGTCCTGGTAGACATTTTGGACCCTTAAATTTATTTTGCTAGACAAAACTTGAAGCAAAGAGCTAAAGTACAGGCACTGGAAATGTTTATACCCTCCATTACTTTACAGTAACCAAACATTGTCACTAATACGGAAACATAAGTCCAAATTCAAACGTGTCAAAGGAATGACACCTGTCAGGCGACTACAACACCATCCATACGCCGAGAACAGTAGTTAAAGTTCGCAAAGAACCACACAGCAGTGCCAAACTCGCCCATGTCCAAATAAAGGTGAAATTAAATGGAGGGACGGGAAATTAGAGGAATGTAATTATACTTCCCAGCATTTGACTGGTGATCCAGCAAAATCACCGAAAAAATCCACGGGTCAGGAAGGTTGGCCACGGGAATGGAACCCACGACCTTCCGAATGCGAACCTCGCACGTTACCGTGGAGTCATCTCACTTGGTTCTTCTTTGGTAAGGTATGTGTGTCAGCCGTTTCCTAAAGGAATTCCAGATCCGTCCCTGAGCATCATTTAGAAACCCTGTATTTTAGTTCTAGCCATTCACGAGGCTGAGGAATGTTTTAGGTTAGGCTTGAAGTTACCAGCCACTGATATACGTCTCTGAGCATCATTTAGAACACCCTGTATTTTAATTCTAGCCATTCACGAGGGTGAGGAATGTTTTAGGTTAGGCTTGAAGTTACACAGCCACTGCTATCCGTCTCTGAGCATCATTTAGAACACCCTGTATTTTAATTCTAGCCATTCACGAGATTGAGGAATGTTTTACGTTAGGCTTGAAGTTACCAGCCACTGCTATACGTCTCTGAGCATCATTTAGAACACCCTGTATTTTAATTCTAGCCATTCACGAGATTGAGGAATGTTTTAGGTTAGGTTGGAAGTTACACAGTCACTGCTATACGTCTCTGAGCATCATTTAGAACACCCTGTATTTTAATTCTAGCCATTCACGAGGGTGAGGAATGTTTTTGGTTAGGCTTGAAGTTACCAGTCACTGCTATACGTCTCTGAGCATCATTTAGAACACCCTGTATTTTAATTCTAGCCATTCACGAGGGTGAGGAATGTTTTACGTTAGGCTTGAAGTTACCAGCCACTGATATACGTCTCTGAGCATCATTTAGAACACCCTGTATTTTAATTCTAGCCATTCACGAGGGTGAGGAATGTTTTACGTTAGGCTTGAAGTTACCAGCCACTGCTATACGTCTCTGAGCATCATTTAGAACACCCTGTATTTTAGTTCTAGCCATTCACGAGGTTGAGGAATGTTTTAGGTTAGGCTTGAAGTTACACAGTCACTGCTATCTGTCTCTGAGCATCATTTAGAACACCCTGTATTTTAGTTCTAGCCATTCACGAGGTTGAGGAATGTTTTAGGTTAGGCTTGAAGTTACATAGTCACTGCTATCTGTCTCTGAGCATCATTTAGAACACCCTGTATTTTAGTTCTAGCCATTCACGAGGTTGAGGAATGTTTTAGGTTAGGTTTGAAGTTACACAGCCACTGCTGTGTGTTCTATTTTGTCTCGCTAGATGTTCCTTTGTTCCAGCCGCTGTGCTATTTCACAGATGATTTGCAGCTGAGAGTATTAAAACCACCGTGTCTGCAAGGTCACAGAGCTCTATGAGGAAGTGAGGACGGAGACGGAATTCAGGAATTTAACTTTCATTGCGCCTCACTGAGAAGGGAGAACTTCCTTTTACAAAATGAGGGTTATCCCTTCTCTCCGGGGAAACTCACACAAAAGATGGGATTTAAACACTCGGGTTCTACGTTATCTTCCCTGGAATGGTCTCATAAATGATGCAAACAGCTCTTCAACAACCTTGGGAAATTCCCAGAGTTGAACGTGTTCTAATTAGCTTTCGAGTGCAGTTGGAATTCATAGTCTGAACAGTGTGTGCAAGCTCTCTCTCCATCAGAATGTCTGAGCAGGGGATTCGCAAATTTGGGGCCCAATTAACGCATATGTTTTTACTTTCTCTACTACGTAGAGGGGAAGTATTGTACTGGATCCAAAAACTCGGTGTCGAGATTTAACAGAACATATATGTTTCCAGGCCTCCAAATCCAAAAAATAAAAACATTTATAGAAAAAAATACCGCAGGTGTGTGTCTGTGAACAGCATAACTCAAAAACGAAAACTCGGTTAAATAGTAAAGTTGGTACTTAAGTTTAATATAAATATTTCAAGGATCCACACGAAGATTTTGAACAAAGTTCTTCCACCCTAAACTACCCTTTACATGGAAAATGTTTCGAAAATTTTGATTTTCTCAAAAATGTCTAACGATTTTCATTAAAATACTATAGGTTTAAGATATTTTTATGGCAAATGAAATGTATATTATGATTTGTTTCTGGCTATAGCCCACGTAGTTCTGTTTACTCTTAACCGCAAGAGATAGACCAAATCTTACTATACAACAATGAACTCGTTAATACACACAATTTATGTTCACATGACATATAGACACAACACAAGAAATGTTTACATCTGTCTTCATAACAGTTGTTTCAAAGAAAGAAAGGAGGGAGGGAGGGATGAAGAAAGGAAGAAAGAAAGAAAGAAAGAAACAAACAAAGATGGAAGGAAAGAAAGAAGGAAAGAAAGAAAGAAGGAAAGCAAGAAAGAAGGAAAGCAAGAAAGAAGGAAAGAAAGAAAGAAGGAAGGAAAGAAAAAAGAAAGAACGAAAGAAAGAAAAAGGAAAGAAAGAAAGAAAGAAACAAACAAACAAAGGAGGGACGGAGGGAAGGAAGGAGAAAGGAACGAAGGAAGGAAGGAAGGAAGGAAAGAAAGGAGGAAGGAACGAAGGAAGGAAGGAAAGAAGGGAGGAAAGAAAGAAAGAAGGAAGGAAAGAAAGAAAGAAGGAAGGAAAGAAGGAAAGAGAAAGAGAGATAAAGAGAGAGATAAAGAGAGAGATAAAGAGAGATAAAGAGAGAGATAAAGAGAGAAAGAAAGAGAGAGAGAAAGAAAGAAAGAAAGAGAAAGAAAGAAGGAAAGAAGGAAAGAAGGAAAGAAAGAAGGAAGGAAAAAAGAAAGAGAGAGAGAAAGAGAGAATGAAAGAGAGAGAGAAAGAGAGAATGAAAGAGAGAGAAAGAGAGAATGAAAGAGAGAGAGAGAAAGAGAGAATGAAAGAGAGAGAGAGAAAGAGAGAATGAAAGAGAGAGATAAAGAGAGAATGAAAGAGACAGAGAAAGAGAGAATGAAAGAGAGAGAGAAAGAGAGAATGAAAGAGAGAGAGAAAGAGAGAATGAAAGAGAGAGAATGAAAGAGAGAATGAAAGAGAGAGAATGAAAGAGAGAAAGAGAGAGAGAATGAAAGAAAGAAAGAGAGAGAGAATGAAAGAAAGAAAGAAAGAAAGAGAGAGAATGAAAGAAAGAAAGAAAGAAAGAGAGAGTGAATGAAAGAAAGAAAGAAAGAAAGAGAGAATGAAAGAAAGAAAGAAAGAAGGAGAGAGAGAATGAAAGAAAGAAAGAAAGAGAGAGAGAATGAAAGAAAGAAAGAAAGAAAGAAAGAGAGAGAATGAAAGAAAGAAAGAAAGAAAGAAAGAAAGAAGGAAGGAAGGAAGGAAGGAAGGAAGGAAGGAAGGAAGGAAGGAAGGAAGGAAGGAAGGAAGGAAGGAAGGAAGGAAGGAAGGAAGGAAGGAAGGAAGGAAGGAAGGAAGGAAGGAAGGAAGGAAGGAAGGAAGGAAGGAAGGAAGGAAGGAAGGAAGGAAGGAAGGAAGGAAGGAAGGAAGGAAGGAAGGAAGGAAGGAAGGAAGGAAGGAAGGAAGGAAGGAAGGAAGGAAGGAAGGAAGGAAGGAAGGAAGGAAGGAAGGAAGGAAGGAAGGAAGGAAGGAAGGAAGGAAGGAAGGAAGGAAGGAAGGAAGGAAGGAAGGAAGGAAGGAAGGAAGGAAGGAAGGAAGGAAGGAAGGAAGGAAGGAAGGAAGGAAGGAAGGAAGGAAGGAAAGAAGGAAAGAAGGAAAGAAGGAAAGAAAGAAAGAAAGAAAGAAAGAAAGAAAGAAAGAAAGAAAGAAAGAAAGAAAGAAAGAAAGAAAGAAAGAAAGAAAGAAAGAAAGAAAGAAAGAAAGAAAGAAAGAAAGAAAGAAAGAAAGAAAGAAAGAAAGAAAGAAAGAAAGAAAGAAAGAAACAGTGAAGAATTTTATGAAACGGAGTGAAACTAAAGTAGAAACCAGAAATAAAGTATCCCAGGAGAAACAACGGAAATAGAGGAAGAAAGAAATTAATATCAGATGCAGCAAACAAAGTCCGTTGAGAGAAGCCGGAAATGTGCACAGAGAACGGGAGAAAAAGGCCAACAAAAGCTGGGAATATAACACTAGATGGGAGAAGGGACATCACAGGGACTTCGTCAGAAAGCAGTGTAAAACAGAATGTGAGGTTAAGTTCCATATAGAACATAAGAGGGTCTAGCATTTCAAATTGTGGAGTATACAGGTTGTTTCAGGAGGTGAAGCTTAAATAAAACGTGAGAACAACATATAACTGGAGCACAGGGCACTGTTGTATGTAACATTCTAGAATATACAGGTTGTTCCATAAACGAAATGCAAATTAAAGTGTTAGGATAACAAAGAGCTAGAGCACAGAACGGTAGGTATTGTATTTAACATTCCGGGATACATAGGTTGTTTCACAAGATGAGATGCAAAATAAAGGGTTAGAAAACCAAAAAGCTAGAGCACAGAACGGTCAATCGCGCGAGTCGTCCAGGCCTGAAATAGACAAAAACGTACTAAACAAAAAATGTGGATTTCGTTAAAACACCAATTTATTTCAAATATTTCTTTTATGTTTTGAGTGAAGCATTTCCGAGATGTCTAATATTTGTATGAACTGGCCAATACTTATACTTCTCTCAAATAGAAATACGCTATTCATTTTTTTTTACTTTCTCTGCTGGGAAGTAGAGGAAGTGTGTGTGTGTGTGTGTGCGCGCGTGCGTGCGTGCGCGCGCGTGTCTGTGTGTCTGTGGACAGCATAACTCAAAAACGGAAAGTATGTTAAAACCAAAGTTGGTATTTAAGTTTAATGTCTTTCAAGGATGCGACACAAAGATTTTGAAGAAAATAGCCCCACCCTAAACTACCCTTTACAAGGAAAATTTTGATTTTCTTGAAAATGGATAACAATTTTGATTAAAATGTCATATGTTTGAGATATTTTATGATTAATGAAATGTATATCTTGAATTTTCTGGCTATAGCCCCTGTAGTAGTATTTACTCTGGACTACTTTTGCATAACTGGTAAACCTTTAGAGATAGACAAAATCTTACTATACAAAAAATGTAGATCTTGCTAAAATACACAATTTATGTCTGAGTAAATTTTCTTCTAGGGTGAACCATTTCGAAGATATTCCTTGTTATGTGTGTGAGTTTCGGAAAACTTAAAACTTTCGTGAAATGGAACATCGTTGTTCATTTTTTTATATGTTAAGCGTGTAAAGAGAACGGAATCTCAAAGCTTTAAAAGATTTGACTATCGCACAAAGCCTACTGTATTCTAACATTCCTCTTGCATCTACAAGGAAATAAGCACTAAGATAATTTGTACGAATGTTTATTTTAACTAACACGAAGAAGATACAGCAATAAGAGTTTGTAGGAATGGTTAGTACAAGAGTAGAGAAAGTCATGTGAGTGCAGCACATCAGATTTTTCATTTTCCTTTGACGGCTTACAAAGAAACCGTCTCAGCCTTAAGTGACTAAATTATCTTGTGATTCCAGTAACCATAACCATAGACACGGGAATAAAGAAAAATGCAAATATACGTGGACACAAGGATCATAATACAGAGTGTATGGTCGTTTTCTTTTCAGGATAAGTAAAAGCCTTGAAAAAAAACTTATTAAGACAGCTAATATTCGAACTCCAAACCTCTAACGGAGTTAAGATGGCACTGTATAACGTACAGAAAGAACTTCAAAAATCTGATATGTTGCACTCACATGACTTTCTCTACTCCTGTACTAACCATTCTCACAAACTCATATTCCTATATCTTCTTCGTGTTAGTCGAGATAAACATTTGGAGAAATTATCTTATTGCTTATTTCCCTGTAGGTGCAAGGGGAATATGCAAGTACAATAGACTTTGAACGATAGTCAAATCTTTTAAAGCTTTTAAATTCTGTTCTCTTTGCATGGATAATATAGAAAAAATGAATTACGATGTTGCATTTAACAGAAGTATACGTTTTCCAAAATTCGCAGAAATAACAAACAACATCTCCGAAATGGTCCGCTCTGTAAAAAAAAAATTATTAAACATAAATTGCGTGTTTTAACGAGATCTACATTTTTGTACAGTAAGACTTAGTCTATCTCTTACGGTTTACGAGTTATTAAAAATCATCAAAAGTAAACAGGATTACATGGGCTATAGGCGGAAAATTCAAAGTATAAATTACATTTGTCATAGAATATCCTAAACATGTGGCAGTTTAATAAAAATCGTTAGGTCCATTTTCGAGAAAATCAAAATTTTTAAAAAATTTTCCATGTAAAGCGTAATTTAGGGTGGTGGAATTTTCTTCAAATTCTGTGTGCCACATTCTTAAAAGATATTAAACTTAAATACCAACTTTGGTTTTTAAGCGACTTTTTGTTTTTGAGCTATCCTGTCCACAGACAGCCACACACACACACACATCACAGACATGTACGAACCTTTGGTTGAAAATGGTTTATTGAATTCAGGGGTCTCGAAGCATAATTATATATCTCCGGTGAAATCTCGATATCGAATTTTTGGGTGGACTAGTTCTCCTACTTACTACACGTAGTAGAGAAAGTAAATAAGTCAACATGAATCAATACTGATTTTGGTTAAAGAAGGCCAAAGAGAAACATATCAATCACATTATTTTCAAGAGCAGAACATTAAATACTAACAAACTGCCAGTGCAAGTTATGCGACACTTTGCTTTCCCCAGTTACATATACAACCCAGAGGAAACACCAGAGGCGGGTTTTCCTGTGGATATAGAGACAGGAAGCGATTTTCCCAATGGACTCCATTACCCGTGTATTCTCGTTATGATGTGAGGTTTTCTCCCAAGGCAACCAACCCGTATTTATGTTAGGAGACAACATTACAAATAACGCCGGACATCCCAAGTGGCGCCACTTCGAGTTGCTATGGATACCGGCAACATCCCAAGAGATGAGAGGGGGGCAATGCACTCTGGCCAGCTTTTCCAACTTTCCTAATAAACACATTATTGGATTCAAAGGTCAAAGCTCGGTCTATTACTGCATATGTACCAAAAACACAAATAAACAGCGATATCGAGATTTTAGTGGAAATACATGTTTTGGAATTATACCCCCATCCCCCCCCAAAAAAAAAATTATATATATATATATATATATATATATATATATATATATATATATATAGAGAGAGAGAGAGAGAGAGAGAGAGAGAGAGAGAGAGAGAGAGGGAGGGAGAATGTCTGTGCATGTGTCTCCTATGTAATCTCTGTTGGAATGTTTTCAATCACTGCTAGTGGTATTCTCCGGTCTCTCCTGATCTTCATTTTGAATTCTTCCAAATTAGCAGACCTTGTAACAATGACTTTACATTTCAAAAGGTACTTAAGGGAGGGGGATTTCTTCATATAACAATCATATCTTTCGTAGGGGATAAATAAAATGTCATACAAATGAATAAAATAATCTTACACAGAAAGAAGAAGAATAATTTACATTTTTGATGACATCATACAGAATACAACATAGTTAACGAGATAGACAGGCTACGGAGCGAACTGCAGTGACGTAATCCTCCTAGTCTAGTCATGGCCCAATTAGTAAAACCACAATCGCCTAATACATCCATATTCTATTCAACCAAACAAATTGCTCGGTGAATTCGTACAAAATATAGTTTTATCATGATAGTATACATTTTCAGCCATGTATCAGACTGCCATAACTACGTGACTGCGACTCGCACCAGAGCCTGTCTTTCCCGTTAGCCACAGAATACAAGAATGACTGAAAATGTAATTTCTGTTGTTGTACAGTTTGCTTTTGAAGCATTAAATTTGACATCTGCATTTTTAAACTGATTTGTATACATGTATACTGTATACAGGTTTTCTTAAAGGATGACGGAAACACACATAAGGGTTAGGAGGTAATAAACTGAAAAGTAATAACTAGGGTCAGATTACAGTTCGAAGCCCGTTTGTAATGTAGACAGCTCAACGTGCTACTATTTTGGGTGTGCATTTACATTTCGTCAATAAACCCATGTCACAGAGCGTCCAAACCGTGCATTTCCTTCTTGAAAACCGACTGGTTTGCCATCCCGCACAATAT
This sequence comes from Tenodera sinensis, assembly GCA_030765045.1. NCBI lineage: Eukaryota > Metazoa > Arthropoda > Insecta > Mantodea > Mantidae > Tenodera > Tenodera sinensis. The sequence goes on from CM060972.1 coordinate 44,180,858, forward strand.
ATGAAGCGTTGTCGGTGTTATTTTTTTCGAGCACCCTGTATAGGGTGTTTGGGATGCAAGTGCAGATATTTTCATTGGTAATTGAGGACAGTGGAATGAACAATATTATATCAGCACTTGCTTCCTTTTGAACTTATAGTTTTACTTAAGAATAGTATGTTTTGAGGTTGGTTAGTACATCTAAGAGAGCACAGAAGGCATGAGGGTCTCCAGATAACGAATGGTGTATCGGAACTGAGTTCCAACGCTTCTTGCAGGGCTGATAACCTCGCTCTAGCTAGACCGGTTAGTCATGCTTGGATAGCATATGCGGTAGGCGTTGTTCATTTTGGGGCACGTTTACGACTATGCAAAACACCACAGGTAGTACATTTTGAAATTGGTTTGTGGAAAAATAGATGAAGAGAGAAAAAAAAAAAAAAAAACACACCGAAAAGGATGTAAACTATGGTACCAATTTATCTACATTTATACCCCTAACAACCTCTGTGACCTTCAGTATTTTTTTCCTTGGAGGTACTTATCTATGGGGGCGTAAGTGTGACCGACTTTCTCTTCGCTAAATACAATTGTAAATTATCTATAGTGCTCTTCCGTGCAGTTATCTGTAGCCTCGCTGCGGGGTGAAGTTTATTCCGTCCCAGGCAGCCGATCTCCGAGTCTATGGAAAGGAAAACCGAAACACGGGTATTTCTGTTTTTGTTTGTATTTTCACTATAAAATCGTGCTCAATTTGCGACATCAATGAGGCAATGGCACCTTGTTAGTTACTTATATTAATTTTCTATTATTGTTTTGCTGCAAGGATGGCCCCAAATCGGTCTATAGCGACAGCATGTCCCGCTGGCTTTATCGAGTTTCTGCAGGGAATATAACAGGGGTATTTCCATAATGTTTGCTCAGGAAAATGCTCGGAGGTGGGCAACATTCTCCCCTCTTGTATCAACGTAAACGTAATGCATTATGATGAGGTTAGTGTGTAGTTCCTATGTATGCATGTGTATCTATCCCCAGATGCATGACAGAGAGAGAGAGAGAGAGAGTGAGTCGCGTTCCCTTTCGCAGAAGTGCATCGATTGATCTTCAAATCTAAATATTCAATCACTGGATGACCTCATGTTTATTAAACACAAACTTCAAAAGATACACATGCCGCTGTTTTCATCCATTAACGTGAAAAAAACGAATACATATGTGAAGTCCACCAATTTGCCACCCAGGTTCACAGAATGCACCTTTTCAGAACGAAATAAAACTTCAAAAGAAAATGCAAACGCCTTTCAGGCAATCTACGGTCTCATTAATAGCTTATTTGTTTTAAACCATGGCGCTCAAAAACTAATAACACTATTTTCTTCTACGTTACTTTTTATTCGCATAATTTCTGCTTCAACTCCACTAATACATTTCTACAAATAGAAGACTTAAACAAGGATGCAGTCTACCACCAACACTGTTCGATATCTATATTGATTTAGTGAAAATATGGAAAAGGTATAGTATAAATCCAGGTATACAAATAAGTAGAAATGATTCTATAAATGTTATATTATATACTGATGTACTAATACAAAATAACCAAAATAACCAAATACAAAGTTCTGTTCATGAACTAAATACAATAGGAAAAAAATCTGATGTGTTGCACTCACATAACTTTGTCTACTCTTGTACCAACCATTCTTACAAACTCTTATTCCTATATCTTCTTCGTGTTAGCTGAGATAAAAGTTTGCAGAAATTATCTTACTGCTTATGTCCTTGTAGGTGCAAGGGGAATATTAGAATACAGTAAGCTTTGTGCGACAGTCAAATCTTCAAAAGCTTTGACATTCCGTTCTCTTTGCACGCTTAACATATAAAAGAAATGAATAACGATGTTGCATTAGAAGAAAGTTTGTTTTCTGAAATTGACACAAATAAGCAATATCTCCGAAATAGTTCGCTCTATAAAACATTTTATTTCGACATTAATTGTGTGTTTTAGCGAGATGTACATTTGTTATATTAAGATTTTGTTTATCTCTTACGGTTTGCGAGCTATTCAAAAGTCCTCTAGAGCAAACATCACATTTTTCATAGAAATATCTCAAACGTATGGCATTTTAATCAAAATCGCTAGAGCCATTTTCAAGAAAATCAAAATATTCCAAAAAAGGTTGAAGCAATTATTTTCAAAATCTTCGTGTCGCATTCTTGAAAGACATTAAACTTAGATACCAACTATTTTTTCAACCGACTTTTCGTTTGAGTTATGTGTCCATAGGCTGACAGACACACAGACACACACACGGACCTTTTTCTAAAATGCTTTTTTTTAATCAGGGGCCTCAAAACATATATTGACATCGAATTTTTGGGTGGAATACAATACTTCCTCTAGTATACTATACGTGGTAGAGAAAAAAAAATTAAAAGATGAAAATATCAACAAGTAAATCCAAAGTGATGGCACACAAAGGAAATATCCTAAACGGTCCAAAATAAATGGTAAAAGCTCCAACACTACACAATACAATAAGAAACAAGAAGTGCTACTTTAGTGATTACACTAAAAGTACAAAAAATGACATAGTTCTCGCATTGTCTTTATGTTTATTGTCTGTAGAGTTGTGGATTATCAGTACTAGACTGTACACAAGAGATTTTACGAAACATTTTACAATGTAATTATGTAGTAATGAATTACAACTACTAAATAGTAACCTCTAATTTATTCATCCTTTTATCAATAACAATATATATAGTAATAGAATAATAATAGGGTAATAGTATTAATCATAAAGCCATATAATAAAAATGATTAGAATATAGGCATAGTTACACAATTGTAGTGTCTCCATAAAGTCGTTCACACTATAAAAACTATCACTCAATAACATTTGCTTCAAGGGCATGCTGAAACATCACATGGATTTTGAGATTTTTAGACTATTTGGCAATTTATTACATGGCAGCTGCTCCTTTGGGGAAGAGTGTAGTTCTGAGTGACAATTTTGTTAAGTTTGTTGATTATTATCTTACCGAATTCCTTCTTGCTTCATCTTGCAAACTCACACTTGTTGTCAGTGCATAATCCAACCTTCGCTGTCGAAATAATTATGACAACGAGCAATCGCTAAACTCAATTAAGTTAGCCAAAGGCAATTAACACAACTAACGTCTTGGAAGTTGTAATATTAATGTTGACTTTTAATTACACAATTGGTCACAGATTATAAAAGATTACATTTCGGCTCTATGCTATAGTGTGCTATTCTGGTTTGTGTGGAGGACAGTCATGTTATACAGTAAAGAGAACAGAACATATGTTAAATGTTTTTCTTTTCATTATCCTCTATCTCTTTTGTATTAGGAACCCCTATCGTCGTGTTAATGTCCAGATTGGGGATCCATATGTTACTTCTAGAAGGTTTCAGCTGTCGATGCCTTTAGATGTTGGACTCGCCACGCTCCATCCAGACTCTCCAAGTCTTCCGGCCCTACACATTTTTCTCATTTTTACCAGTCATCCCTCATCCTTATCAGTCTTTCAGTTATACCTTCCCTAGACTGTTCGTTACTCCTTCGTTCCACTCTTATTTTCATTACTTTAGTTTCTTTCGTTGGTCATCCTATGGATATGATCAAACCATTTCAGTTGCCATTCTTCCAATTTGTGATTTCTCCTGTTTTAGCTCTTCTCATATCTCTTATGATCTTATCTTATGTATTTCATCTCGACTGCCGTCAGTTTACTCATACGTTTATCCTGCTACACTCCAGAACGTTTTTTACAGGCATGCGATATTCGTGTATTTCATTCTTTATGGGAGTTGTTGCGAAATTTTGTAGTTTGCCCTAGGTACACATTGCTTCACATATTTTATGACTGTTGCTCCTATTTTTAGTGGATTTCTTCTTTGTTTGTCAGACTTGAGTTTTGTTCATGTGGATATATGCAGCCCCACTTGAAACTGGAGTTTCCAGAGCATGGTTTCAAGTTCTTTTGATGAATTTGTAAATAGTGCGACACATTATTCCAATTTTAGGCTTGATAGCTTTTTTCCAATTTTATGATTACTCCTTTGTTTTCTCAATTACGAGTTTTACCACAACCTTAAAGTACTTCATACACATAAATTATGCCGGTGAGTGGTGTCATGTTGCACAAGATCTTCCGGAGAAGACAAATGTCGGATAACTTTAAGCTCTATAGACCCTGGACTCTTTTAAAGCTTTTATTTTACTTCAAAGAGGGAAGCTTATAAGTTTTCCAAAGTATTCAGCTTTATATGAACCGCCCTGTATGTTCTTTTAAAAGTCCAATCCAGTCCAGCCAACTCCTTCAGTATTCAGGTCTTGTATATCTCCTTTAGTATTTAAATCATTTGGAATTTAAAGCCGAAGCTGAGTTGTATGTCGTCAAGAACAACTATTTTCACACACACAAGAGTCGGTTTGGGTGAATCAGTTGGTTAGACGCTGGCCCAAGGTCGCGGGTTCAAACCCGGCCCAGACCGATGGTTTTTAAGTGTGCTTAAAAATGACAGCTCCATGCCAGTAGATTTACTGCCATGTAAAAGAACTCATGCGGGTCGAAATTCCGGCATACCGACGACGCTGATGTGATCCTGGCAACTGACAGCGTCCTTAAACAACAAAATAATTTCAAGGAAACCTTGTTTGGCCAAGCAGGCACAAGGTGGATCTTCACGAACAACCCACTCTTTCTCTAATTTTTTTATATTGCGCAATTTAAGAATCAGAGTTTGCAAGAAATTTTGCTGATCCGGGGATAACAAGGTTCCAACTACAAGGCACAAAGCATCACTACCCATAACGTACACTGTTTAAGTGGACTCCATCATCATAAAATCCTGAATTTAATACAGATTGTATCATAAATGCTCAATTTGTGCACAATGTGCACATTGGACTCTATAACTTTAAGGCTTGATTTATCAGCAAAAGGTAGTCAATTAGAACCTTGTCATTCTAAAGCAACGATGTATCTAAATGAACCTTTTTTTCTTTGTTTCAGTATACGAAACCCATCCTCAAACTTTGTAGTAGTATTTTTGAATCACCCTGTATATATATAAAAGGTTTAGCGTATTTTAGTCTCTCTCTCTATCTCTCTCCCTCTCTCACACACATCCAATTTATTCTCTTTATAATACATACTCAATTTAGTGTGTAGATACGGGTGGAAGCTATACTCAGTTTAGGAACTAACTAAAAATATCAAACGTGCTTTGAGGAATCGATAGCGGAAATTCCCAGATGTAGACAGGCTTCTTAGGTGACTGAATCACTCGTACATGTGATTATAAATGATGCAACACCTAAAGCAAGGCGGTACACATGATTCGTTGTATTCTAATGTATTATGCACAGAACATTGCGTTGAAGCCTTAGGGTTGGGATTGTGCAATAGAGGGCGACACTTCACATACCAGGATATAGATCCATAGTGGCTAGCATCCCTCAGAAGTAAGAGATGAAGTGAAGGATCCATAGGGGGCTACAGATTACAGGCGGACAGGCCATAGAGAAGTGTGGAAGTCCCTAATAGTGTCAGGTTCGATGCCTAATCCCACCACTGATCTCCCTAAAGAGGGCGATGAACGACCCGTCGACCAAGCAGCCCTGTATTGTCTCTTTTCTTTGAGCAAATTTTCGTGGCATGTTCTATGTATTTACGGTGAAATCTCAACAGTGAATTTTGTTTAGAATGCAACACTTCGCCTATTAGGCATGATATAGAAACTTAAAGGGTGTTAATCGCCTGCTCACTGTAAGAACTTGATAAATATTGTAAAAATGCTCCGTAAATGAAGTTATAGTTTTGTTACCTATAATACTGCTTAATTATTTATAGCCTGGCATTGAAATACACACCGTTCAGTAAAACCGATCGGATGGATGGGATGGGATGTAGTTTAAGGGCTCGTCGACAGCTAGGTAATTTCGGCCCAAAGTCAGAATATAAAAACCTAAAACCCGCAGTTAGCTGACTAAAAGATGAAAGTCAAAAGGGAAAAATAAAAGCGGAAACAGATGAAAAGCACCAAACGGCCATGAGTGCGCTAACTTAAAAACATGGAACATTCATGCACTAAAATGGGTAAAAAAAGAAAGACAAAACAACATTAAAGCTAAACAGTTAAAACAGTAAAAGGTAAAAGACAAAGGTTAAAAAAAGTAGAAATTAATGCTGAAAAGTTAAACACCAGTAACATATGAGAATATTCCAACTAACGTCTTGGCATCGATGCTCTTTTCCTCTTAAACGGACCAAACCTATGAAATTGTCATATCCTATGTTTCTCAACGAAGAAATTAATTTTTACCACATACTAGGAATATTATGCAGAACTATTTCCCAAATTTCAAAGAAATGCATACAATAGTTTTTTTAAGAAAAAACATTATGTTTGTGTTTTGATTGCGTTACAAGAAAAAAGAAAAGAAATATAGAAAGATATATCAAATAAATGTTATACTAGAAAAAATTAGATAACTCGTTCATCATTATCATTTGTTTTTACAGATTGGAACAAGTTTATTAAAATACGATATAGGCATAAACAATTTAGCTTGTATGTATAGCAAAGCCCATAATATCAACCTTATATTTTGGGAAAACCAAATAGACTAGTGGAAAATTGATCAGCAAAAAGCATTTGGAACGTTTGCAAAAACAGTAAAAAGTAAACCCCAGCGCAACAGTCCATGAAGGCCGAAGGCGTGCCGCCCAGCCGCTGCGTCTCCCACCTCGACCCATTACACGTATCATCGGTGGGGTGTAATACTGGAGGGTGCCACGTGGTCAGGACTTCTCAACTGGGGCCACTACTTCTCCATCAAGAAGCTCCTCAGTTGGCCCACCCGGGACCTAACGAGGCTGAGTGCACCCCGTGCCAGACCTCCCAGACGGAAAAATCCCAGCTGGTACCGGGGATCGAACCCGGATCCTCCGTGGCAGAGGCAAGCGCGCTATTTGAGCATTTGCATGTTTTGAAAAAATACATTATGAGAAACATGACTTTACATGATTTAAAATGCTTTTATCACGTGCGCACGGTCATTTAAACGGTCACGTGAGAGCCGTTTAAAGACAGCCGAAAATAGCTTATGCATACTTCCCTACAGGAACAACATTTTATACGCGCAAACATCCTAAAATCGATATTTTCAAGAAAATGCACCAATTTTCACAGGTTAGTCCCTTTAATGTGAGAATATGTCATCTATTAGTTCTAAAGGGTTTATTGTATACATCCTACAAGATGAAAATTACATCATATTTCTAATCTTTGTAAGGGCGATAATAGAGCATATCTTAATACAGGGTGTCCCAATTGAATCGCCCTATTTTCACTTCAGTATTTCTGCCACCTATTTGGGATATCGAAATGAACTAAACTTTACTAATACGTATGGCTCATCAAGTTTTTATACAAAAATCAAGAAAGTCATCACTTCCACATGTGCCCCACCAGTCACACGAAGGGTATGAAAATATGACAATAAGGCGATTCAATTGGGACACCTGTATATCCATTGTCCTCACCCTTAGTTGGCATTTATTCATACGTAATTAACCAATGAGTTCATAGAGCTAACACATTGGTACGATACGCAGCACATAGTGTGATAACATCTACAAGATGGCAGCACCAGACAATAAAATGAAATAATGTCACAAGATAACTAGACACCGCAAGAAATGCAGCGTAGCAAGAGAAGCCGGTTTGATTTATTGCTCCCGTTTCTGTGCGTATAATACCTCAACATTCACAAAGACCACCAGCAGTGATAGGATTGGCGACTACTCAGATTAACAGGGGCTTCAATAACATGCTGCGAGTTACCCGATATTCATCGAACTCGAGTCTCCCCTCACCCTGCACCTCCCCGCACATTATTGGCAGACATATTACCATTTACACCTCACAGATAGGCTCTTGTGATTCAGCTCGTTAGTTGCGATGTCTAAAGTAATGGTTGGAGAGTCAGATTTGCTTTCTCAACCCCTCATAATGGCGCCAGCTTAATCTCATTTAAATATACAGCAGGAGTATCGACCTAATGATGACGCCTGCGATTTTGGTCGATTAACAGGTTGTTCCGCTTCACACGTAAGGCAGAGAAGTTGCCTAAACATTAGGGGTTTAAACTCAAAAGTATAAATTATACATTATATCCACAGACAAATTGTTAGAGACATTAAGTTCACATATTTTTACTGGTATTGACGACAAGTAATGAACAATATTACATTAATATTTGCTTCATTTGAGAACTTATAATTTTATTTATTAAGGCACACATATACATTTGGACAAAAAATCCACAGTTTTTGGTGAAACACAATAATTTTTTTGCCACGTTGATCTTTCAGTCAAATATATTTTTTATGGTACTCAAAATTTAAATTTGGATTTTACATCATTGTAAAATGTATTTTTTGTGTAAAAAAAGCAAATTTCTTGTAAACCTCATAGCAAACACTATTTTTAACCAATCATCGTGATTATTTTACCGAAATGTTTCTAATTACATGCAAAATGTTGTGAAGCACAATTACTAACTTCCATTAACTTATCAAATATTTATGATTTTTATTGCAAAATTGCCATTATTTTTAATTATACTTTTTCTACAACTGAACATAATTTTTTTCTCAGAACATTTAGCTCAACCATTCTGCTCCATAACACTCCTTGTTTTATTCTGATTAATTTGGTATATAAAGTCAGTGGTTCTCTTAATTTTTAGTATGTCATTTTTTATTCTGAATGTCACAAAATGTACATATTTTTAGTTTTGAGAAAACAAGGAAGTAAAGTTTATGGTATAACTGCAGTTCTGTACTCACAATTTAAACAGCTAGAACATCCCTGCTACATAAGTAGGACCCTCTTTCTCAATATTTCTATCCTCCTTGAGCTTCCTTCGGCCTCTAAGTTATCTTCTTCGCTGCTTTTGTTAAGGGGTGCTGCTCTTTATACTGTGACATAGCCGTGACTCATCTGATTTCAGAACTCCTGACATTGTGTATTTGCCTAGTACAATTTTCATCCTGTGCAGGATCTCTGCTTTCACGGTGTTACCACAGTTAAAATGTGATATAGCAGTTTCAGGGTTTCTAGACCTAAATAGGTTTCTTTCCTACATCTTCACCAAATCATCCCATTAAATGACTCATTGGCATTCTGTGTTAATCCATGTAGACATTTGGATAGCATATTTGGATCACAAAGTCTTCCATACATAGGCTTGCACGCCTGAAGTATTTTCAGTGGTATTCCTCGTTTATGCTTATATGAATCAACTTGTCAGATTTGACAACAGATTTATAACTTTGGGAATATTAGCCAAAATACAAGAAGAAACCTAAAAAAAGCACTCGATGCCACGCCCTCTTTCAGTTTAACAGCATCACATGGTTCCCTTTAAATCCTTCTAAATACAAAACTACGCATCAGATTAAAGTAAATGATATATCATTTGAAAGCAGAAGAACAGAGCTAATAAATAATGCAAAAAAAAAAAAAAAAAAAAAAAAAACCGAAAATTTTGATCCAAAAGTGGCATTTCAAACGTACCTTAAGAGTAGGAAGTTTTCAGGGTGGTTAGTCCCTCTAAGCACGCGTAACACAGAAGGTATGACGATCTCGCGATAACAAATGGTGTACCGGAACCGAGTTTCAACGCTTTCTGCACGACTAACAATCTCGCGCTACCCAGACCAGTAGGCCACGCCTAGAAGTGTGAAGCAAAACGGATAGTATATACGACAGGCGATGTTCATTTCATGGCACAGTTATAACCATGCAAACAAATATTAGGCAATAAACTTTGTGATTGGTTTGTGGGAAGACTGTTAGAGGAAGTGGATACATACTAAGGTACCAATTACCCACACATCTTCACTTATACCCTAACAGTCATGATTATCTTCCACTCAACGAACAGCTGCTTGGAACGCGAAAATAAACTTTGCTCCGCATCAAGATAGAGACTAAACAATTTCCGACCAAGATTGCATTAGGAGAGGTCAAAATCGGTCGCAATAACGTTTCATACTTTTTCTCAGTTATGAGTTCCTTTAGGAAAAAAAAAATAAATACAAATAAGACCATAAACTGTACTGTTTTGTAAGTTCTTTCATTTAATCAATTTTAAACACCGATTTATGCAAGAAATTGCATATTATTACTGAATAATTCTAATTTCTAAATTCTTTCTTACCGAACTTGGACCTATGGAAGAGAAAGTCGAGACATGGATATTTTTATATTATTTTATATTATTATTTTTATTTTACTTTCACTAAAAGATCCAGATCGATCAGCAATATCAATATGACAATGGCCCTTTGTGAGACGTACGACGAAGCTTAGTTTGTACATCCCTTTTTACTTCCCCCAAAGTGTACCTAGTAGCTAAGGGAATTATTGTACCCTACCCAAAAAAGTGATACCAAGATGTCATCGGAAATAATGTTTTGAACAATAAATAGTGGTGTTGAAAAAAAATGTGCATAAGCGTATACAGCAATGCATAAGATACAAAATTGGGATAAACACAAAATTTCACATTTAAGTTTTCCAAAGATGCCACACAAATATTAAAAAATGAAACCCTTCTCCATCCCATGCTACCATGAAAACTTTTTCGATATTTTTGCTTTTCTAAACTTAAGGAACACTTTTGATTTAAGTACCATGCATTTGTTGTCTGACAAATAAAATATATATTTATTGCATTTGCTTGGAAGAGACTAAAGCCTCGGAACGATTTTATAATTTTGTACAACGGATGAGATGAATAAAACCTTACTGCACAAAAAATATAGATATCTATAAAACACAATTTATTTCAAATAACTTGTTTGAAGCATCAGCCATTTTCAAGTTATCACAGATTCAATTTTTTTAAACCCATCACAATTTTGTGATGTTTCTCCTAATGTAATGAAACGGATATAGAATTTTAAGGTCAATATGTAGCATCCGCTTTTAAGCATCTCACTATTTATTGTTTCCTGTACTCCTCTTGTGCAATTAAACTTTTTCTGCACACTTTGATGCAGGTTAACGTGAAGTAGATAGAAAATTAAGCTTTTGCAATAATAGATTGTAAAAATAAACGCACAAAGGTCATATAAGTGTAATATACATGAGGCCTTTTTAGGTTTTATAGTTTCTTAAAAACAAAATCTTAATAATAGGTAAGAGTGCTTCATAAACTATTAATAGTAAATTAAAATTTATATAACTGTATTTGTGTTATTGGCCGCCTCCGTTGCGCAATGGAGTGCACCCCCCTCTGGCGCTGATGATCCGGGCTCGATCCCCGGTACCAGTAAGGGGATTTTCCCCCCGCTGGGAAGTCTGGCACGGGGTGCACTCAGCCTCGTTAGGTCCTGGAGGGGCCAACTGAGGAGCTACTTGATAAAGAAGTAGCGATCCCAGGTCGCGAAGGCCGCATAACTGACCGGGAGGGCTTGAGGCGCTCACCATGTCCCACCCTCCAGTTCTGTACCCTACTCATGACGCCTGTAGCGGGCAGAGATAGGGGACAAAGCGGCGGGCCGGTAAGCCTTGGCCCGCGAAGGGCTCTTGTGCTGGGGGTTATTTATGTTATTTCTCATTTACATGTTATTCATAATTTCAATACCTCAAATACATATTTTAATAAAACGTTTATAGAAATTTTTGACAGAAGAATAATTAATGCATATTTTACCAAAAGGGTAGTTTAATGTGTGATCCTTTATGAATATCTTCTCTTAAAACCCTAAAATATGATTTAATTAAATACTAACTTTGGTTTTTATGGAACATTTCGATATAATGTTGTATTGTGCAACACACACACACACACACACACACACACACACACACACACACACACACACACACACACACACACACGCACACACACATTTTTTTCTATTTCATGAGACTTCAGAAGTATGTTTAACTTGACATCTCTATATCAAATATTTGGGTAGAGTGAAATAACACACTTCCATTATTGACCCCAGCCAAATGGTACAGGAACCAGAAACAAGAACAAAGCATGTGATATATCTAACAAGGTGATTTTCCGAACCAACAAGTAGAGTTTCGACTGGAGCGAGTGAGCGAGAGGGTTTCCTATGGCGTGCCAGTGGAATGAAGCCTAGAGGTGGTAATGAGGTAATTTGGGGTGGTTTGATTTAGTGCGAGAAACCAGCAGAATGGACAAACAATTGTATTACGTTTTATTGCAGCGTAACATGCCACTGGGTTTCATACATTGATGTCTGCAGTACAAGGAACTGACGTATGAAAGTAATTCATGAGCAAATATTACAAAGAAATTAAGTCAATAGAAATTCGGTGCTCGAACCAAAAAACGTATTTAGTATTATTTACAAGGTTACATTTTCTGTTTGACACATATTTACGAGTGTAAATGTCCTTAGAACGCAATAAAAATAAGTACAGGACTCCTACCGGCTTGAGCCTAGTGGAATGAAACGTAAACAACTGACGGGAGATTTAAGGGGAGATTAACCGCCCTATAATACTAATGTAAAATTATCTTGTTATATGTCCCATATTTCAGAAATTACTTATGATATAAACTTGAAATTTTTACAGGACATAGTATATCTCTAAATAAATCGACCCACTTTCCATACAAAAATACAAATTGTAAAAAAGTTAATCTGGGTGTGTTTCAATCCTGTATTGTTGTAAACATGCAGTAAAGATTACTTATCTCTGCCATTTATAGTTCCTGAGATAATTGGGCATTTAGTGCAAGATATGTAGTCTTGAGAAAATGTCAGTTTAAAATGAAAAACACTACCTATATAATAATACTCCTCTTAACTCACCGCCACAAATATTGCACGCTAAGTAATCTTGAAGAATAGAAGATAATATCTATAAATATATAATTATATTAGTACTTGTCTCAATTTTACTTTCTCTACTGGTAAGTAGGGGAAGTATTGTATTCCACCCAAAAATTCCATGTCGAGATTTAACCGGAAATATATGTTTTGAGGCCCCTGAATCCGAAAAAAGCATTTTTAGAAAAAGGTCCGTGTGTGTGTCTTGTCTGTCAGTCTGTCAGTCTGTGGACAGCATAACTCAAAAACGAAAAGTCGGTTAAAAACCAAAGTTGGTATTTAAGTTTAATGTCTTTCAAGAATGCGACACGAAGATTTTGAAGAAAACAGCTCCACTCTAAACTACCCTTTACATGGAACATTTTTCGAACATTTTGATTTTCTTGAAAATGGCTCTAACGATTTTTATTAAAATGCCATATGTTTAAGATATTTTGATGACAAATGAAATGTATATCTTGAATTTCCTGGCTATAGCCCCTGTAGTCGTATTTACTCTGGATGATAGACCAAATCATACTATACAAAAAATGTAGATCTTGGTAAAATACACAATTTATGTCTCAATAAATTTTCTTGTAGGGTGAACCATTTCGGAGATATTCCTTGCTATGTGTGTGAGTTTCGGAAAACTTAGAACTTTCGTGAAATGGATCATCGTTGTTCATTTTTTTATGTTAGTGTGCAAAGACAATAGAATCTCAAAGCTTTAAAACATTTGACTATCGCACAAAGCCTACTGTATTCTAACATTCCCCTTGCACCTACAAGGAAATAAGCAATAAGATAATTTGTACAAATGTTTATCTTAACCAACACGAAGAAGATATAGGAATAAGAGTTTGTAAGAATGGTTAGTACAAGAGTAGAGAAAGTCATGTGAGTGCAACACATCAGATTTTTATAATTATTTGCTTCACTGATTTTCACATTCTTCTTAGAACTACTAGGAGGTATAGAAGAACTCACAGTCTTCGCCAACAGTCTTTCTTGTATGCTGACTGCCAGTAAACTTACGTATTCTGAACACTTATTTTCATTTTGTCATCCTTAAACATATTCTATTATATAATATAAACACTACCACACTGATTACATGAATGTTTACTATTTTGTACACAATAGATTGACAAAAACAATTCAGTAAATTAAAACCAGCAATTGCAAATACAAGGCAGCATCCATATTCAAAGCCTTACCGACATCACCAAGTATACCAACATATACAGCTCAATTTACTCCAAAAATAACTAAGTTCCAGTTTTCTAGTGTTATTGGATCAAAAGTTATCATTTGTTTTTGTAGATTGATGCACCAAACTAATTTTTAAATGCCAAACATGCAAATAATTAAAAATATTTTTAAAAAAGCTTAGAATTAAACCACAACAATAAATTGTACATAAAAATTAGCAGAAAACTTCAAATATTAATATGGCAGTAAAACCAAAATGAAAACTGTTGACCAAAATCACCTGTTAATCTCCCCTTAAATTATGGACTGGCTAAATTTGATGTGTTACATTCACATGAGTTTTTCTACAAGTTATTCTTAAAAAAACTTATTCTTCCATCTAATTCGCGTTAATCAAGATAAAAATTTATAGATATTATTTTATTAAATAGTTGTTTCCTTGTGGGGGTCTAATAACCTAGCTGTCGACGGGCCCTTAAACCCTACTCACTCACTCACTTGTTTCCTTGTAAACACAACGGGGAATAGTGGAATTTACTAAGCTTAAGCGACAGTCAAATGTTTTAGGAACTGGTCGCTGTATGATAGATTTGTGAGACCCACAGAAAAGGAGCAAAATAATAATGGCTTTCCATTTTGGAAAAAAGTGTATTTTAAAATTGAAACCAATAACAAGGAATGTCTGGGAAATGGCTAACTCCACAGAAGAAAACAATTGATACTGGGCTGCGGAAAATCATCATATTATTCATGAAGTTCCTCACCACGTGTAGAATTGCCAGTCTCATATTGACAACAGTTGATTCACGGGTTTATGTAAATTCTATTTTAAATATTTTTTCGTAACTAACAAGAAATGGAACATTGTGCGACTGATTTCAACCTGATTTAGCACTGCTGGTAATTCTATGCATGAATTGCGTAGTGTGTATGGAGACAGAATAATAAGTCGAGGATTGTGGCCATCTCGTTCTCTTACCTATCTCCATGAGAGTTTTTTTATGGGGAACGTTAAAGAATAAAGTATAAGCATAAAATACGTTACAAGAATTGAAGGACAAAATCATGAGCAACCAGTCAACGTGAACTTTTCCGAGTAAACCAGAATTTTTTTCGGAGATATAGGGAATGTGTTGGCTTTGGTCATCAATTTCAACATCTGTTGTGATGCAAGTAAGTCTAATGCAAGTTAGTGTTCCCAACCCGTGACTTGCCTGTCCTCATGCGTAACTCTGGCGGAGAGCGCGCCGGTCCTCGCCCGGTCCCTTGTCGCCGTGGGGCGGCCCGGTCGGTCTTAGAACGCACGATATATTTATCTATGGTTTCTAAATATTAGTCAATTATAACAAAAGAGTAATTTGCTTAATCATAGATATATTTATTCTCACAAATTTATTACATAAATTATAAATCACTACATACAAATGTATATAATATAGGTATTCCCCTAGTTTTAATTAATATTGCTGTTCCCATCTAGTTCAATTAGGGGCTTTAAGCATCTACAAATATATAAGTCAAGTTTTCCTCGTAAGGATACATAATTATATGATAAGTTCTGTGTGCATGAGAGAGAGAGAGAGAGAGAGAGAGAGAGAGAGAGAGATTCTAAATATGTATCAGAGGATCGTTTTCAGAAAAAGCAAAGACATCAACCTCCCCTCTTTTCCCCCTTATTGTTGAGTTTATCAAGCCACCTGTGATAGGTAATGTGACGAAGGCGCATCCAAAGACCCCAGAAAACAGTAAAAAATACGCCGAAGAGTTTCTTTGGCACTCTGTATACTAAATCAAAAAGTTTATAGGTTAATTCTAGGAGCTGCTTTGAGAGTACTCTACAGGATAACATTCCTGCTCTGTATTTGTGCTCGGAATAGCGCATTGGGACCGCTATACACGTTAATGCAAAGCGCATAGTTCCTTTGATATCTGAATACCTAAAACCTCTGTCATTCGTGAGGTTCAAATTCCTAATATGCATAGCTAGGATGCATCTCAGTTGACATTTCTCCTGTTGCTGATATTCATCTGTTAGACGCTATTTGATGCTCCGCAGCATTTGTTTTCAGAACACATCAGAATGTGTTTGGTAGATCTTGCTTTGTTTTAATTTGGCTCGTACTGCATCATAATACTTTTGACAATACGAAACGATGTGTTTCAACCAATCAGAGTTGCTTATCCCTCTCTCTAGCATCTGTTAATTTGTTTGCGATCTCACTTGTTTTTCGCATAGAAAGTTAGGTTCATCAAAATAAAACAACGAGCAACACAAAGAGAAACAAACGGTATATGTGAACAATTTGATCAATTAATTTAGTAAATTAATTAAGAAGTTATATTTGTTTGTTATAGCCTTACTTTCAATTAAATTCCCTCGAGTTTTGATTTTCTCTTGATCAGTAAAAAACATAGTGAAGTTATGTTGGGACAACTCCAAAAGTGGTTTAAAGATGTACTTGGCACCGCGGGCGTATGCCTTCAGATGTTAAAACAAAGATGTGACAAGTAAATGAATGTAGAAAGGCAGTTATGAACTTCAGCCAAATTGTAGACGGTGAGGAATATGTTCGACGCATTTAAGGCGAAAAAGAAGTATGGCTCTTTCTTAAATAGACGGCCATCGTAGCCCTGGTCACTGGAGCAAATGTATTTGGCGCAGGGGGTCGCAGGTTCGAGTCCCGCCTCGGACATGGGTGTTTGTGTGAAAAGAAAGAAGAGACATGAAAGCAAAGAAACATAAAGCGAGGAAACAAGGAAAAAGAGAGTATGAGGTTACCACTTCGCTAGTACTATACAAAAAAGTTATAGTCTTCTGTAATAGTATAAGCTTTGCATTATCATACATTCCATTTCTAATGATAGTATAGACATACACATAAGCACAGAGGTGGGAATGGAGGAAATTTGCGTAGTGGTTAATGGTAGAGTTCACTTTTGTATTATAAAGACAGTCTTTCGTGCGATCAACATCGCAGGAGTGCTTGCTTATGTACAGTGCGCACTTGTATTAACAATAATCTCTTGTTTATGAAATCGAGACGTTACCCCCACCATCAATTTGTATAATGTCCCTCGCGCAGATCCTAGCAAAGTCATTTGCCACGTCTAAAAGTACTTCTCTATAGGTTATACAACACCTAGTGCACTGCAATCTACATGGACCTAGGAGAAGGGGATGAAGTGAAGGAAGTGTAGAAGTCTACAGGCCACAGAGAGGTGCGGAGGTCCCTAACTGTTCTTGGTTTGAAGAACCGTTTCACTGCTGGAACTACCTATAGACAGTGTCGACCAAACAGGCCTCTAGTGTACACTGGGAGTACTATTTCTTTTGGGCTAGCGTCCACGCTATCTATCCGGCACCTGAAAGCACCGCAGTATTTGCTGAAAAACCTCGAAAAAACCAATGTCAGAGTGAAATGGAACTCACAACCTCCCAACTGCCAGTCTCACATATTACTGCGGAGCTCTAGTGATAGTAAAAGGATAGTAAAAGTATATTTCCTCCTGACGAGTTGCAGTCACTTTTGTCTGCGTGTCTGTGAATAGTATAACTCAAGAACTAAAAGTCAATTGAATGCCAAACTTGGTATTGGAGCTCAGCATCATCCAAGAACTGTTGTTTAAGAAAATCACTCACCTGAAAATTTTGTTTTTCTCAAAAACTACTCTAACAATTTTGATTTAATACCATATATTTAACACATTTTTATGACAAATGAAATTTGTACCTTGAAACTTCTAGGAATACCCTCTGAAGTCTTTTATATTCTGAATAAATTTCGCATAATTGGTAAACCGTAAGAGGTAGGTCAAATCTTACTAGGTATTTCAAATATGTAGATCTCTTTAAAGCACACAAGTTATGTAATTTTTTGTGGAGTTAACCATTTCCAAGATATACCTTGTTATTAGTTCAAATGGTAAAATGCTTATTCTTTTCTGAAATGGAAATTGAATTCTTTTTTCTCTGGTCATGCAAAGAGAACGGAATTTCAAAGCCATCACATAACGACCAACTCAATACTTGACTTTCGCTTAAGCCCATTTTATTCCCCTATTTCCGATGTATCTTCTTCTGTTTACCCTCCCTTTATGGAAGACTTATACTCCCTGGGACTGACAAGCCAGTGCCCAGGGTCAGATGCCTGTCGGGGAGCAGAGGAACCCATAGACTAGACAGAGTGAAGACCTTAGCGGGTGGCAAGCTAAGCACCAGGTATCAGAGTGAGGAAAAGGATCATACGAAATGCAGGCGAAATCGATGAATGGAAAGGAGCCGATGAAATGAGTGGTGGGAGAAACCGGAGAACCCAGAGAAAGCTGCTGGATCTCCTTCAGGCATTTAGTGCTTACAGTTGCTGTTTGAGCTCGTTAAGCACAAACTTAAACCGGTATGATACCGCAAAAAGGGAAACATGACGCAGTGAAATGCGCAAGTGATAACACTAGCTTATGGAAAACGATGCTCACTTATTACTTTGGCCAACACTAACCTTCCTGACTCGGACCGTTCGTAGCACTAGATTCCTGGGCTCTAGATAAAGTGTGAGTTATACAGTTTGTTAAAGAATGGGTAGAGAAAGTTATGTAAATATAACACATCTGATTTTATTTTTTCTTAAGTACACAATTGTTCTCAACACGAAACTGAGGTTTAAGTGGTCTAGTTTCATAGAAATTTGAGAATAATCAGGAGGTGATAGTCTCATTTCCACTATTTTACAACGGACAGCTTTGATTGAGCGAAATTTGAAACAATTTTAAGATCACATTGGTCTTTATTAAATGCTTTAGCATGTAGACGGAATAATCAAATTTATAGGTACAATTACTACTTTCCTCGCATTCTGCAACACGCACCGCCATTTAACGCCGTGTCGAGTTCTCATCCGACTACGTTTAGGCGTAAAACATTTGATTTTAGACAATGTATGTCATAACTAGAGACTAAGTCCATTTGTCTAATGTGATCCCTAGAAGAAACATATGAGGATGAGACCTAAAAAGTGACCAGATGCGGACGATGATGCGCGAACGTAAAGACGGGCTCCCTAACGATTCCAGAATGATACAAAAATTGACAACGGTGCCGCCGTCATCCTTAAGCCACGGGTGCTGCAAACGAGTCCCCCTTCCAGGAATAGGCACCAGTGCGAGGGGGAAATTTTTTAGACAGTGCAAACTCTATTGCCCCGCTGCACGCCACAACCACCATCGCTTGATCCTACAGCCCTAAAAGATATGAAGATGAAAAAGATGAAAGGAAATATTCGAATGGAAGCTCGTGGTAGAAGAGAATGGTTCTAGCATTTGCCTATTGACTTGGGAAAACAACGAAAAAATGCCAAAAGAAGAGAGGCCGTTTCAACGGGAATCAAAATTGGGAACTTTCGAGTGTAAGGTTCACAAATTACAGCGCAAACTTCTGGCTCATAGTAGGATTATAATAAATTATTTTAATGTAATGTATATAACGTTCATAGTTATTTTCGTTACCAGTTAATAGTAATGGCTACGAATAATGAATTCTCGTTATGTCGTGGTGCTCTGACTTCCACACATGAAATGCTCCGGAATCGATGCTAACAATTTGGTGGGGATTTTAAGTCCCTGTGTAGGACCAGTGTTCATCCAGCCTCGTGGGAAAACTGAGGAGCTGCGATAGGCAGCAATCCTGGCTAAGAAAGCCAATATTCTGGCTGGGGTATGATCGTCCATGTCTGCCACGGTACATGGGCGAGAGAGTGGCAATCGGGTTGGCAGTCCTAGGACCGTCAAAGGTCGTAACGATACAGGATTGTATGACGTTAATTCGTAGTTTGTGGTTACCTACCTCTTAGTAAATATTATTATCTCTTTCTGGAAAGATATCTTTTGCTATACAGCAGACTAGATTATATCGGCGTTGATGAATAAGATATTAATTATACATAAGTGCTTTTCCTGACAATTAAATTTATCAAAGTCCTACCAATATGTTCCATAATTATTTATTGGCATATTATTAGATACATAAACGTACTTTCCACATAAACAACGTTGTGTAGTTATTATCAGCAAGGAACATAAGCTGAATTTACGACTAAATTGTAAGCAGTTGGATTGGAAGGTAGGCGAAAAGAGTTTTAATAATAAAGGGATTAAACCCTAAGGACCTGTGTATCCTATTAGGATGTAGGGACTGCAATTATCATTAATTAAGCAGAGAATACGTAAACAGGGTAGAGAAATAACAATCCAGGACTACGAGCTGTAAGGGTATCCAAATATTTACATGACAAGGGAAAGGGACCAACGGATAATTCCGGATAATTGCCAACGCAAAATGATTGAGAATAAATTATTTTGTACATCTCTAAACAAAATGTCATTTTAAGAGTTAGAGACAATGCACCCGTGAAATTGAATAAAAATCTAAAAGTTTAAAAAAAAAAATTAAATTAAAAAAAAATAAAATGAATCTTTTGCTTTTTACAGCATTTACACTCCATACCTTCATTTGCTCCCTTTGATTTACCATTATCATCAACATTTTTTTACTCTGTGCCTTTTAATATTTTTTTCAGTGCTTTCCGTTACATAAAATGCTCCACTGTCAGAATGTTTGACCGCTTAATTTCTAATTTTCAACAAAACTTAAAAAATGACTACTTAAGAAATTAAATTTTATAATTGCATTATTTTTATTAAATACTAGATGAGACGGTGAACTTTGTATCACCTAAAATTGATGTATTTGTAACTTTTCATAAGTGATTATCAATCTTAATGAACCATCCAACTCCAATTTATTGACATCGATACATGAAGTAGCTCACCACGCATTTGACTGACTTCGGCGATCTATGTGAGCTCGTCCTCTCCTTGGCACTGTAATGAACACTGTAAAACGCTACGGAATTATTTTCACTGTCACTCAAATTGGTTCAGCTTACCTTGAGAACTTTACAATATTGAAATCCCCAGACTAATTCCACGAGTCTCGCTAAATCAAACTTGAATGAGTTTTTTGTTTGTTTCTAAGGCTGTAAAGTAAATTTAGCTTAATGGAATGGCGCAGAAAAATTGTTTGCAAAATGTTATCAAACTCAATTTAACGAAATCTATTCTCAAAATCCACTATCTGTTTTAAAATTGTTTAACGCAAAAACCATTTTAAATGTTATATAATAATAATAATAATAATAATAATAATAATAATAATAATAATAATAATAATAATAATAATAATAATAATAATAATAATTAATAATAATAATTAATAATAATAATAATAATAATAATAATAATAATAATAATAATAATAATAATAATAATAATAATAATAATAATAATAATAATAATAATAATAATAATAATAATAATAATAATAATAATAATAATAATAATAATAATAATAATAATAATAATAATAATAATAATAATAATAATAATAATAATAATAATAATAATAATAATAATAATAATAATAATAATAATAATAATAATAATAATAATAATAATAATAATAATAATAATAATAATAATAATAATAATAATAATAATAATAATAATAATAATAATAATAATAATAATAATAATAATAATAATAATAATAATAATAATAATAATAATAATAATAATAATAATAATAATAATAATAATAATATATATAAACAGGTTTACAATGTGAGATCACATCTTCCTGTATCCAAAGCGTTTAAGTACGTATCTTCTTCCTCCATTCTTCTCTTATTTCCCAATCCCGCTCTTCTAAATTCTTCTCCTTCATACTACTCCTTATATCATCTATCTAGGTTTTCCGCGGTCTTCCCCTCTTTCCTCTCCCTGGTGGAATCCATTCCAAAACTTGTCTCGGCAATCTTGTTTCCATCATTCTACGTGTATGACCATACCATTCCAATTGTTTGCATTTTACAAAATCTAATAATGTATCATTAACATTCATTTTTTGTCTAATAGTTGTATTTCTAATTTTCTCTAATTTAGAATGCCTAGTGGATCTTCTAAAACAATCCATTTCAGTAGAAAGCAATTTTAATTTCAGGTTTGTGTTTAGGTGCCATGTTTCCGCTCCATAAGTTATAGTGCTTCTTATTATAGATTTGTAGATTTGTAATTTTGTGTCAACTGCTAATGCCTTATCCCACAAAATTCCGTTCAACATAGCTATTGTTGATCTACCTTTCTGGATTCTATATTTTATGTCATTTTCCTGACTGCAGTTTGAATTTATTTTAACCCCCAAATATTCACATTCTTCTCGTCCTTTGATACGTCCCATTCCATCTTCCAAAATCAAGTCTTTCCTTTCATCCCCACAAGGCATATATAGTGTTTTCTCCAAATTTATTTTTAAACCCCATTTAGTGTATTCTTCCATAAGTTTTCTAGTCATATATTCTATGTCATCATAATCTTGAGCTATAACCAATTGATCATCAGCAAACAACAGTGTATAAATTGTGGAGTTATTAATAGGTATTCCCATATTTTTACATTTCTTCTTCCAATTGGATAAAGCTTGCTGTATATATATCTTAAATAATGTTGGAGACAGGCAACAGCCTTGGCGTAATCCTTTTGTTACTAGGAATTCCTCCGAAATGTTCTTTCCTATCTTGATTCTAGAAGTTGCATTTTCATATAATTTCCCAATGGCATTTAAGAGAAGTTCATTGTCTATTTTATTCTTTAATACTTCCCATAATTTTTGTAACGGAACAGAGTCATAAGCTTTTTCTAAATCAACTAATAAAAGATGCAATGACTGCCCTTTAACATATTTCTTTTCCATTAACTGCTTTACCACAAAAATGTGATCAGTCGTTGATCTCCCAGCTCGGAAGCCTGCCTGTTCTTCATCTTCTTGTCCCTTATAATAATCTTCTAACATATATTTCAAAATTTTTCCATATATTCTACTGACTGTGTTAAGTACTGCAATACCCCTGTAATTATTACAATCATCCTTTAATAATAATAATAATAATAATAATAATAATAATAATAATAATAATAATAATAATAATAATAATAATAATAATAATAATAATAATAATAATAATAATAATAATAATAATAATAATAATAATAATAATAATAATAATAATAATAATAATAATAATAATAATAATAATAATAATAATAATAATAATAATAATAATAATAATAATAATAATAATAATAATAATAATAATAATAATAATAATAATAATAATAATAATAATAATAATAATAATAATAATAATAATAATAATAATAATAATAATTTTCTTATTTAACGACGCTGTCAATTGCCGGGATCACATCAGCATCGCCGGTGTGCCGGAATTTCGTCTCGCAGGAGTTCTTTTACATGCCAGTAAATCTACTGACATGGAGCTATCGTTTTTGAGCACACTTAAAAACCATCGACCTGTGCCGGGTTTGAACCCGCGACCTTGGGATCAGTAGGCCAGCGTCTAACCAACTGAGCCACCCTTAAATGTTATAGATGCAGCTGTCAAACTATAGGTCCGCCACAAACGCCATGTATTGGAAATTTCAATTCTCATAAACAATTACCAATTTCCAATTTTGTTTGGATTTTTGGCTGTTTCTTTGGGTTTCTTCTATGTTCTTTCTTCTAAACCATTCCAATATTTAGGCAAACGAAACAAAAAAAGAAGTTATTCAAATCAATCAAGACATTTTCGAGTTTTTGCGAGACTAACGCACGGCAATTTATTTATGTAGATTTTCATATTCTGATATTCATAATGTGACATCGGACTTGGCGTACAACAAAGGACGTTTAAATTCATACTGCTTCGCACGGCTGTTTGTGTCTACGTGCCTAACAACAGTCGAAAGGTTACCCAAAAGGGGTTTTCTCCGATGGCTCCAAGAAAAATCTGATTACGTAACCGCCGGCGTGTTCAAGGAGTTCGCGAAAGGTCCATGTGACGTCATCCCACTATGTAACGAGGCCAGAAACAGCAGAGAGAGAGAGTTTTGCCATTACAAACATGAGTCTTTCAGTGGGTCAGTGAGTACGAGACAGCTGTGCGTGTATGTGTAGTCATGAAAGATACATCGATCGTCGTGGAGATTTTAACGGGCATCAAGTGACTGTAACGTCGTAGTTGGTGTATGAGAGACAGAGAAAGTGAAGAAAGATACTGAAAGTACTGAACAGGATTACGAGAAGTAAAAGTTCTGAGTTGTGGTGGTACGAAAGGCTGTAGACTGTGTTAGCGAAACAAAACTGTATTTGCGATAAGAATTTAGAAGCCAATACAGTGATAGAAAAGTAATAGGACTGGATTTTGTTATTTTGCTATATAGGTGTCAGGAGTGGGATTCATCGAATTGTCGTTTTGTTACAATGAAATCGAATAGCAAAATGGTTTATTTTCTAGCATAGATTCATTTGAATTCTAAAAAAACTCCAATGGGATCTTTGTAATAGAACTGCTTAGTGGAATGTAAGAAACAGTTTGACACGGGTCATTTTAGTTAACACAAATGTTACCTAAATAAAATGTGAGGCTGCTAGAAGATAAACAGTAGATACGCAGAACTTCATGCAAAAAAGACTCTCATATCCTGAAATATACTGTATAATCACAGCGGTTGGTAGTGTGCAGTAGTTAATATTCCTGTCCCCAGAAATGCAGTAATGCCACCCTATCTTCGGTAGTGTTTGGTTAACGTTTCGAGCAATCACAACCGGTGCTATGCATACGCAGTGATTAAGGTTATATAGACTGAGTGACTAGTTACCGTCCTCGCTGTAACCCAATAATAATGCAACCGTTATTTACTTTTTCGCCAGTCTTGCTTCACTGCCAAGGGACAGTGGGAGTGAAACTGGTCAAAATTGCTCAAAAAGTTGATTTTTTTTACATTAAAATGTTCCTGGAACTCCCGTGCATCTAGATCAGTTAACGTTTTTCATATCCCTTACTCCATGTGTTTATTACGGCCCCTTCAAATAGTTCTCTTCCCTTAACGTACACAGTATGTTCCTATGAGAAAGCCTGTTTTTCTCAAAACTACATTACTGCATATTCCAAATGTCCGTGGTGCATCAGGTTTGCTTCAAATTCAATGAAAATTTCCAAAAGTGTTCATAAATAGCAGCTAAACAATTCTATGATTGAATAATGATGTTATCATTAACATGAATTCCAAAAATATTTTTTGGCATGAAAGAATCAATATTTTTTAAGATTAAATTTTCTTCGTTATTAAAAAATTATGTACAGCATAATCAGCAAACGTATTTGAAATATTTCTTCATACAATTGTTACTCATGTTTAAGAGTACCAGTTCTGCCAATATAAACCAATTTTGAGAAGTCAGTATGCGCGTATCACATTTTGAAAATATGCCTTAATAGCATAATAAAATTTATATGACATAAACGAATTATCCAATTTTAATGAAATTTGGTGTACATCCTATTCTCATATAACTACGAACACAGTAAACATTTCAAAAATCTACTAAGAAATGTGGAACTTCCAAATTTCACTCCCAGTGTCCCAGGCAATAAGCCATAATTAGTAATTACATTGGCTGCCGCTGCTCACGTAACGTAATAAAAGAAAAAGATTTTTAGAAAATGGTGCATGTCTATGTCTGTGTGTGCGTGCGCGCGCGCGGGTGTGTGTGTGTGTGTGTGTGTGTGTGTGTGTGTGTGTGTGTGTGTGTGTGTGTGTGTGTGTGTGTGTGTGTGTGTGTGTGTGTGGGGACAGTATAACTCAAAAACGAAAAGTCGCTTCAAAACCAAGGTTGGTATTTAAGTTCAAGGTCTTTCAAGTGTACGACACGAATATTTTGAAGAAACTTTCTCTACCCTAAACTACCCCTTACGCGGAAAATTTTTATTTTCTTGAAAATGGCTCTAACGATTTTGATTAGGTAATACGATATGCGTATGTTTAAGATATTTTTATGACAAATGAAATGTATATTTTGAATTTTCTGGCTATAGCCTATGTAGTCCTATTTACTCTGGATGACTTTTGAATAACTCGTAAACCGTAAGAGATAGACCAAATCTTACTATACAAAAATGTAGATCTTGTTAAAAACACAATTTATGTCGGAATAATTTTTTTTTGTGAAATGGAACATCATTGTTCATTTTTTATATGTTAACCGTGCAAAGAGAATGGAATTTGAAAGCTTTAAAACATATGACTATCGCTCAAAGCCTACTGCATTCCCATATTCCCGTTGCACCTACAAGGAAATAAGCAATAAGATAACTTCTGCGAATGTTTATCTGTATTAACTTGAAGATATAGGAATCAGGGTTTGTACGAATGGTTAGTACAAGAGTAGAGAAAGTCATGTGAGTGCAACATATCAGATTTTTTAGGAATTGCCTCTGAGTGACTCTTGCATACATGGTAGTCGTATGAGACAAAAATGCATATCTCGTTAAAGCCCACAATTTATATCAAAATCTTATGCTTTTCTCAAACAGGTTTTTTTCTCCTTCTGATTATATAGAAAAAAACGTAATTTGAAAGTCATCACAGGGCGACCAGCACATTAAGGTTTTGATGTGGAATCGTCTCTCCTCCTTTCCGCTATGTGATGCGGAATGCTGCTTTCTGATGGTTTCTGCTCCGGCTGCTCTGGCATGTGATCTTAACATCAGGGTATGCGTGAGTGTTTGCGAATAAAACCAGAACTTCGTTGAAACACTTTTATTCTCCCAAAATAAGAAAGCGTGAGATTTGCCGATCGTTATTAAATACGTTGAGTCGTTACCGTGTCTTTACTAAGATCGAAGATTGTTAATATTAACTATAATGTGTCCTCACAATTGAGGATCCGGAATACAAGTCTCGTAGTTGATATGCTCGCTCGGCGGTATGGCGGCACGTGTACTGCCCCGTTGGGTTCTAGAGAGCAACTCTAAACGACCCTTTCTCTCCGGGTTCTCGCAGGCAAGTCCGTGCGTCATAACGCTCTCTATACCTTTCACTTCCTAATTAGCAACAGGGTTTCGAAGAAACGACCATCCCTTGTTTTCCGGCTCACACCGGCGCTGAGCGATTTCCAGGAAAACTGGTCTGACCAGGTCTCGCTGGACTACCTGAAGCTCGCCCCTAATGACTTGTCTGTACCTTTTCGTGCCTTTTGACAATTTTAGTCACAACTGATCTTCCAGATTCTGTAGCTTTTATACATGTAACGATTTTAACATTTTCTGATTAATTATTTAATTCCGCTATGTGATGCAGTATTCTATCCATAATTATGGCGTTCACAATTTCGGCTTCAGTTTTGACTTTTGCTTAAATCTAGTATTTCCTTACTCCCGTGTTATTTACTAGGAAATGCGTAGCGAAACACATCTCAGTTAACATGAAGTAGGGTGAGGAATAAGGATTTGTATAGGTGGTCTATTAAAGAATGGGTAGAGAAGGTCATGTGAATGCCGCACGTTTATTGAACGTTCAGTTGTTTCTTGAGATGTAGATCTTCAAATATGGATTCGGTTTCCTCCGTTTTCGTTGTAGCTACAACGAAGTATTTAGTGAAATGTGTTTATCTGAATAACATAAAATACCTAGATAAAAAGTAGCTTTCCTAAGTAGAGTTTGTAGAAATTATATACAACTAAACGCAGAGTGGAGAAACGCATATGAATGCAGCAAATTAAGAGAATTTATCTTCAATTATGAAGAGTGTTGGCATCTGATGGCTTACAGTGATATCTGTTACTGTATCGAAACGATGAATTTTTTTAAACGTCTGGTCCCCAAATGGTGGAGGGGATATTTCCACCCCCTAACACTACACTGAAATGTGCGTATAGGCGTAGAAAATCGGTAAAACGTGCGGGGATGTTGATGTTTTCAAATGGCGCGAAAGTTGGCAGGGGTGGGCGAGGGTACCTCATAAAGGGAAGGGAATGAAAATGCGTTCGGAATAACGTAGTAGGCATTGGACAATAATTTATACGTACGAGGGTAGGCTGCAGCATATGTTGTACTCAGCCATTTCCTGTAAGAGAATGGGGATGTACGGACGGACTTAGCTACTTAGCATTAGCTTGTGGGCATGGCTTAGCAACCGTGTTTTCTGGAATTGCAACCAGAGGGTGCAAACATATATGTGGGGAAATATTCAGCAGGGGAGGACAGCAGAGAGATTTCCTGTGCAGGCAGTGCCATCCAGCCTCTCCTGCAAACCCCCACAGTGTATTTGTATAACAGTACGAAGTGTTAGTGCGTCCATAATTCACACAGTAGGATATATATAGAGTTCAAAATTATGTTTCAAAACTTTCATGCAGGAAGGCCAGAAATAAAATAGCAACGTGCTCTCCATAAAAATAATATTTTCGAATGAATGTTACCAGATTTTTTGGCTTGGTTGAACTGTGTTACCCATTTTTACTTTCTCTTCTACGTACAACAAAGTAACGGAAGTATTGTATTCCCTCCAAAAATTCGATGTCGAGATTTCGCCGTAAATATGTGTTTTGAGGCCCCCCTGAATAAAAAATAAAGATTTTTAGAAAAAGGTCCCAGTGTATGTCTGTCATTCTGTGGAGAGCATAACTCAAAAAGGAAAAGTCGGTTAAAAACCAAAGTTGGTATTTAAGTTTAAGGCCTTTCAAGAATGCGACACGAAGATTTTGAAGAAAATAGCCCCACCCTAAACTACCCTTTACATGGACCATTTCTCGAAAATTTTGATTTTGTTGAAAATGGCTCTAACGATTTTGATTTTTAATCAAAAGATGTCATATGTTTCAGATATTTTTATGACAAATGAAATGTATATCTTGAATTTTCTGGCTATAGCCCCTGTAGTCGTATTTACTCTGGACGACTTTTGCATAACTGCTAAACCGTTAGAGATAGACCAAATCATACTATACAAAAAATGTAGATCTTGCTAAAATACAAAATTTATGTCCCAATAAATTTTCTTGTAGGGTGAACCATTTCGGAGATATTCCTTGTTATGTGTGTGAGTTTTGGAAAACTTAGAACTTTCGTGAAATGGGTCATCGCTGTTCATTTTTTATATGTTAAGTGTGCAAAGAGAAGAGAACCTAAAAGCTTCAAAAGATGTGACTATCGCGCAAAGCTTTCTGTATTCTAATACTCCCCTTGTACCTACAAGGCAATAAGCAATAAGAATTTATACAAATATTTACCTTGACTAACACGAAGAAGATAGAGGTATAAGAGTTTGTAAGAATGTTTAGTACAAGAGTAGAGAAAGTCATGTGAGTAGAACACATCAGATTTTTTTATATGTTAACCATGCAAAGAGAACGGGATTTGAAAGCTTTAAAACGTTTGACTATCGCTCAAAGTCTACTTTCCCGTATTCCCGTTGCACGTGCAAGAACATGAACAATAAGACAATAATATGAGTGCAACACATCAGATTTGTTCTGTCACGTCAGGTATTCGAGAAACAAGAATTTGTTTAATAAAATAGGGTATCATGAGCCAGTTTGTGTGTGTCTGAGACAAGGACAGTTAGTACATATGTAGTGTGTTATCACAGAATGACCTTAAAAAGCTGAAAGCAGGTGTTTTTACTGGACCTCACATCAGGTAATGTGTGGCACCAAATTTGAGGATACGAGCTAAACAAAAAAGCAAGCCTGGCATAGCAACAAAGAGGATGTAAAATATTTTCTAAGAATCAAAGAGTTGGAAAACTGAAAATAGTTTGTACCTGAAAACACTCGTGCTTATGGAAAGTTTGAGAAATTCACGAAAATGAATGAATGTGAATGCATATTTTCTTAAAAAGTTGAAGGATATGTGGCGGCACTTTTCGAATAACTTCTATGCCAAAGATGTTAGATATAATTCGCTTGCGAAATCTATGGACTTGAATTTAAAGGGCTATGAGTAGCCATCTCTGCCGGCAAACAGCGTGCTTCACCACGCCAAGAAATGCTCGTTGGGCCGGCCATGTGTCCAAACGAAAGCTCTGTGTATAAACATTTTATTTACGTACAGGTGATTTAAATCTTGTCAGAAAATTGCACCCTGTTGTCAAAGTACAAAGTACATTTTAAATTAAATTTAAGGGGCAACAGGCCCATAGAAATTTTAGGAATATTAGACTCATGCCCTATCTTTGTGTTCAGAACTAACCCAAAGATGTACAATAATTGCACCAGTGTTTCATGATCACCTAACGTAGCTACGGCTGCTGCTGCCATGCAATTTATCTCAAGAAAAAGACACCCTCCTCATTGGTTCCCCTGGTTGTAATTGGCGTGATAATTCTTGAGCAGAAATTGCATTCCCTCACGCACATGCGCCATCTCTCGCCTCCCTAATCCTCCCTATTTTTATATTACAGCATCTAAATAGGATGTGGACCACAACAATTTGCAGCTTTCCTTGATGTAATTATTTCTCCCGCCCTAAGTGGAATTAGGAGGGTGACCATCTACAGAAACGTAATGGAAAAAGGGGGAGCAATTCAGTGATTTTTTCTTTGTTTCCTTCTCTAACGTTTTTCTAATTCAAGGACTGTCAAAACATGTATATCCGCGAAATAACAAATGAGATGCGACAGTCTGTATTTTAAGAATTAAGGCCGTGTTGCCAATAAATTGTTGCAGCGCCTGAATAGCGCTCGGCGAGTCGCAACAGATAATAAAATACCTAGGAAAGGAACTGGAGATAAGAAGTAAAACAAAATAAAAGGTGGCAAACAACTCGGCGATAAAAACTGAACTGTTGTCCGGAAGTCGGTACTTGTGAGTGAACACCGGAGAGTAATTCCGGTGACGATCCATAAGTGTGGTGAAAGACATGTCGATGCAGAGTGCTTAAATCTTACATCGCAGGAAGAGTACTGTAACAAAATACGAGTTCAGTTACTCCAGCATTGAGCACTCGAGAACAGGTAGTACAGGTTCTCCTGTACGGTGTGTTTATTTGCACAGCACCTAGCCGCTAATGTGACTTTATCTGTGCGGTATTAGAGGTGACCTTGTCATTTTCAAGCTTTTGTGTCTTGGGCAATGGTTCCTGTATACCTAATTAAGGATACAGGATGCAAGACGGGAATCTACGCTCGGTATCATATATAGTTCTTAACGCCCTATTCTGCACTGTCTTCAGTTTGCGTATGGTAGAAGGTGCCGCTGATCCCCAGGCTTCGCAGCCGTATAAGATCAATGGTGGAATGATTGCCCGGAAAATACGTAGTTTTAAACGACTGGGCATGGTGGATCGGAGGATAGGGTAGAACTGTCTGAGCGCAGCATGACCAAGTTTGGCCTTTGCGCGGACGTGTGGGGCGTATGTTAGCCCGCGGTTGAGGAGAACGCCTAAATATTTGGCGGAGGTTACCCATGGGATATTTCTCCGCCTGAGCCGAAGTGGCCGTTCTGGCCGCCAATGGCGAACCTTACCAAGGAGGAGAGCGGAGCTTCTCCCCGGACTAATAGCCATGATCTCTCACTGTGCAATCGGTCTGCATATATAGTCCCTGAATCACGGGGAGCTTCTATGCAAGCCGAAGTTTCTCAATTCCTACCGTAAACAAAGCTCTTGCACCTCGAAAGCTCTAGAAACGCGTAAAGTGGTGTTTGCGCTTGAGCCGACGCATTGTCACGTCTGCGATCAGCGATTTACAAAGCCAGGGGAGTGGGACAGCTAACACTTAATCCCTCTGTGGCAGGGAACTTATATTTGGTTTACAAGACCAATGTTTTATTTAAACTTTTAAAACACTAAGGTTAATATTTTAAGGGCCGCCGCAATAGTACTAATAGTTGATATTACAATTACAGAAGAAACCTCCGAAGTTTCTTCTGTAATCATCAAGTCTTGCTCACTATATCGTAGCATAATTTCAACAACACAAGTCCATTAATCTCTATCAACCCACTTCATTCTTATTAATTGTGAATATTATTTAGTGCTTAAGAATGGAAGGAATATTGCAAGTGTTAAGAATGCTTCCTGTGTTTAAAGAGAAACTTGCAGACTAAAACGCCATATTTTTGCTAAGAAAATCTTTCGTTACCGAGTTGAAGAACCAAAGTTATGTAACAAAGATGCTGGATGACTATGATTATCTGTGATATAGAGGAAACATTAATTAATGAATAACTAAATAAAATGCGTTTCAGTGAAAATTTGTCCAGAGAAGAGACCAAAAGCATATCGATTAAAACGTCTGCAGACACACGAGAACATTCCGGTTCCCTCCATTGTTAAATGTAGATTCAAACAAATGAAACGAACTAAAGACTGATTTGTAAATGTTAATATTTAAAAGCATTCCATCAAATTCATGAGGATAAAAATTTAGAGAATGGAAAAGGAAGACGCAAATGGACAACTTCTTGGTCCGTTTTTAAAGTATAAAGATCTAAATTGTAAGAACAGTTCAGAAAATTTCTGGAAAACGGAGGGCAACTGCAATTGATCATTACTGGATGTTAAAGACGGAAGGAAGTTTTTTTTTTAAAAATTAATTTAAAACATTTTACTAATAAAATCAGTTATAAAATCACCAGAACGTTTTACAAAAGTAATTTAAATTGTTTTTCTGACAAAATTGGCATTAGATAAAGATGCATTTAATTAGTCGTGCTTTGTAAAATCAGTAAATGATTGTGTTCTGAGGGTCGGTTTCAGTCTAGCACAATGTTTGCTAACACGAAGTAAAAATGTAATAGCGTTAAAATCCTTGCGGTTCATTAATTATTAGTTAACATTTTTTGTTGACGTCCTGCAACGTGGTGTCATATCGGACGGTGAATGTATGAAATGGGTGAAATGGTACTCAAATGAGCCCGAGGTCTATAGAGCTCTAAGTTACCCACATTCGTCTGCTCAGGATATGGGAAATCCACGGAAAAAGAAAAAAACCTTATCCAGATTAGTCACCCTAAGCGAGATTCGAACTCGCGACCTCTTGGGGGTGACTTAGACACACTACCACCACGCTACAGAGGCGGGCTTCCTTAACATCTTGTTAACATCAAAGATAACTGCGAACACAGCTTTCAAGAAGGCGGTGACCGATCTACTCATGGTTTCTGAATGCGTCCCGATGTTCTTTTGTCTACGCACCCCAGTGCTCTCTTTTTCAATAGCAGGTAATTAGTTACGTCCATAGTATGTGATTCACGAATTGCCATTGAAGTTAGAATCACGATGTCAGCTGGTGCAAAGGAACTAATGGTTCCCGTTCGAAAATAAGTAATTACAGAACTCGTTACTAAGTATACAGGTACTGTCATGTGCGAAAAACCCGACGGACTTAAATTAAAGGACTATAATGCAGCCTGGGAGGTTATCTGCGAGTAATCTAATTGAAATGCACGTTTTCTCCCAAGCCCAATTAGCAACGGTGGCGATTTTATGCTGACATAAAACACAACACCAAAAACGCCAGCTTGGAAGGGCATTTAGAGCGTTTAAACCTGAATGGTGGATACTTACTACATTGAAACCAAAGCGGGCAAAAGCGTGCTATCTCTGACTGAGGAAAAAGCAGATCCCGACAAAAATATAGTTTGCTTCATCAAATAACTGCTACGGAAACCCTCTCAATAAATCCACAAGCAGTACAGCTTTGAAGAGTTCAACATTGTCGACTGTAATTAAATGAGAAATACCACTAGCACAGAATCTCAAGGAAGTTAATTCTTACATCGCAAAAGAATAAGACTTCGAATAAGGCAAGCTTCTGTTGGTAGTATTCTAACCTATAAAAGTATTCTCAGCCGCTTTGGAGACCATTAAGTTTCGAAAGGTGTATGTTGCTTTAACAGTCCCTTCCTTTGCAGGATTTTAAATTTATTATAACGCACGCTATTCATAAACGCCAATTCCAACAAACTCGCGTCAATAGCTAGGTTTGTGGCAACTATTTTACAACTTCTAGGGCCTTTTAAATGGAAATGAATTGTTCTTTCAGACTAGCCGTGTACAGGACAAAGATTGGGAAGGTAGAACCAGACTGAAATATGGATCTTCCGGTTTCCTTCCGGTTGCTCTAACCACTGAGCTACTATGGCAACTGCCGATCTGGGACTAAGTACTTATATATTGTAAGCCGCTATTAGGGTCAACTGAATGAATATCCCGTTGTGGTTTATCGGAAAAAAATGCGAGTGAGTTGGAGAATTTAATGTCCTCTGGCATGTTGCTACGGAAGCTCAAAGGTTAGAGAAACCGGACAGTGACCAGAAGATCCTTATTTCAAATCCCAGCTATGGTATTGAACTTTTCAGTGCCATTCTACCTTTCCATGTGTTAAATGCATTAACACAGGGGTACGCCGTTCGGAAATGAATTACAATTGCTTTCGTCCTTTCGCAGGACGATGAATTGATGCTGGTACACCACACAGACACTAGATGTCAGTTGTAAAGAGAGGGTATAGTGAAAGAACAGCGCTTGTTTGTATTTAAGTAGTGAAAATCATGGATAAGCTGGAAGGTGACTGTCATGGACAAATATGTTTTTTTGTGGAAGGAAGGTGTCAGGAAAGGTGTGAAAGGGTGGTCTACAGATCGGGAAGGAGAGCAGAGTCTGTTGTCGACTATTGGAAATGAGGAATGAAGATCCATATTTTTTAGACAAACCGGTAAGGATCACTACCATACACTTGAGAAGAAAGTCTTTGTTGGATAACATGATTTCAGCAACAATAAGGAATTGCATGTAACTGTCCACGACTGGGTGCATAGTACCCCCAAACAATGGTTCCGCGACGCAATAATGAAGTGCTCAAGAAGGTGGTATAGGTCTTGAGGTAAGATCTGAGCAATTCCCCTACCTGCGCAGTGACAACTCTTCACCTGTAAGACTCATGGTCGGGGAAGTTGCGCAGTTATGTATGTGCAGAAGTCATAACGTTTCCGTCCACGATGGAGTGAAGTTCGCTAGCATAGCTTTTGTGCATATTGCTAGCGGCATATACGTATAAAAATTAGCATTATAACGAACAAAGTGATTTGGCTATAACTAAGGCTATGTGGCAATAATTCCTTTCATGTCAACTGCAACTATTTCAGCAGCACGCTGTTTACTCATTCGCGGCAAGGTCAACCGTCTTTCCCCCTCTCAGCTATTGCAAAAAGGGAGGGAAGGAAAGCAGCTTCCCCTATGCGCAAGATTTGTTCATGTTTCACCTCACGAGCTATAGCAATGTGTTGACGTTGGTAGGGAGCATACTGAGGCATCCCATGCACATTTAATACATAAGATATAAAAACTGATAGTGTAAACAATTTCCAAACGCCCTTCGTAAGTAAACACCATGTATAACACTTTATTAAAGCTAACATTGTTTAATGAAGGAATCTGCGTTAATATCAGTGCTAAATCAATTTAACATTGTTTTAAAATTTAACATCGGTTGGTGAAACCGTCCCTGGGTTTATGTAACTATCTGACGTGATAGATAGGATTACAAGTTCCCTTTGGAAGAAACACACAAATGGGATTAAAGAGATCCTATTTTATGAAGTCCTTGTGTGAAAAATGAAAAATATAGAATGGTAATAATTTATTTTATATTCTGAAACAGTGATTACGTGCGGTGAATAATCCGTTTTCACTTTTGCATATATATTACTATTGCTGCAAACTGTTTTGCCTCTTATAATAACATTAACAGCAGCAACAATAATACGATGCCAGCCCAAATCCACCAGAGGCACTCAAGATTAAGCTACCTCACACCACTGAGTGGCAGTGCGCCTCAAAAAGGACACTCGATGTTAGCTACCTCACCACTGCGCGGTATGTAAACACGTAACAATGTAGGCCGGAACGAAGATAGATTATTCCAGACTGTTCGAGTAAATGTTCGCGGGCCGAGCTTGTCTATGACAAGGTGAATTTCGAGAAAAATTCGTGCTATGTCATTCTTGCCTACGTTAAGTGTTGAACGATACAACTGTTAGCAGTGTGTATGTATATGTGTGTTTGTGTGTTGTGCGCAGTCGAGAGAAATTTGAGTGTGGGTCGTCAGAGACAGTTATGGACATTTAAACTCACCTCCAAGGTGCTAGCAGCATTGGAACAATTTTTCGTGAGTGAATCGTCGGAGTTGTTTGTATGAACAGTCAAGCAATATTGACGAAACAGTTCTGAGATACAAGGCCACGACAAATTGTGGATTGTGTAAACGGCAAAAGAGAATTTGTATTCGCGTTTTAGAAGAGCAATAAAGTGACAGAAAAAGTGACTGAAAGTATGATTTCTCTTGAACATAATAGCAATAAGGTACTTTTATAGTTTTGCAATGTTTATGGGTGG
Organism: Tenodera sinensis; assembly: GCA_030765045.1. NCBI lineage: Eukaryota > Metazoa > Arthropoda > Insecta > Mantodea > Mantidae > Tenodera > Tenodera sinensis. The sequence goes on from CM060972.1 coordinate 44,217,243, forward strand.
GAGAGGAAGTAATCATTATTTCCCGATAATGTGAGAACGTGCGAGCAGTGTGGACATGAAGATGGTTAGGAAATAGACATGCTTGTCCATTAGCTGGATGGGATTGAGGTAAACAACGAGGCCTCTATCGAGAGGCTGCGGTATCGAAAATCAATTACGTGTCTTGTTTAGCTTCAGTTCAGTAAACTGCAGCAGAGAGCACTGATTTGGTAAACTCTTCATAGTTCCACTGTACTTAATTTAAAGAAGAGTACTGGGAGACTGAGTAGCACAAACAGAAGCTCTGCGAAATTGCACTATAAGATCAATGAACTAGCGTAAAGGAAGTAACACAATGAATCGTATGATACGGGGAAACATTATCAGGATCCAGCCGCTCTGATTGGTTATTCATAGTGCATTATGAAACGAGAACATAATGACAGCATTTAAGATGACAGTATTAATTTAATTTCATACGACTATTTATGCTCGACCATGAGACTACGTTTAAAAAATAATGATGTGTTGCACTCGCATGACTTTCTCTACTCTTGTACTAACCATCCTAACAAACTCTTATTCCTATATCTTCTTCGTGTTAGTTAAGATAAACATTCGTACAAATTATCTTATTGCTTATGTCCTTGTAGGTGCAAGGGAGATATTAGAATACAGTAGGCTTTGTGCGACAGTCAAATCTTTTTTACCTTTGAGATTCCGTTCTCTTTGCACGATTAACATATAAAAAAATGAACAACGTTGTTGCATTTCGCTAAAGTTCTAAATTTTCCGAAACTCACACACAAAACAAGGAATATCTCCGAAATGGTTCACCTTACAAGAAAATTTATTCAGACATAAATTGTGTATTTTAACAAGATCTACATTTTTTGTATAGTATGATTTGGTCTATCTCTAACGGTTTACGAGTTATGCAAAAGTCGTCCAGAGTAAATACGACTACAGGGGCTATAGCCAGAAAATTCAAGATATATATTTCATTTTTCATAAACATATCTCAAACATATGTCATTTTAATCAAAATCGTTACAGCCATTTTCAAGAAAATCAAAATTATCGAAAAATTTTCCATGTAAAGGGTAGTTTAGGGTGGGGCTATTTTCTTCAAAATCTTCGTGTCACATCCTTGAACGACATTAAACTTAAATACCAACTTTGGTTTTTAACCTAATTTTGGTTTTTGAGTTATACTGTCCACAGACTGACAGACTGACACACAGACACACACACGGATCTTTTTCTAAAAATGTTTTTTTGGATTCAGGGGGCCTCAAAACATATATTTCCGGTGAAATCTCGACATTGAATTTTTGGGTGGAATACAATACTTCCCCTACTTACCAGTAGAGAAAGTAAAAATGATGTGTTGCACTCACATGACTTTCTCTACTCTTGTGCTAACCATTCTTACAAGCTCTTATTCCTATTATTTATTTATGCCAACAAACTTACTGTTGGTGTTTTTAAACACACAAGTCGTGTGTGGGCAATGTTTGAGAGGTAGAATTGGAACTGAAAAATTCAATGCCACAGCTGGGATTTGAGCCACAGCCCCTCCGTTTACTAGGCGGGTGCTCTAACCATTAAGCTACCGGACAACCTGGGAGAATGACATTGGATTCTCCAACCAACTCATATTTCTCTCTGTAAACCACAAAGGCAGTCTCAGGTATGTGTAGTGTTTAACGCCTGCTTTTACTACTACGGCACCACAGGCGGTGACACTGATACATGAAATGAAGATGGAGCACCGGTGGAATGAGATGGCGGGGGAAACCGGAGAACCCGGAGAAAACCCGCCCAGACGCCGCTTCGTCCACCACGAATACCACATGCGGGTCCCTGGGATCGAACCCGGGCCGCCTAGGTGGTAGGCGAGCGCGCTAACCGCTCGGACACGGCGCCGCCAAAGGCAGTCTCACATCAGAGACAATTACCCCAATGGTGACTTACTATTGCAAGTACTTTATGTCCAGGGATTAAATAACCTTCAGATTATCATCATCATCATCATCATCATCATCATCATCATCATCATCATCATCATCATCATCATCATCATCATCATCATCATCATCATCATCATCATCATCATCATCATCATCATCATCATCATCATCATCATCATCATCATCATCATCATCATCATCATCATCATCATCATCATCATCATCATCATCATCATCATCATCATCATCATCATCATTATTATTATTATTATTATTATTATTATTATGTAGGATTTGAAGCTTTCACGGCGAACGTTAGTGATAACAGCTTCACGGGTGATCAGCCGTGTTAAACTTAAAAAGGTCGAGCTTTCGGCCATTATACTCTCCATGGCCATCTTCAGGACTAAAATCATCATCATTTTAGTCCTGAAGATGGCCATGGAGAGTATAATGGCCGAAAGCTCGACCTTTTTAAGTTTAACACGGCTGATCACCCGTGAAGCTGTTATCACTATTATTATTATTATTATTATTATTATTATTATTATTATTATTATTATTATTATTATTATTATTATTATTATTATTATTATTATTATTATTATTATTATTATTATTATTATTATTATTATTATTATTATTATTATTATTATTATTATTATTATTATTATTATTATTATTATTATTATTATTATTATTATTATTATTATTATTATTATTATTATTATTATTATTATTATTATTATTATTATTATTATTATTATTATTATTATTATTATTATTATTATTATTATTATTATTATTATTATTATTATTATTATTATTATTATTATTATTATTATTATTACAATTATTATTAAAGACCATCTGAAGTTTTTTTTAACTAGAACCAGAATATACCAAAACATTATCATGGCTTCATTTAAAATTTTGAGGCTGGCCCCATGGGCCCATAAGAATGAAAATATTTTGCATATTAAATTTTGGAAGGCCTCTTGCTACTATAAGTTTTAGAATTCTTGGCATTTGGTTTTTGTTCGTTTAATAAATATTCACCTGTAGAACTTTGTAAGGCCACCTGTATATCATTTGAAAATCTGCTTGATAGATGAGCATAACGATCCAGAATATATGAAATGAAATACATTAATTAAAAATACAAAATTAATCGTAAAGGAACAAAGAAGTTTAACAAAACAGTTATACCTCAAAAGTATAAAACTACATCTAAAAGAGGCAAAAACAATAAGATAACAATAATAGTAATAGTATGAATAGTAAAAGTGAAATTTCACTGGATATGATTGCAATCAGAGGAGTAATGAAGGCACAGGGAATTTTCTCCATGTAAATTGGAATCGTGGATCATGATGCTGCGTTACCAATAACGGAAGAAGGGCGAATTGCTGAATCACTGGGGTGATAGCTGGCTACGGTAAATGCATTACGGGATGGTTATCTTTAGCCCCGAGCTATATAACCCATGTGCCCCACGTTGCAATAATGCTAATTATATCACAGTGCTATCGAAATATTGACAACATGGGAGCCAGGTCAGCCCTAGTCGATATTCCCTATGCTCCACGTTCGCTTTTACTTTCTGAGCTTTAACTTTACAGTCAGTAACAAAAAGAAAAAAAGAAAACAAGAAAACGCCCAATATTCCAGATTATAACACTGCTTTTTTACTTTCTCTACTGGTAAGTAGGGGAAGTATTGCATTCCACCCAAAAATTCGATGTCAAGATTTCTCCGGAAATATGTTTTGAGCCACCCTTAATCCAAAAAAAAAACATTTTTAGAAAATGGTCCGTGTGTGTGTCTGTGTCAGTCTATCAGTCTGTGGACAGCGTAACTCAAAAACGAAAGGTCGCTTAAAAACCAAACTTAGTATTTAAGTTTAATGTCTTTCAAGGATGCAACACGAAGATTTTGAAGAAAATAGCCCCACTCTAAACTACCCTTTACATAGAAAATTTTTCGAAAATTTTGATTTTCTTGAAAATGGCTCTAACGATTTTGATTAAAATGTCATATGTTTGAGATATTTTAATGACAAATGAAGTGTATATCTTGAATTTTCTGGCTATAGCCCCTGTAGTGGTATTTACTCTGGACAACGTTTGCATAACTCGTAAGCCGTTAGAGATAGACCAAATCATACTATACAAAACATGCAGATCTTGGTAAAATACACAATTTATGCCTCAATAAATTTTCTTGTAGAGTGAACCATTTCGGAGATATTCCTTGTTATATGTGTGAGTTTCGGAAAACTTAGAACTTTCGTGAAATGGAACATCGTTGTTCATTTTTTTATATGTTAAGTGTGCAAAGACAACAGAATCTCAAAGCTTTAAAAGTTTTGACTACCGCACAAAGCCTAGTGTATTCTAACATTCCCCTTGCACCTACAAGGAAATAAGCAATAAGATAAGTTGTACAAATGTTTATCTTAACTAACACGAAGAAGATACAGGAATAAGAGTTTGTAATAATGGTTAGTACAAGAGTGGAGAAAGTCATGTGAGTGCAACACATCAGATTTTTCTTGTATATAACTGTCACCGCTGCCAAATATTTGACTCCATCTTTCCTGTTATTTCTTTATTTGGTTTAATTTTGGGACAAACTTATAGAACAAGTATTAGGGAAATAAAAACCATGGCAATGTTTTCTACTATTGGCTGTGAATAAACTGACACAATATGACGTGACAGGCATCTTTATAAATTAAGCAAAATCAAGGAGAAGGGCAAATGATAGCAGAAAAGGAAGACACACAGATTGTCTCTTTGAACATAATTATTTTTATTGATATGTAACACCTACATAAAACCACTTGCTAATGTTAAACCACCATATATCTATACATATACAGGGTGGAAGGGAAGTCATTACATTCCTTATAATATGTGCTTCATAGAAGCATTACAAACAAAAAAGTCGAATGGAATTTTGTTCTTTGATCAACCGATTTCGAAAAAAAATAAATTAGATGCGTAGTTCCACGAGAATATACGAAGATAACAGTTTGTTACTTGTAAGATGCGTAGAGTAACTTATTTCTGACATAACTTCGGTAGTAATTATGGGACATCACACAGGGTTACGAAATAATTAATCACTTAAAAGACGTGAAAGAATACTCCTAGCTGCTCTTTGAGACGTGACGTAAGTCGACAACGTTGTGTTGAGGCTGGTCAGGGAATTGACCTGGTTTGTGGATGTAAACAGGTAGGGCGCTTTCGCTTTTGTGTAATGTTTTGGGAGCTAACCCTTGTGATTGGTCTACACTCGAACAGTAAACACGGAAGGACAAGGCAGTTCGTTCTGAAGATGCCCTATCACGGTTGTTTATGTACTGAGCTAGGGAAAGTAATACCCACATAATCTGCAGTGTTGCCAGCTTGTTCTCGACAAAACTAAAATATCTCCATAGGAAATAGTCAGGGACGAAAACGTAAAATAAAAAATGTGTTCCAAATACCCAAACCTATGTATGTACGTATGTATTTTTTTACTTTTGGTATGTTTTCATAATGTGCCAAATTTCATTACAATTAGATAATATTAATTCGAGCCGCAATGGACTTAAATATAAACTTATGTACTGAAAGAGTGTTTGTATTTTTCTGTGGGTGTAAAATTTGTAACCAATCTATATATGTTTTACAAACCTGATTAATGTATTCAACTGGAAGAAAATTAAGTATTAATATGTAATAAAACATACAAAATGTTGGAATGCAGATTAAATTATTATATAATTTTCTTTTCAGTGTTTCTTTTTCATAAGCTATGTCCCAATTTTACGCTTAATATCCCAAATGAACAGTCATAAAAGCTGGATAATTCTCTTTAAACAACTATTTGACATCTTCTGTCTGTTTCTTTCTGAGCTGTTCTTGATATCTTTGAATCGAACTACAATTAAGTGCTATTTTACCAACATTATGTCCGAAGGCCTCAGCTATAGCATCAAGGATGAAGATAGCATATCTCTAACTTAACTGAAATCAGTCTAAAATGGCGGTGCATTTTGATATAACTTTTTTCCATGTTAGTTTTCCTCTTCGGAATTTACCTCATTTCCGCCCACGGTTGCATCACTGACAGAAATTAAAGCAGATCCCTTGGAGGATTCTGGAAAAACGGTGTCACCATTATTCACTCACTTCAATTGTTTGTTCAGTTGAATCGTTACTAATTTCCAGAAACTGTGAAATCTTACCACTCTTGATGTTCCTATTTTCCTCTTTCACAACTCTAATCCTCGCCCTTTCCTATTTAGCCGCAAACTTCCAGTCAACACCTCCAAGATCAAACCTCTAGGACCAGGCTGTTGTTGACGTAATAGAAAGAGTTTATCCTCTTCTACTTTTATCATGTTTTAAACATTAGCATGAGCAACATGGAATAAACTATTTAGGTTTAGGCAGAACACTTTCGCTCTCACTCTTTGTGAGTTTTTCTTTCTATGAGCATTTCTGCAGATTGCGCTCTGAATACAGGTCTAAAAATTTCTTTGTGCAGTTCTTGTGGTAATCCTGGTGCTCTCACCCAAAATATTCTATATTCATACGCAACTAAATTGGCACTTTTGAAAGTCAGTTTTACATCGTTTATGTTGTGAAAGAAGACTGGTATAACTGTTGATTAGAAGGTTATTTATGTGCACTGATCTGGTGCGTAACTTCACTCACTAAATAAAATGTCACTACTTGTTAAACTACTCACCATGTTGCAAACAGGACCCTCTGGATTAACGGACCTGTCACTGGTGTCCCAGTAGTACAAAAATGGCGCCGGCTGTTGGTCGTGATTTCTGGTGTTTCCACACGCTATCCTTCGTATTGTTTTCTATGCCTTTGAGTTATTGTTTGTTATAATAATTCCTATGTAAGTTTGTCTTCATATTAGCAAAGCGAGTGTTTAAAAACTTTTATTTGGGCAGTATAGGGAACGGAATAAATCTAATAACGTGTTGACTGTGCCGTGTGCTCTCCACGTGTTTATGTTTAGTGTGTTTCATCTAAGACTATGACTACATTAGCCGTATAGTGGAGTTAATTTATCTGTTTGCAAGTACAATTTGTGTCACGATTACAGTGGTGAGAAATTTTTGAAGAAAAACTGTTCCAGTAGTGTACGTTATTGTTGATATAGTCCCTAACCTCAAACATCACAATCCATGTAACTGTTGCATTCCCGGATGCAAATTAAAAATGAGAAACTTTCAGTTAAAACAAAAGGTAAATTGTAACGTAAAGCTTGTAAATTCAGTATTTAATTACTATAAATTGCAGCGTTATGTGTGTTAGTTGCCGGTGTATATATAACATGGTGAATAGTGAAAGACAATAATTTCGAGACGCCGCTCTCCTACAGTTTGTTTCATGTAAGTAGTATGCTGCTTGTATTTATACATTATCTTTTGTATTTGTAATTTAAATGTGTAACTGTAGTTTAGAAGAAATGTGTTATGTTGCTGCATGTAAAACTGTAGACTATTGCAAAGTTGCTTTACAATGCTGATTTAAGGTCACGTATTTCATATATTTCATTTACAGTGCTGTTTTAGGGTTATTATTTTTAATATTTCATCCGCTTTTGTGGATTCCCCCTGTAAAATGAAGTGTCATGAAGTCCTGAGTTTTATTGTTGTTTAATTGTTGCAAACTGAGTAATCATAAGTTTTCAGTAAAAGTAAAAGCAAAATTCCATCCTAAAGCTTTTGAATTCAGTAGGTAGCTTTAGGTTATTCTAAATAGCAGCATTTGTATATCAGCCATCCAGCACATGTTTTGTTTAGGTATATAATATTATGTACATGGTGCAAGTGTGAAAGACAGTGTAAACAATGACAAATAATTCTGAGTCAACTCAATGTCAACATTTCTGTTTTATTTAAGTAATATGCTGTTTGCAGTTTTGTCTAGCTTCTTTGTAATTTGAGTGTGTAATGCAGTTACACAATGGCATGAAAAACTGTAGATTACATGAATGTTATTTAAGGTTATATATTTCATTACCCTGGGTTATCGTGTAATATTAAATGTCATTATTTTTTGTTTACTTGAGCTTATGTTTAAGAGAGTGTTTTTGTGTTTAACACAGCCCATATTCACAAAATAGGCGTGTCATTACAGCACATTTTTATTTGACTGCGTTGAAATCGTAGCCTGTAGACGAGTTGTTCATAAGTAGTTCCCACCACAGAGGCCGCCATCTTGAATCCCAGTGTCAGGTCCGGTATCTAGAAGGTCCTGATGCAAATGAACTTTCACAAAGTTACCCAATGGAAACCGTAGGCTCAATTGAAGGTGGACAGTATGGCAGCAGTAGGGCACATGCATAAGTAGGAATAAGCAAAATGATACAACTTATAGGCAATTGCAGCACAGGATACTCTTGTTCAATTTCAACATATAAGGATACAGAGCATGTAGTTGGGAATATAAACGGAGGTAAGTGATTCATGCGCAGAAACCAATGTTTGGCTGAAAGTTACCATGTGGTATTGCATCACTGCTGTGTTATTCTTGCAACGGTAGTGTACTTTTCTTTCAGATTTGTGGCTTGTTTATTACAATGGAAGCATCAGAACGTCTCATGCCGAAATCCAACCTGAAATTTCTGTGATAAAAGAATTATGAAAAGCCCGCAAAACATCTGCTGCTAATTTTAATGCAAACCCTCGAAGGAGAACGACAACTTTTCCATATAAACTACATGGAAATAACACTTTCATTAACTGCCTGGATTGGATAGTCCTGACTGCTTATTGGGTTATAGTACGAGGCCAAATTGTAGGTTTCTATGTCATGCGGGTTAAGATCCAGTTAAATAACTTCCACGCACTACATCATAACGCACCTTTGAAACAGAACTGTCCATCTGGATCCAATATCGAGTTGTCCAAGAATTTAAGCACCTTGCAACTGAAATTGGCAGCTGAATTTCTGGACTTGGCCTGCTTATTACACATCCCTTCTTTCACAGAAGTTTCAGGGTGGGTTTCAGTATGAAGGGTGTAATACTTTTCCCTTATTAGATTCTCTTCCACAAATGAAGCTCGCTTTGTGAACATTTGGGTGGTTAAATCTGAATCATAAAATACACTTGCTGGTCGATCAGGTTTCTAATCACTTCATTTGGGAGGTTCGCGATCGAATATAAAAAACAACTAAGGTATTACTCTGAAAAGCAGCATCAACACATTTGCTACCGACTGTTTTCGGCACAGACTTAATATCCAATGATCACTGAAGAAGTTTTATTTTTTGTTTCATTCTTCTGAACATTGTCACTTTTAAACCCTCATTTAACGTATTTAACCGAATACTGGTATAATTGAAATATAAATTTCAGGATGACCAAAGAATCAAAATAGGTGCTACTGTAAAATCAGATCATCTGATACTCTTTATCAATAAAGAATAAGTTACAAATTTAATGCATAAGCTTGTCTGGCGAGAATAATTCATTATAGTTTTTGGGTAACTTTATGACATTTTAAAATAGATTTCATGGAATTGTGGCTTAGATAATTGCCTTTTTTTCGTCGGTGACTGAACAGCAGCTTTTTGCTTCATCTAAGAAAATATTGTAATAACTTAACTCAATTTGTTCACTTTTATTAATCTTTCTTTGTTTTCTCTACTTACTTAAAACCGGTCTCAAATCACACAAATTAACATGTATATAATCTATTTACTATTTTTCATACAACCTCACAACTAAGTTACTGGATCCCTGACAACGTGACGTCAGGCATAGAATAATCGGCAAATGAACGGTCTACGTTTCCAGTCAATTCCGTCGTACGGCGCTTAGGGTTGCATTGTTATCTTTGCCAACGCGACAATATGAAGTACTTAGATTAAACGGATGTACATAGTAGAAAGCACATAAGCTACTAGTCTAAAAGTTATAATTTAACACACACTTCCATAACTTCTACTAAAAGTAATCAATAGACCTAAGTTTTATTTTATGATTGCTAATGTTTGCCAACAGAAAAATATCTGTTCACTTGTAAGTAGATTTTGGAACATAAAGTTACTGAGTTAGTATTTCTAGAAACATCGAGAACTAAATTGTGTTTCTGGCGTAAACCCAGAAATGAAGTGTTGTTTCCCTGAGGAATGAGAAAGTGTGCCAACTCATAAATTGCAGATATGAGAAGAGACGTATCAGCATTGTGGACCCAATGCACGATGAAACGAAGGTAGGCCTATATAAACTTATTAGAAGAAACCGTTTATGATAAACAACTTTTGGTTTGGACTGGCCCAGTAGTTCAATGAGTCTGCTGGGCAAGGGGTCCCGGGTTCGATTCTCGGTTGGAAGGTTGGGAATGTTTCTTTAACTAGGATTGGTAGTGTGAATGCGTGCGTGTGTGTGTGTCTGTGTGTCTGTGTGCGCGCGCTTAATGTAAAAAATATGATGCGTTGCACTCACATGACTTTCTCTACTCTTGTACTAACCATTCTAACAAACTCTTATTCCTATATCTTCTTCGTGTTAGTTAAGACAAACATTCGTACAAATTATCTTATTGCTTATTTCCTTGTAGGTACATGGGGAATGTTAGAATACAGAAGGCTTTGTGCGACAGTCAAATCTTTTTGACCTTTGAGATTCCGTTCTCTTTGCACGATTAACATAAAAAATGAACAACGTTGTTGCATTTCGCTAAAGTTATGTTTTCCGAAACTCACACACATAACAAGGAATATCTCCGAAATGGTTCACCCTACAAGAAAATTTATTGAGACATAAATTGTGTGTTTTACCAAGATCTACATTTTTTGTATAGTATAATTTGGTCTGTCTCTATCGGTTTACCAGTTATGCAAAAGTCGTCCAGAGTAAATACGACTACAGGGGCTATAGCCAGAAAATTCAAGATATACATTTCATTTGTCATCAAAATATCTTAAACATATGACATTTTAATAAAAATCGTTAGAGCCATTTTCAAGAAAATCAGAATGTTCGAAAAACTTTCCATGTAAAGGGTAGTTTAGGGTGGAGCTGTGTTCTTCAAAATCTTCGTGTCGCATTCTTGAAAGACATTAAACTTAAATACCAACTTTGGTTTTTAACCGACTTCTCGTTTTTGAGTTATGCTGTCCACAGACTGACAGACTGACACACAGGCACACAGACTGACACACAGACACACACATGGACCTTTTTCTAAAAATGTTTTTTCTGGATTCAGGGGCCTCAAAACATATTTCTGGTGAAATGTCGACATAGAATTTTTGGGTGGAATACAATACTTCCCCTACTTACCAGTAGACAAAGTAAAAACAATTTGGTTGGATTAATTGAGACGCATTCACCGCTAAGTGAATGAACACCATTGTTGTTGAGCAATTGTTTCAAGAGGTAACAAGCCACCGATATGACCTTTAATATTAAAGGAGCATTAAAAAAAAGAAAACCTTTCGTTTACGTAGTTTAAGGATAGATGCCTGGAGAGGCGAACTTTGTTGTGGGGCATAGATTTGGCAGACATTTGACATTTTTCAAGACCGATTTTTCTCCGCTATCGCAAACCAAACTCATTAGCAGTAGCCAAGAAAGGAAATAATAGATATACTGAGTGAAAGTCATTACATTAATTTAAGCCACTGGTAGATCTCGGTATTTGGAGCACATTTTGTATGTTACGTTTTTGTCTCTGACCATTTCCCACGGAAATATTTTAGTTTTGTTGAAAACAAGCTGGCAACACTGGAGATTGCGTGAGTGGTCACTTTCCCTAGCTCAGTACATAAACAAACAGCGTAACGGTGCGTCTTGAAAACAAACGCATACCCTGCCTTGTCCTTCCGGCTTTACTGTGCGGGTGTGGGTCAGTCACAAGGGTTAGCTCCAAAAATATTAAACGAAAGCGAAAATGCCCGATCTGTTTACATTTACAAAGTAGGTAAATTCCATGAGCAACCTCAAAGCAACGTTATTGAATTACCTCACGTATGTAAGAGCAGCTCAGATTATTCCTTCACGTCATTTAAGTGATTAATTATTTCGAAACCCTGTGTGATGTCCCATAATTACTACCGAAGCTATGTCAGAAATAAGTTACTCTACGCATCTTACAAGTAACAAACTGTTATCTGTGTACATTCCTGTGGAAATACGAATCCAATTGGATCAAAATGCCATAAGACTATTTTGTTTGTAATGTTTCTAAGAAGCAAATATTAGAAGGTATGCAATGACTTCCCTTCCAACCTGTATATTTAGTTACACTTTCAAAACTGGGCTCAGATGACACACGATTCTCTTAATGAAAAAGTATGAAGTCTGATTTGTTTGGCTGCATTTTGTATACTACTGTACAACTAGGAAACTCGAAAAGATAAACAACTAAATACTGGAAGAAAATTATAGAGCTCATTAAAATATGCAGCTTGTGTCAGCTTTTTCTTTTTCCCCTGCAACTTTAGCTACTTTCGGAATATTTCATTCCAAGCCATTGTGAAGTACGATTGCATCATTTAACTGATATGCTTGAAAGTTTGTGATTCTGCTTCACTCTCCCCTTTAAATTTCAAGAGGTTCTTACCAGGAATAGATATTTGAATGCTGTTTAGATTAGTTGTGAGTAAGCTTATTGCTATGGTAACTTAATTGGTTAGTGCAACCGCACAGAAAGAAGAAGGTTTGTGGTTCAAATCCCGGCTATGGTATTGAATTTTTATATTTGATTCTACATTTTCATCCCTGTCCTACTCACGGCCTTGTGTGAAAGAATTATTAAATACCACTGCTTATGAAATGACACTTGCGTAAAAATATACTGACTAGAAGAATAACTTTTTAGGAACACTACGATGTAAATATGTAAATATTTATGAATAAAGAAAATCATGTGAATCTATCGCATGTAATTCCTTTCCCTAATTTTCCTGGTTTTGTATTTTCATGCAAATATGGCCTACTGTTACCACCAGGTTCAGGGGGAAAGTTCATATGGATTTAAATCCAGTTGGATAAACGAAATCCATGATTTTTGAGTAATTTTAGCCACTTTATCTTTTTTTTTTTTGGCAGCAAAGGATACTTTTAATTGGTCTTCATTGGCTAAGCTTACCTGCGTTGCCCGTGATTTAACCATTTATCCCTACAACCAGAATAGATAGGTTGCACTTACCCAATAGCCTTGTGTTTCTTTGAAAACATTTAAAAATATTTAATACGGTTAAACAAAGAGTTAAAGTCTTAGGATACTATAAAGAACAAAAACTTAAACAAAATAAATAAATAAAAGACATATTACAAACGCAGTGTTACACAATCACAAATACTATGTAATACGTTGCATTTCTATTTCAATCATATAGAAAATTGTATGAATTTTTGTAGAAGAAGGAGTAGAGAAGGAAGTGTGATTGCGTTTCGAGTAGACTGTAGAGGAAACAGTGTGAATGTAATACGTTGCATTTCTATCATATCCGATCCGGTCTCAAAGTGTGTACGTATGTCAACATTGCGCCGCAGCACAACTTTTAGAGCGAGTGAAATAGTGAAGCGCGATTGGAAATAGTTCGTTACTACATTGTGTATATTATCGCTTATTTGAAACATTCTAGTGAATAAACACTGCAATTCAACTTCCAAAGCATTTAAAAATGAGCATAAATATTTTAGTTATATTTATTATCACATAGCACTTGGTAATTCTCCGATTGCGTGCACTGCTCTGAAACTCGCATTATTAGTAATTAACCAAACTGACGCCTGAAGCAACTGGTATTTCTGTGTACACTGTTTCAAATGTGAGAACGGAAATGAAGCAAACAGGAACTGTAAAAGCCCCTAAAAAGAAAACGGAAAGGCCACTTAGTGTATTAGGTAAAGTGTAAAAGTGTAATTCGCTTTAAAAAGCATAGTTTCTTTTTAAACAACGAGCCTCCTATACTAGATATGAACAGTGACTCAGATCTTCCAAATTATTGAATTTGATGAAAGACATTGGGTTTCAGTTTAGAAAAATAGACAAAATTAATGTGATAATTGATCGGAAAGACATTGATAAGTTACCTGACCTCTGTGAGTGCCACGCCTCAATCTGAAGATCCAGGTTAACCCTTTCAGTTCCGGTGTCCATGATCATGAACATAGGCATTTTTTTCCTATTTGTACTAGTTTTAACTGGTTTTTATGCTATATTCTTGTTATACTGTCTATCACCAATTAAACATACGTATTTGAGATCTTTTGAATTATAAAAAATATTTTTTTTTTTTTACAATTTATATTGTAGTGTTTTTTTATAAGAAAATATGCTAAATCTATGAAATCGCAGTCAAATGATACCCCATCATCATCCACGCGTGCCATCACAACGATTATTTTACGTGGGCCCTCCCCGTCCTTTACCACAGGCACATTTGACTGCGGTTGCCGAGACTCGAACTCACGACCTCAGGCTTTGAGTGCATGGCCAGTGCCAAGCGGCATTCGGAAAAGTTACCGGTTGCGCTGTTTTATTGGCACGCCACTGCAACCTCAGCCGTAATCACTTTTGAAGCACATTGATGCAGTTCTAATTTAAACTCAACATTCCCTCTTCCAGAATAAACACATTAGTAAACACTGCAAAATACAACTATGAGAGCCGCTTTTCTAAAGGTATTGGAGGAGAGGGTTCGAGGAACTCCCTGTACCTTTTCTCTACACCGCAAAGGGCTGAATGACAGGGCCCCATGTGAGGCTGGAAGAAACCCCAAAGGGATAGACTCGAGTTAGAGAACTCTTCTCGTTATTGCCGTCAAGAGGCTCATTCTATTTGACCTGTTCTCTGCCCCCGTTTTTCTGGACTCTCAGCGCGAATCTAAGCTCATGTAAAATTTAAGAAAGCCGCGCATACTTATTCGTTACTTTACATGATTTTCTCAGCAACTTTCCTGCGACTGTATGCATCTTTTATATCAAATTATGAAGTGGTCCAGTTTAGAAGAGCTGACGCGTCTTCTCTCTTCCAATGTTAAAGTCCTATATTCAGACTAGGAGAGTTGTGCATTGGCTATATACAGCGTGTCTCAAAATTAGACCGACAAACTTTGGGAGCTGATAGATAACATTATTTTAAACACTTTTAGTTAAGGAAAATGTTTTGCTCCGGTGCTTCGTTTAAGCGCTAGACGAGTTGTCATAGATTACTGCCTCAAACCCAGTTTAAGTATTTACGCCAAGATCAACACTACAAATTAGTTTTGAATCTATCTTAGTAAGACACACAACCTTAATACAAGAAACAAACACATAAACAAAACACAAACATATCATTGTTTACAGTTACTATTCAAAATTAGACCGACAAACTTTTAAACTAGAGAAATGACTGGTATCTTTGCGAGAGTACGGCAGAATAGGGAACGTCGATGCACTCTTTGTGTTAATTGCAATGGGAGTGCGTTCCAACATTCATTTTGAATATTAAATCTGTGATTAACTGTAAACAATGAGACTTTTGCGTTTTCTTTTTGTGTTTAGTGCTTGTTTCTTGGATTAAGATGGTGTGTATGCCTTACTAAGATAAATGCAATGCTAATTTGCATTGTTGATTTTGCCGTAAATACTTGAACTGGATGCGAGGCAGTAATAATGTTATGTATCAGATCCCAAAGTTTGTCGGTCTAATTTTGGAACACCCTGTTGTTAGGGTTACTAATGCAGATGTTTGTTTTGATAATTGAGGACAGTATAACCAACAATGTTACATCAATATTTGCTTAATTTCCGGACTTATTATTTTACTTACGAAGAGTGGTATGTTTTCATTTGGTTACTAACTCGAAGCAGAAGTTGCACACACAAGCCACAGTGTTTATTTTCCTCGAGAGAGTGGAGCAGAAAGTGTAACGTAGGTGGGCAGGCCTCGCGATAAGGAATGTTGTATTGGAACTGAGCTCGTATGCTTCCTGCAAGACCAATGACCCCATCTACCTCTAGGCCAATAAATCACACATTGAAATCTGAACACGTAGAAGCAGAACGGATAGTCTATACTGACAGGAGTTGTTACAGCCACGATACAGATAAACTCATGCAATGATTTAACAAATTAACACCAGCCAGAGATCCTCTCTGATTCATGTAAGCTCGGAAACATTCAATACAATCTTGATTATTTTTGATACTTTCATACTTTAAAAACTATCTACAAAGCTGAATAATCCTTTAATTTCCATACTCTAAGGATCAGTACATGGTAAGGTCTTTTAAAGTTCGATCTACAAAACTTACTAGACATGAAAAAGTAGTTGGCTTGCCAGAATTTGCGGAACGAAATATACCGAGAGGTTGGGTATAAGGTTTTGCTGCTGAAATCGTAACTTCTGGTTTGCTGGTAAGGCTAAAGGGAATTCGTGGCTATATCCAATTATCGTAAATATGAATATGGCGACACAGGACTGGATGCCATATGCTACCATCGTGCTCCAAAACTTTCTTCTCTCTCTGTCTTGCAACTGTGTGCCAAGAGGAAACAGAGAAACCAAATGGCAGAAATTCTCAGGGTGCCTATGCGTGCTCAGTATTGTAGATCAAACGAAGGTATATTTATACTTCATTTATATTAGTAGACATATATCTCAACCAAATGAATGTCGTTCTTGCTTTCACAATGGCAATTAGCTATGAAATAGCTGGATAATCTCGAGAATAATGGATTTACTGCTGCTTGAGCGACCATTTTCACGTGTTTGATACTGCATCAAATGACAAGTCCAGTTCCTTTTTTGTATCACTTTACTTCTCTTCTGAAACTGAATCACAAAAACACAGTTATCCTTTTCATCGTTAATATAATTTACAATTCATCGTGATCTTGCAACTCACAGTTGTTCTGTCCGATGGTAACCTTGACACGCACTTCACTGTCTCTGTGTCTCACAAACAGTGGCTTCAACAATACGCTCACTAAATACTTCCTCAACATTCAACTCTGAAAAAAAAAAAAAAAAAAAAAAAAAAAAACTACTCTAACATTGATTTACTCACTCGCTTCTGTAGCCAAGACCAAGTGCCGGCGAATTCTCTGGAAAATACACCTTTCTCGACACTTTTGGTAACAAGTACGTGAATAGCTTCTCGAACTGTCTGGAAACGCTTTGTTCTGCCGCGCTCATTGTTACCTTGTTTACTCATCGACAAAGCGGTGTGGGGTAGCTAACACCGAGCTTCTCTTTGAGAGACGCAGCCGCCCGATGGTCTGGGGTAACTTGACCGCGGCGGGTATTGCAATACTAAATTTTATGCAACATTACACTACAAAATGTAGCAGATAAATCATGAAAAACTGATGTATACTGCTGGCTAAACTTAAATGAGCTCACCTTTAGTGAAAGCGGCCACCCTATCTGCCAAAAATGTTTATTTTACGGCTGAAGTGCAGGCAAGAAGCAATTAAAAATACAAAGTTGCTACATAACTGTTTGAGTCTTTCTTGTTCATACTTCAGCAGTAAGACAAATCTTTTGGGCAAGATAGATGCCCTGATCCACTGGAGCTGAGACCATCTGTTTGTCGAACAGTTGATATGCATAGCCGGCAAAAGTGAGAGCGCCTCTCCCTGTACTTCATTTGCATTTCCTACCGTGCTGAATTAATAGCAAAGATAACCACTTGCATTCCCTTCCTCGGAGAGAAGGAAGTGGGTGTTACGGACTGTGATGTAGCCTGTCATCAGTATACCGTAATTGTGATCTCAGATCTTATTTCATAATTCACAATTGGTCTATATAGATCTCTTTTATTATGTAAGGGCACTGGAGTTTGCAGTTCCCTTATCTATTTCGGGAATGGCAAATTCCACTTCTGATACTAGTGTGACCAAGTGTAAATGTGACGAATTCCACTTCTGACTCGGGTGTGACAAATGATAATTCCAATTACTTTTTCTGTTATTTTGTCTTCTAAAACTGAAGCACAAAAAATAGAGTTCTGTTTTATCGTTAATACAACCTAGAATAATTCATCGTGACCCTGCATCTCACAGCTGTTCTGTCTTATCCTAACCTTGACACACAACTTCCTGTCTTTCAGTTCTACTACCCTCTCTTCCTGTCTCTTTCTTCAAACATCTGCTTCTGATGATACACACACTGAAACTGACTGAACACACACACACACACACACACACACACACACACACACACACACACACAAACTGCTAATAGTTGCCACGTTCAACGCTCAAAGACTCCATAAAAATAACCTACTGCTCTTGCCACAGAGGTGGGCCGTCACCTTCTCGACTCGCTTATATAAGCGAAAATTCTGATTTTTATCCAAATTCAACTTTTCTTGAAACTTTTGGTAAACAAGCGGCAGCCCAAAGTTTTACAAACAAAGTTTTACGCTTTGTTCTACCGCGCTTATTGTGGTCCTTGTGACCGTTCCACTGTCTTTGGCCACGTATTTACAAGCATTCATGTGAGGTAGCTTTTTTAAGACGCATGGCCGCCAAGTGGTTTGAGGTAGCTTGACCTTGAGCGTTTTTTTATGACCGTTGCCCCTGCGTCGCAATAAATTCGTTATTATACATTAAATATTTAATTATTATTACATAATATGCCTGTATTTTTGCATTTTATTAGCTCAGAGAAAAGGATATCCCAAAGTGGTTCCATCTTCTCTCTAAGCTACAACTAGAAATATAAATATGCCATTGCTTTTGTTGTCACAATCTCTTTATACCGGTAGAATTGTATACATTTTATTATGAACCAGTAAATTCTAATCACGTTGAATATTACTTCTGCAGATAATTTTTGTTTATAGGCAGAAACAGGACTCCTTTAAATGTTGAAGTGCACTAAGCACTATGAAAATACGTGAAAATGCTGATGATTAAAGCGTTACACAATTTTCAATAGTACCTTTAGTTAATCACATGAAGTTTCTCATCAAATGTTCAATAGTGAGACTCCATATATGAATATCCTGAGGACACAAACCCTAATGTCCTTCTAAGAAAGGGAAAGCCGCACAAAAGAAAGAGCTTTGTACGTATAAAGCGCCCCAAAAGGTCAAATGCCTGCAGTGCTCTGAGGAGAATGAATGGTGCAAGGGAGATGCGGATGAATAGAAATCCTAGCCACGTTATAAGCCCCATGGGAGCCTGGGCTACTCGTTACAATGGAGGGGCATTGGAATCGATGGTGACCTGGCACTATAATCGATTTATAGCTTTCCCAGGAGAACAATTAGACTTGAAGAGCGCGAAGGTGCTGGACACAATCCACTTTGCTGAATACACGTTACAAATCTTCCTTGTCCATACTGAAACTGGGTAATCCGAAAAGGCAATTAAGTACTCCAAATTGACAGATACCGACAAAAGCGAAAAATTGAGCATGAAAAGGACATTTAAAATCCTTTGCCCTACACCTGGAAGCTACACTAGGACGATATATATCTTTATACCTATATTTTTTCTCAAAAATATATAGTTAACATTCTAATTTTCTTTAAACTTCATATTCCACATATCAGATGAAACCTACAAAGTATGAAGTTTAACTTGGTACAGCTACCTGCTTGCCTGAGGGTGGACAAAAGACAGTCAGTTCGTCTGGCAGATCATCCTCTAAACGAGAATCAGTCATTAGTTGTGGGTAGCACAAATTTCCTTTGAGCAGCAACTGCACACGCATTGAGTAAAGAGTCATAAATCCATTGGCAAGTGTTGCTGGACTGAGGGTGCTTGAGGAGAAGCTGTGGGTATTCACAGAAATACAGTAAGAAAAGTTGTAAGGAAAGGAATAACAAACACGCTGACAAAATGTGGAAACGTTTCTATAAAGTGAATAATGCGTCTAAAGATTTATAATTTCTACAGCAAAGGAAGAGCGCCCACTTTATATGATTTACTTGCACGTTTGGTAGACATTTGTGATTTTCCCTACGGGCGGTGCACTGTGCGAGCTGGGTTTCACATATACTTTGGATAAGATAGAAGTTGTTATGGAATCCAGCAGAATTGTAGCTTCGCAATATATGTATTTGTCCAAGCTAAGAAAATTTCGCAACGATGGACATAAAATAATTTATTTAGATGAAATCTGGTACGATACCCATGACATATCCAGGAAAAGATGGGATGACGGTTCCTGTGCTTGCACCTTACCTGCTCCTGTATCCAGGGGCAAAAAAATATGGCTCCTCAAGCTGGAAGCACCGAGGGATTGGTAAAGGACTATCTGTTCTTACCGGTGAAAAATATTGGGATGCAATGGCTGATATTCATGACGATATGAATGCAGCTGTGTTTGAAGAATGGTTTCTTGATAGACTTCTGACAAATCTGTCAAGAAATGAAAAATGTGTAATTGGTTTAGATAATGCTAGCTAAAATTCACGTTTAAAGTACAGAACACCTGCAATGTCTATGAACTTAAAATATACGATTCAGTACATGAGAGTTCATAATATTGCAATTAAAGTAGTACTCTTGGTAGAGATAAAAAATGGCAAATGTAGGCAAGGACAATGTGATTGACAACATTACTCGTGAATATGGGCACGAAGTATTAAGGCTGCCGCCATATCATTGTTGTGGTTAAAGCTGAAAAGAGAAGTGTGGAAGAGAAATGCAAAACCGTCACTAAGTGCAAGCGTTTGCAACTTGTTGAGAAGCTGTGCAGAGATGATCGATGCAGAACTGTGCAACAATTGTGCACAACACGTAAAAAAAGTAGGGGAGAGATATATTCATGATCTGCAATCCAACGATAGAAGGTTCATCATTACCGTTGACTCAGAGTGATGGAGAATCAGGACAAAGCACCTGAGCATCATATTTATATGAGTATATAGCAATGATTATAATTTAGAAATTCGCTGAATGTGAACTTTGTATTACTGCTAATTTCTCAATTATTTAAAGCTAATGGTAAAACCATATTGTATATGCATTGAATTACTACATCCCACAAACTGCAGCAAAATAGTATAGTAATAATAGTACTAATGATAATAACAATACCAATAACAATAATTATTATTAATTAATAATAATGCTGATGGAGGTGGCGGTGGCGGTGGAGGTAGTGGTGGTGGTGGTGGTGGTAGTGGTAATGGTGAACAACCAATGGAAAATATTTAATTATTACACTTTCTATTAATATAATATTTTCCGAATGCTTTGTTTTGATTCTTGTGAAAACCTATACTTTTGTAGAATGTTGTTCACTTCACATGTTTATTGAAAGTCCCTCTTCAAACAAATGGTGATGTTAAGACCTTGCAACACTGCAAGAAGGTCTATGGGAGGGAGGGTCGTGTTGTAAAATGATTATTAAGGGTTCCTCAAAGAAGGCGGCCGAACTGCATACGCTTTGAGTAAACACTACACAAAAAATGACATCGCGAGTCATTCTCGTATTTTTCCCCCTCCATTCGCTTTGGGTTAGTGAATCCCAGAGGTTAGGGGATCGCGGGTGGGTTTGAGCAGCGTCGGATGCGTTCGAATTGAAAACATTTGGAACCCCTTCCATATCCTCAGCCGGATCTGTCGCCCTTTGGGTCTCTTCCCGGGGTCACAGCAGAGGCACAAAGGGCCGGATGGTCTATGTGCGGTGCTGTGGCCCTGTGTGCCCTTCAGTTAGTATCTTTACCCTAATCAACTCGTTACTGGCGTGAAGTTCTTAGTTACTAGAACATATTTACATAGTTACATATTTACACTCTCACTCATACTTGCACACTCTAGAGAGGAATGGGAATCGAACCTGGATTGGGAAGCATTAGTACATCGTTTAACCTTTTTTCTGCACAAAGTATCTTTGTGAGCCCTTCCTTTATTATAAATGATATCAATTACTCAAAAGCGACGAGATATCCCTTTATATGACGAAGACAAATACAGTAAACGGTTTCCTGTTTATCGATTGAAGACAGCATTGTTACCATGGCACGCTTGTCTAAGCTCATCTTAAAACAAACAATAACTTCTCACGATTCTTAATGCAATGTTGAGACAACATAAGCGATGAAGGATCTTCTGTTCTTCATAGAATAGACTATACTACCTGATCCACTTCAAACGTGCTGTCACATTTTTCTTGGACATCCCAAATATTTTCATCTTTAAGTCACAGGTACTTTGTTGCCTTCTTGGAGAATCTACTTGCCTTCAATTCTTACAATATTCTCTCCCCATTTAATTCTATTATCTGCTTAATGTTTATCTTTTGGGGCACAAGCACGTAAAAATAAGTTCATCCACTGTATTCAAAAGCCATAAATGATTTCGTAGATAAGTTACCCAACAGAAATTACTACAATGCTATGAGAAAAATTCTTAAGTATTGCACTTGTACAATTTTCTCCACTCATTCTAGTAGGTCTTCTATCTGCTTCATGTTAATAGGGATAGCCATGTGTAGAAATGCTTTATTATATATTTCGTTGCGGGTAAAATGGAAATAAGGGAATACAATAGGATTAAGCGATGTGTCAAATCGTTTAAAAGCTGCTTGCTCTGTGATGGTTTTTACATTTACTCTCTTCGCATGGCCAGGACATAACAAAAACGAACAATGACTTACTAATTCAGAAGCGTACAAATATTTGAATATTCAAACTAATAGCAAGAAGTATCTTGAAAATGATTATCTCCACAAAAATGAATTTGATATAGATTGTGTTTTAACACGATCTATACTTTTGTGTAATGACTATCTCTCATGGTTTACCACTTACTCAAAAGTCATTCAGTATGAAGAACAGTTCAGAACAGTTCGCTTGACTCGGGAAGCGATAGAGATTGTTATGCATAAAAACGCCTACAATCGAAAAGAAGAGAGACAGCAGATAAGCAAGACTTGGCTCCCGGCTCTAATAAGAGGGAGAAGAAAACCCGAGACACGGAAAGCTTTCTCCTTTATACCATGATCAGAGACGTCCCATTTGCCGGCATTTTGAGATCGATAATATCTCATGTTGGTATTCATGAGAACGAGCGATCGTGAAAATTTGTTACCATGGACACTAATAACAAACAAAGATGAATATGAAAGTTTGCAGTGAACTTTAGTTTATGTGCAGCCGCTAATAACAGAGGTTGACCCTGAAGATGCTGGACGCAGTTCTCAGCGAAACGTCGGAGGAAGGTAATCCAACTCGACCACGGCCCACAAACCCGGAAAATCTACTTAACATAGTTCAGAGGTTATTCACAGAAAGTTCAAGATATGCATTTTATTTTTTGAGAAAATATATTAAACATATGTTAATCTAACAAAAATAACAAGAGACAGTTTGAAGGAAATAACATTTTTTGATATTTTTTAAACTTCGCAACACATACTTTGAAGATGCTGAGCTTAAATACGTTAAATAACTTTCAAGTTTTTTCATTTTTGAATTATGCTGTACTGTTCACGGAGACAGACATATACATAGACTCAGACCTTTTTTTTCCTAAAAGACCTTTATTTTAGATTCATGAAGTGTCAAAACATATATTTCCAGTGAAATCCCGATGTAGAATTTTTGGGTGGAATGCAATACTGTCTGTGGTTTTGTTAGTAAATAAAGAGAAAGTAAAAACAAAAAACTATGATATTATTTCCTTATCATGAAGGAGGGCATAAAAGATTACTACGGAATGAAAGAGCACACAAACTAGCAAAGGCAGCTGCGAACAGTCGCAAAGAAATCAGTCATTTAAAATGTTCAGTATCACGGGCGAAGATAGAAGTTGGCAGTTATTGAGAATCGTTTGGCATCGATACTGGATCAATAGGACCAAAGGGCATAATAGCAAGACTTTATTTTTTCCAAACTTTAAACGAAAAAGGAAAGATAAATATTACAAACTTTGTATGCACGCAGTACATAACAGACCATGGAAAATTTCAAGATTATTTATAGGAAGCACTTTCCAATGTCTTTTTGATAGTGAACAGACATTTCCCCGGTCATTGAAATCAAAATATAATTCTTTATTAACACTTATCTTGACGTAATAAATAACTTTGTACACCTCTGTAGCATTTATTTAAAAACAGTGTTGAATTAGCAGTTTTCTATGTTTCAATTGAAAAATTTATGCTAAAACTAATAAATTTCTCTTTTAACGCACAATGCCAGATATAAATATCTGATTTGTTGCACGCATTCACATGACTTTCTCTACCCTTGAACTAACCATTCTTACAAACTCTTACTCCTATATCTTCTTCGCTGAGATAAACATTTGTACAAATTATCTTATTGCTTATTTCCTTGTAGGTGCAAGGGAGATATTAGAATACAGCAGGCTTTGTGCGACAGTCAAATTTTTTTGACCTTTGAGATTCCGTTCTCTTTGCACGATTAACATATAAAAAAATGAACAACGTTGTTGCATTTCGCTAAAGTTCTAAGTTTTCCGAAACTCACACACATAACAAGGAATATCTCCGAAATGGTTCACACTACAAGAAACGTTATTGAGACATAAATTATGTATTTTAGCACGATCTACATTTTTTGTACAGTACGATTTGGTCTATCTCTAACTGTTTACCAGTTATGCAAAATTCGTCCAGAGTAAATACGACTACAGGGGCTATAGCCAGAAAATTCCAGATATACATTTCATTTGCCATAAAAATATCTCAAACATATAACATTTTAATCAAAATTACAGCCATTTTCAAGAAAATCAAAATTTTCGAAAAATTTTCCATGTAAAGGGTAGTTTAGGGTGGGGCTATTTACTTCAAAATCTTCGTGTTATATCCTTGAATGACAATAAACTTAAATACCAACTTTGGTTTTTATCCGACATTTCGTTTTTGAGCTACGCTGTCCACAGACTGACACACAGACACACACACGGACCTTTTTCTAAAAATGCTTTTTTTTTTTTGGATTCAGGGGGCTTCAAAACATATATTTCTGGTGAAATCTCGACACCGAATTTTTGGGTGGAATACAATACTTCCCCTACTTACCAGTAGAGAAAGTAAAAATGAACAACGATGCTCCATTTCACGAAAGTTGTTTTTCGAAACTGATATAAATAACGAGGAATATCTCCGAAATGGTTCACATTACAATAAAGTTTATTTCGACATAAAGTGTGAGTTTTAGAGAGGTCTATAGTTTTGTATAGTAAGATTAAATCGCTCACGGTTTACGAGTTATTCAAAAGTCATCAGAGTAAACAGGACTACATAGGCTATAGCCAGAAAATTCCGCTCTACAGGGGCGACACAGTTCATGCACCATTACAGTTGACAGCAGCACATGTGATGTGGGATCCCCACCACACCGGCGGCATTAATATTCCACTGCTACCGGAAAGCCTCCTGTATTATGTGGATGCCCGTCACACTCGGCGAACAGCAGGACTAGGAGTTTACAAGCAGCAATCTGGACGCAACGTTCTGTCTCACATGATTATTACATGCATCAGATATTGTTCGCTTTTAAAATTTTACCCTTAAGGGCAAAGACATTTCTACTTTCTCTACTGGTAAGTAGGGGAAGTATTGTATTCCACCCAAAAGTTCGATGTGGAGATTTCACCGGAAATATATGTTTTGAGGACCCCTGAATCCAAAAAAAAACATTTTTAGAATCAGGTCTGTGTGTGTGTCTCTGTGTCAGTGGACGGCATAACTCAAAAACGAAAAGTTGGTTAAAAACCAAACTTGGTATTTAAGTTTAATGTCTTTCAAGAATGCGACACGAAGATTTTGAAGAAAATAGCCCAACGCTAAACTAGCCTTTACATGGCAAATTTTTCGAAAATTTAGATTTTCTTGAAAACGGCTCTAGCGATTTTGATTAAAATGTCGTATGTTTGAGATATTTTTATGACAAATGAAATGTATATCTTGAATTTTCTGGCTATAGCCCCTGTAGTCGTATTTACTCTGGACGACTTTTGCATAACTGGTAAACCGTTAGAGATAGAACAAATCATACTGTACAAAAAATGTAGATCTTGCTAAAATACATAATGTATGTCTCAATAAATTTTCCTGTAGGTTGAACCATTTCGGAGATATTCCTTGTTATGTGTGTGAGTTTCGGAAAACTTAGAAATTTCGTGAAATGGATCATCGTTGTTCATTTTATTATATGTGAAGTGTGCAAAGACAGCAGAATCTCAAAGCTTTGACTGTTGGACAAAGCCTACTGTATTCTAATATTCCCCTTGCGCCTACAAGGAAATAAGCAATAAGATAACTTGTACAAATGTTTATGTTAACTAACACGAAGAAGATATAGGAATAAGAGTTTGTAAGAATGGTTAGTAGAAGAGTAGAGAAACTCATGTGAGTGCAACACATAGTATTTTTTAAAATAAAGGCCACACTAATAATTGCGGAAACACAAACCCTTTCTGACAGAAGCACTGAATATTTCTTTAAATAAACTGAACTTTGAATCTTCAGCAATAGGATACAAATAGAAAAAGTCTGATGTGCTGCACTCACATGACTTTCTCTACTCTTGTACTAACTATTCTTGCAAACACTTATTCCTATATCTTCTTCGTGTTAGATGAGATAAACATTTGTACAAATTATCTTATTGCTTATGTCCTTGTAGGTGCAAGGGAAATGTTAGAATACAGTAGGCTTTGAGCGATAGTCAAATCTTTTAAAGCTTTGAGATTCCATTCTCTTTGCAAACTTAACATGAAAAACTGAACAACGATGTTCAATTTCACGAAAGTTTTAAGTTTTCCAAAGCTCACACAAATAACAAGAAATATCTTCAAAATATTTCACTCTATTTGAAAAATATTGAGACATAAATTGTGTTTTAGCAAGATCTATATTTTTGTGTAGTAAGATCTGGCCTATCTCTTACGGTTAACGAGTTATTCAAAAGTCATTCAGAGTGAACAAGACTACATAAGCTATAGCCAGAAAATTGAAAATATACATTTCATTTGTCACAAAAAAAGTCTTAAACATATGACATTTTATTCAATATTTTTAGAGCCATTTTCAAGAAAATCAAAATTTTCGAAAAATGTTCCATGTAAAGTGTAGTTTAGGATGGAGGAATTTTCTTCAAAATCTTCGTGTCGTATCCTTGAAAGACATTAAACTTAAATACCAACTTTTTAACCGACCTTTCTTTTTTGAGTTATACTGTCCACAGACTGACAGACACACATGCACACACAAACACACACACACACACACATACACAAGTTTTTCTAAAATGCTTTTTTTATTGGATTTAAGGGGTTTGAATACTCTTACCAGTAGAGAAAGTAATCAGCTGAAGCATGTTGCAATGTCCGATTTTCTCATCCGTTGGAGCTAATGAACACCAACATTTTTAGTCACTGTCATCTCTAACACAATTATCGCACACGAAATATGGATTATTTCCTGACTCTCGCACTTAACATGGTACCAGTCTGTCCCATCCTTGTAGCACTGTTGGTATTCCTTGCAGATATTTTCTCTCTCGTAGGTAAGCTTCTTCTAACTTTCCGGGCTTTCTTGCTGCTGCCTTTTTCTTTTCAGGGCGGATGGATTTCCTATCTTAAAATCATTTATAAATTCTGGGCTTATTTTAAAACCCGATTTCTGTGCATTTCCTTTTGGTTCCTGGTTTACTTTTAATACCCAGAACAGTTTTTCCAACGGTTCGAAGTTTGTTGAGGGTGCAGTGTGTTGTTTTTATTACTTGGAATCGGCTGCTGGAGATTCTCCAGGGGAGCTGGATTCTGAGTATTAAGAATATAATTTTCAACACCAGGTTCTCAGGGAACTGGATTGAAATTCAATAAATATGATGAAAATCATTATTTAGGTATAATTTACATGTATAAATGTTTTAAAAGTTGTATTGAATTAACTGCCCCACCTGAGCCGTGTCCATGTGCCCCGCAGTGTGGTCAAACAGAAAATAACCTAGAATATAAGACAAGCTAGATAAATATACCCTAGTAAGCTTCGTCACCAACAGATGGATCCCTGATGTTACCGTATGTGAAGGTAGAACATTCTTTTACGCCTCTGAATTCCATAAAATTCTTACGTGCAACGGATGGAATCTTACAGTTCAAGTAAGTAAATTACAAATGCTTTTTACAAGTTTCATTTCTATTGCTGAGTTTCACATTTCCTTTGCAATAATCGCAGATCCTTTCCACAATATGCAGTACAACTCTTAACGTATTGGGACGCCGACCGCGGCGCGTAAAAACGACGGTCGGGGCCAAGCTACTTCGCACCACATAGCAGGTGCGGCGCGTTTTGAAAGCGCTCACGGTTAGGCTTCCCACACCAATCACGCGAGCCAACACGTGACTATCAGAATGGTAAAACCAAAAGGGAGTTTTTATTCGGGAGGTATCCGGCGGCCGGCTTGTTTGAAGAAGTTCGAGAAAGATTTGGCTGTGTCATCGCCGGCATAAAGGCAAGTGCTTGGGGCGGGCAGTTTCTGACTGGCCCCTGTCCCCTGCCCACTTGCAATTCTGTTGGTTCCTTCTCCACCAATAAAAACCACTCAACACAATATGGAAGACACTACAGCAGGAGGGATTGGATGACTGGATGAAAAGGAACCAATTGAATTGCAAGTGGGTGAAAACAGCGAGGCCAGTCAGAGTAGGCAGTGACTAGTTGGATAAGGTTGCAGTCGCCCAATGAGTAAGCCGAACATAGTTTTACGGCGAAACGTCGGCATGTTTAAATGAGCCAACGGTACGCGACCCATACCGGAAGCCAAGACCTGTATTGGATATCGAGATTTTGAGGTCCCTGATTTAAAAAATAATAGAAAAGACTCCACTACTGTGCGTGCCTGTGAACAGCATAATCAAAAAGCAAAATGTCTGATAAGTGCCAAACATGGTATTTAAATGTAGTATCTTCCAAAATTGCAACACTGGGATTTTAAAGAAGATCTCCCCATCCCAAACCAGAAAGTTTATTTCAAAGCTCGTAATTTTCTTAAAAATGGCCTTAACATTTTTGACCAAAATACCACATTTTTTATACCTTTTCAGGATATACAAGCAGAGTATTTATATTGTCATTTTTTTATTTTTGGAAATTATCTATTGAGTGCTCACTTGGAAGTAATTTTGTGTAATGTGTATAACTGGTAAACATTAGGCGACAGACGAAAGCGTACGACACAGCAAATTCAAATCCCGCTAAAATCACCATTTATTTCAAACAGCTTTTTGAGACCTAAGCTGATTTCGATATATCCTTTACTGTTGGTTCTTTTAAAACCCTGTCAATACTACTTGTTTTTCGCCATTAATTGGGAGCGTATGAAACTTTACGAGCAGAATCTTATAAACTTGTGTATCTCTATTGCCCATGTATCTAAATCAGTGGTGTCATTGAGAGCCTGGTGACGTAATGAATATGAGGACAAGGGAGAATTTGGGGAGGATTTGGTGTGGAATTTTTAAGAGGACCCGTTGACGACCGACCCTCACTTTCTTATTTTGTAAAACTCAAGGGGTACACACGTACCGCATTTTCCAATTGACAATCACGTTTATCCTGCACGACCACGCCACTAAACCAAAGCAAGTGGAGGGGGTAAAGGAGAATGACCCGCGGTGCCACGCTTTGGTACTTCTGATCTAAATGAAATAGTAATGCAGTTATTTCCTTTAAGTTGTATCTCGACTGAAATTAAG
The DNA here is from genome assembly GCA_030765045.1 of Tenodera sinensis. NCBI lineage: Eukaryota > Metazoa > Arthropoda > Insecta > Mantodea > Mantidae > Tenodera > Tenodera sinensis. The sequence goes on from CM060972.1 coordinate 44,246,859, forward strand.
TGATGAAAAAATAAGTTTCCATAGGAATAGTATATCCGCTAACAAACAACTGAGGATAGAGGAAATAATGTGAATGTAGCACATCCGATTTTTTGGTTATAATATTACACGTTTATACTGTAATTCGTTATTCTTACTGTATGTTAGTAATATACGAGTACAATATGGTCGCTTGGTTTCTTAAAGCGACCTAAAAATTAATAAAAATAAAGCATAAGCAATAAATACAAGCTGAAACTTGACCGTCATATATAATTAATTCTAATAGGGACGAAGTGATGCATAGAGAGCAACGTTGTTTAGCACAAATTTACCTTGGTTAGTAACTAACTATGTATTTGATGCAGGTCGTGCATTTTGAATTACACTAATTGCACACATATTAATTAAGCTGAGTGTCAGCATGGCAGCGGTAAACCTATGGCGTTTCTTGATGGTTTACAAGGCAATATGATTTTACAATATACCTAACTTACAACATAAAGGGAAGACCTATACAGAGTGTCTGGGAGAAAAGTTACCAATAAATAACTCACCCAATAATGAACTCAGGAACATGCTGTTTGTGACACATCATAAAGGCACACCCAAGGCATAGTTGGTAACATTTTGTTGTCATTTGTCTTTTGGTGTAGGCACACGGTACAGCAGAAGGTTGAGTACTGTTATTGACTTGTTGAACTAAAGTTTCCGATGTTTATACATCACCAATTTCGACGAAAATACCCTCTAAAAAGACTACCTTGAGATAATAACAGCTTGGCGTACTCAGCTGTTTGAAATGGGGTCACTCGTAGAAAAAAGACCACTAGAGACTATGTGAGAAGAACAAATCAATGCAATTCAGAAGTTCCTCCATATTATGCAGGACACCATGAGATTATTTCAATATCCCTCAGCGTTAGATTGGTCGGGGTGGTCTCATAGCATGGCCTCCAAATTCCGCAGATCTAACCCTCTTTGGAATTATTTTGCTAATGATAGATAATAACATCGTGTTATTCATTTGGATGATTTTCTTTCGGAGAACGGAAGCTGTTTCTCCAACAATAATTCCAAATATGTATGCTAGCAAATATCTGGATAGAAACAGAGTACCACCTGGATGTCTATCGTGCTACAATGGGTGCACAAATAGAGATTAACATGTAATTAGTGTATATGTAATTAAAAACATTAGAAGTTTATATCTCTTGTGGTATTTTCATTACTGAGTGAGGTATTAAACTTTCTCATTCGTATTTTTTGTCTCGCGCACTCTGTATACATGTATATAGGTATTCGTTTTGGAGTTAAGATGTTCATAAACACACGGGCATACGCATACATACAAATGCGCAATTCAGATGTTTAACAGGAAGTTGTTATTTGCTGGATTTGAAATTCTAAATTCTTCATGTAACATCACAAGAAACGGCTTACTACTGACAACAGACTACAAATGATAAAGTGTTGAAAAATCAAAATTAATAATAACGAATATATCAGAAATGGCTAAAACTACAGTTATTTGAAAGAAATTTCTTGTTCTAAATATATCTACGTTTTTATGGAGTTCCTCTCTACCTTTTAATGTTTACTACTTATAGGTATAAAATTACACTGCATTTCTCCTGAATAAATACAATTTATCAGACTATTTTCAGAAAATAGAAAATACCCTTAGGTACCATTTACTAAACAGCAGTTTATACTTCAAATGTATTTATTAAACTCTTAAGAATTATTTATTGACTACAATAGCTTCCATTTTAACGTGGTCTGATTCACCCTGCGAGAGTATAAAAGTGACCATTACTAGAGCTATAAAATTAACAAATCATTTTGATGTTTGTTCCCCAGAAAACCTTTATTTTTTGAGTAAATAGCTTAAATATTTATAACCATTTGAGAAAATCAATAACTTTGAAAAATATTCCATCTGAAGGTAGTTTGGTGTGAGGGATATTTTTAAAAGTCGATGTTGTATTTTTGGATGATGTTGAAGTTAATCCGTTATTGCATGAATTATTTTGCAACATTTGCCGCTCTTCTAAAGACCATAAAGACCATACGAACTGGACTGGCAAAGCGGCTGCAATCAAATGTGGCTGTAGTAAAGGATGGGGAGGATACACGTAAAATAACCAGTGATATGGCACGCGTGAAAGATGAGATGGTCACATTAGACTACAATAGCATGGATTTTGACTTTAAAAAATAAAAAATGAGGAACTACTATAATATTAAAGTGAATCGATACCTTTATGACATAATAGCTACCAATAACATTATTTTACTGTTAAATGCTACTATAATATGAAAATAACAATAAACACTGTTACAGCAGTCTAAAATTAAACTTTGACATACCATCTTTGTTACCAAATAGTAGCACTAAATATACACACATTTCTACTTTCTCTGCTACTTATAGTAGAGGAAGTGTTGTTTTCTACCCAAAAATTTGATGTTGAGATTTTACCGGAAATATATTTTTGAGGCCCCCGGGAAAAAAAAAAAAAAAAAAAAAAAAAAAAAAAAAAAAAAAACATTTTTAGAAAAAGGTCCATGCGTATGTCTGTGTGTCTGTGGACAGCATAACTCAAAAACCAAAAGTCGGTTAAAAAGCAAAGTGGTATTTAAGTTTAATATCTTTCAAGGATGCGACACGAAGATTTTGAAGAAAATAGCCCTACCCTAAACTACCCTTTACATGGAAAATTTTTATTTATTTTTTTTTTAAATGGCTCTAACGAATTTGATTAAAATGCCGTGTGTTTGAGATATTTTTACGACAAATGAAATGTATTTCTTGAATTTTCTAGCTATAGCTCATGTAGTGCTGTTTATTCTGGATCACTTTTTCATAACTGGTAAACCGTAAGAAATAGACCAAATCTTACTGTAAAAATGATGTAGATCTAGCTAAACCACACAACTTTTGTATAAATACATTTTTTGTAGAGTAAACCATTTCGGAGATATTCCTTATTTGTGTCAGTTTCGGAAAACTAACTTTCGTCAAATGTAACACCGTTATTCATTTTTTATAGATTAACGGTGCAAAGCTCAAAGCTTTAAAATATTTGACTATCGCTCAAAGCCTCCTGTATTCTCATATTCCCCTTGCACCTACAAAGAAATAAACAATACGATGATTTTTTATATAGGAATGAGTTTGTAAGAATGATTAATACAAGAGTAGAGAAAGTCATGTGAGTGCAGCACATCAGATTTTGTCAGATTTATTTTTAGATTCGGGGGTCCTTAAAACATGTGCTTCTGATGAAAACTCGGTTTAGGATGCTTAGGCGTAGTGCAATACCTTATTCTCCCACTTAGTAGAGAAAGTAAAGGGTATTTGCAAGAAGTAAAACCCAAGTAATCAGTAAAACAAATAATGGAAACGTAGTTTAAATAAAGAAAAATCATAGGCAAAGATAATTGATTTTAAATCTAGATTCAGATAAGAATACTTCCTCAGCTGCAGAGTTTAGTAGATGTAGATTATTTGTGCTTTGAACGCTGGATCGTCTTTATCTGATTTTCTGTGACAATCAACGCATGCTATCGTCAGCGGTTCTTTTAAATTTTAAAATTAATTTTTTAAGAGCTGTGGGAGAGGTAGTGGCATCGCTGTTGATCCCACTGCGTGCCTTATCTATTCCAGAGGGAAGTTAATGGCGCGGTATGTCCCGGTAGATAAGTACTTAGCAAGTTTTAACTACATGTGGTGATCTACAAAACCCGTACACCATGTTTTCTTTTGGCAATAGTTGTAAATGTTTTAAAATATACTGAGATTAACACATATGTGCATTACTTTGAGACTGTTCTTCTTTGTAAGCCCTCATAAGAAAGTGCTTTTTGTTATGAAAAAGAAATCTTTCTCTACTCTTGTACTAACCATTCCTACAAACTCTTATTCCTATATCTTCTTCGTGTTAGTTAAGATAAACATTCATACAAATTATCTTATTGCTTATTTCCTTGTAGGTGCAAGGGGAATATTAGAATACAGTAGGCTTTGTGCGATAGTCAAATCTTTTAAAGCTTTGGGATCCCGTTCTCTTTGTACGCTTAACATATCAAAATGAACAACGATGTTGCATTTCACCAAAGTTTTAAGTTTTCCGAAGCAGACACAAATAACAAGGAATATCTCCGAAATGGTTCACTCTAAAAAAAATTTTATTTCGACATAAATTGTGTGTTTTAGCGAGGTCAGGTTTTTGTACAGTAAGATTTTGTCTATCTCTTACGGATTACGAGTTATTCAAATGTCATCCAGAGTAAATAGAACTACATAGGCTATAGCCAGAAAATTCAAAATATACATTTCATTTGTCATACAAATATCTTAAACATATGTCATTTTAATCAAAATTGTTAGAGCCATTTTCAAGAAAATGAAACTTTTCGAAAAAATTTACATGTAAAGGGGAGTTCAGGGTGGGACTATTTTCTTCAAAATCTTCGTGTCGCATCCTTGAAGGACATTAAACTTAAATAACACTGGTTTTTAACCGACTTTTGGTTTGAGTTACGCTGTCCACAGACTGCAAGACAGACAGACACAGACATGGACATTTTTCTAAAAATGCTTTTGCTTATTCAGGGGGTCTCAAAACATATATTTTCGGTGAAATCTCGAAATAGAATTTTTGGGTGCAATACCGTAATTGGCAGTAGAAAAAGTAAATACTGTTTCGCAAAGGCTCTAAAAGAATATAGTGTATCTGAAGTCTGCACGAGAGAAGCAAATTTTGATATATACAGTGCATGTGTAATTCTAGAGCACTATAAGTCATTGCAAAACACACTAAAGGGGATAAGATGGTCAATGATATATAGAGATTGAGTCTCGTCGTTGCATATAGATAATGTCGCCAACACCTGCAGATAAGACTTTTCATGCAAACATCGACTGAATTAGAACCAGGAACAACAAGAAGCAAAAAGGTAAGGAAATGAGATACTACCTTAGAAACAAAGCTAAAGATGAAGTATCTTACTATACAATTAATTAATAGGGCACAACTTAATATACAACGCACGTAAAAATAAACTAAGGCACTATACACGGTTTAACTTACAAGGTTTTCTGTATCACTTAATGCTGCATTTCTTATGGTTGATCGGTATAAGTTATTAGTCAAACTCATATTGGAATTATTGACTGGTATGAAATGAGAGGGAAATACTGAAGAATTACAATAAATAATTTTCAACAATGCACAAGTCATTAGACAAGTTATGCGTTGAAGAAAAGCAATTTATTAAATACACTAGCTCAAGGTTCCAATAATTAGAACTATGTAGGTTCAGAAATCATATAGTTGAGAAGTGGAATAGGAACTGAAAAATTCAATGCCACATCAGTTCCGATTCTACCCCTTAAACATTGCCCAGGCACAGCTCGTGTGTTTAAAAACACAAACGTAACTTTGTTGGCATAAATAGATAATAATTATTATACAGTTGCCTGAAAATATTCCAGTTCTGAAGTTAGAAAAGAGAAAAATTCTTAGAATTTGCCAAGTAACAGAGTGGAAAGTTGTTTCAATAGCGAAGAAAAAGTTTTAGAAATGACAACGTATAATGTAGGGCCTCCAATGAAGTAGGCGGTGATGTTGAAAGAACAGCGCGTATTTCTAAAATTGTGTTGCTCATGTCTGAGTCTTAACAATCATTTATATTACAGAAGTGTTTTATTGCGATCGATTATCGGCAGTCCATAATGCCTAAAGACCGTGCTCGGTTCAACACATACTTGGCGATACATACTTGTAAGAGAATTTAGATTTTTAGCGACCCACAGAAACTTCCGCTACCCATTGTTATTACGGAAACATTATCAATTAGCTGATGCTTCAGAAGTCGGCAGATAATACTTCAATAATTACACCTTTTAGTGCTGATTCAGTAACAGTTCAATTACTCAACCTCAAAGTCGGCGACTTGCTTCAAATGACTCATTAGCTTCCATTTAATTTATTAGCCAACTTAACTGGTGCTATCTATTCTCACACAACGCACACTCTTAGAAGGTTACCATAGTTCACCACTTTAACAGCCGACAGCATATTCATCAAAGACAGAAGTATTGGAGACGGCATCAAAAGCGTTCCACACTGTGAAAGACAGTATCTTTTATCAATAGGTAGAAAAAAAAACTCTATTTCACCAAAGTAATTAGATATCTAGATTCCACCTTAAATACACGTTTTGATACACACAACTAAAAACGACCTTTCTTTTGAAAAAGTCCAACATTAAACAGTATAACTTAGAAAGAAAACTCAGATAAATATAAAATAACATGCTTATGACAAACGTGTTAAGCACGAGTATATGAGGCAAAAATATTGTGATTTCTGAAGCTTTTTTCCTAATGTCGCTTCACTCAGTTTTCAGCGTCATTTAATAACCTAGTTCAACTTTCACTGAGACTTCACTCAACTCGCACTGTTCACTTCACTTTGCTCCGCAACATAGCGACGTATCGAAATACGCCCGACGTAGCCTCTTCTTTCGGATGGTGCTTACACTGGGGAGTCGAACAGATGTGTCTAATCCACGTCACAACATTCGTCACAAACTCGCTCGGAGAACAGCGCTTCCTGTGGCAAGAGAAACACACTTGCTAACTCTCTCTTTCTCTCTCTCTCTCGCTCTGACTTTCTCACTCATTAACTCCACAAGACTCACTCGTTTCGTAGGAGCACTCACCTATACAGCCGTGAGAACTTGCCACAGATTTCTAGGACGCTCACGATGAAAAAACATCCAGAATATTCTGTGGCGAGCGTGCTATTTGTTTACTGTTCCGACTGTCCGGTGCCAAACTCCCAATAACCTTGGTCCATGGCCACTGCGTCTCAATTAATCCAACCAAATTATTTTTACTTTGTCTACTGGTAAGTAGGGGAAGTATTGTATTCCACCCAAAAATTCGATGTTGAGATTTCACCGGAAATATATGTTTTGAGACCCTCTGAATCCAAAAAAAAAAAAAAATTCATTTTTAGAAAAAGGTCTGTGTGTCTATGTGTGTGTATGTGTGTGTGTGTGTGTGTGTGTGTGTGTGTGTGTGTGTGTGTCTGTGGACAGCATGACTCAAAAACGAAAATCGCTTAAAAACCAAAGTTGGTATTTAAGTTTAATGACTTTCAAGGATGTGACACGAAGATTTTGAAGACAATAGCCCCACCCTAAACTACCCTTTACATGGAACATTTTTCGAAAGTTTTGATTTTCTTGAAAATGACTAACAATTTTGATTAAAATGTCATATGTTTGTGATATTTTTATGACAAATGAAATATATATTCTGAATTTTCTGGCTATAGTCTAAGTAGTCCTGTTTAGTCTGGATGCGTTTTGAATAACTCGTAAACCGTAAGAGATAGACAAAATCTAACTATACAAGAAATGTAGATCTTGCTAAAATACACAAGTTATGTCTCAATAATTTTTTTGTAGAGTGAACCATTTCGGAGATATTCCTTGTTTTGTGTGTCAGTTTCGGAAAACTTAGAACTATCGTACAATGGAACATCGTTGTTCATTTTTTATATGTTAAGTGTGCAAAGAGAACGGTATCTCAAAGCTTTAAAACATTTGACTATCGCACAAAGCCTACTGTATTCTAATATTCCCCTTGCACCTACAAGGAAATAAGCAATAAGATAATTTCTGCAAATGTTTATCTCAAATGACACGAAGAAGATATAGGAATAAGAGTTTGTAAGATTTGTTAGTACATGAGTAGAGAAAGTCATGTGAGTGCAACACATCAGATTTTTTATATAGAAAGAACCGCAGTTTTTCATTTTTGAAAGAATGATCTAAGGATGTAGATTGAAGCACTATACCTTCAAGGTACTAGCATGATCAGCAAAGCGTACTTTCTGAATTTTGTATAACTAACCTGTGAAGTTCCCTGCATTCTTAAAGAATTTTACACCAGTTTGTAGCGCTGGTATAACCGAAATAGGTAGATAAAATCACTTCACAAAACATATAGACCTAATTTTCTGTAGTATGTATCTGATGACTTCGATCATTCATTTAATTTATACTGTGTATTGCGTGTGGTAGCTTCACTCCTCAGGTTCTGCCTAAGCCGAGGTCCTTGTTCATGATCTCCGGAGAGTCTATCGATCTGGGAGAGGCAAACACTGTCCTTGCTCATGAAGCAGTGTTCAGGATGCTGCTTTATTATGTGAAGTAATCTACAGTGATGTTTTAGATAACCAAATTTGACTACGGAATTTAAGCTAAACTTGACTTTGGATTTATATTTCAAAGTTACTTTCAGAATCATTGACTAGGGCTGTTTTCTACAACTCATTATAGTCTCAAGCTACACGATTCCAACAATTCATACGGGAATGAAATAATATATTGGATAGATACCTATTAGGAACAACAATTTAATTCATACCATCCTGTTTGCAATTGATCACGTGCGTTTAGCAGAATCGAAATAATGATCTCCAAATTAATGTAACAAAGTTATTGCAAATTTTGCAATACATTCAACATGATTGTTGGAGATAATTAGAGCCAAAATAATCATAAATAATAATATATTATAACGAGTGAATAATTTCAGATACTTGAGGTGTGAATTATCAATATCCAAAATAAACAGGGACTTGGTAACGTATAAGAATTGAATAACAAATGGGCGAGTTAAATGAAATTCGTGAATAAATATCAATAAAGAAATGCAATTAAGATTCAAAATATGTAGGTGTTACAGCAAGCGATAAAGGACGTAGCAAAACAACCAATATGAGATCTATGTAAGCCTTAGTGACCAAAAAAGAAAATCAAAGAAGAATTAGTCTGATGGAAGAAGAGGTGGCATCAACGTGTGGAAAGAATTCCTTGGCTCGCCTGCTATTGCAGGTATATTCTTATAAGCCAAGAGAAAGAGTTGGTGACAATCGTTCACGTCATATTTTGACCTCAGAAGAAGCTCTTGCACTGGAAAAGAAGATGATTTCAAACAACGCAGTTTCGAAGAATTGATCCTGTAATCCGGAATAATATGCGCGTGTAATATTGTTTCAAGGCTTCGGTCCTGGTTGCATATAATCGACATTTAAGCTATGTATGCAGGGAGGTTTTGTGACGTAGCACACGTTAGGTAGGGGCTGTATATTCGCGAAGCTTACGTACTGGTTACTGTAGCCGTGTGTCTCCCCTTCTACTCTACCCTCAACAAATAGCAAGTGCAAAAGAACAGTCTCTTCCACTGCTGCTATGATTACCTGTCAGGTTCTAAAGAAAACTCCTTTAAGTGGTAATTTTGTTTTAGGGAAAAGGTCAAAGTACATGGACTTACATCTGCAGAGTGTGGAGGATGGTTCAGAATTTCCCAATTCCATCTTTAAGTTGCTTGCCTTTACGTCCGTTGTTTTGTAAGTGGAAACTCACCGTTTCCATTTTCGCCACATGTTTTCCTCTACAAGATTGTGTGGAACCCATCCAGCACAGATGTTCCTCATCTTTAACTTGAAGAGTTGAACCAGGAGCAATTCCAACTTTCCTTGCTAGTTCAATAAAAGCCCAAAATCGGTGTTCTTCCCAATGTACCACGAGTAAGTGTTCAGTTCCTGATTGTGGTACGTTTTGATGAACATCTTCCCTATCTCTGTGAACAGTATTGATCACCTAGCCACGGTAAGATTACTATACCACAAGCTTCCACTAATGGTGCATGGCATTGTCCAGTATTCTTGTCTCTTGCGATCTGAATTTCAAGAAGCATCTTTGTTCGTATTCACTAAACATTTTAGACCACTACAGATAACAGTCGACAAACTCACAGATAACACATATCAGAAACTCTACTTTCTCACTGTTATCAGCTTGCATACCACTTGGCAAAGCATTGAGCCGTAGTCACCTTGGCTGAACATATCTTCTTATCTTGTTTATTAGAAGAGTGAAATAATAGTAACTTGGCACATAGTCAGTGATAAAACACAAATGGATGATCTCTCGCGCCTGCCGATATATGACACGTTGCTGTCCTGAAGATATGATTGCGTCTGAACAGTGTGCCTACTCTGTCTCGCCATGATTGTGCGATAAGCTTACGTAAACAGCTGGGCAGTTTTCCGATACGCTTCATGGCTTTGCCAACTACCTAGTAAATTACCGTTGACAGTGACACATACAAACATTGTTGCCACTAATTTTTACTTTCTCTACTGTAAGTAGGGTAAGTATTGTATTCCACCCAAAAATTTGATGTCGAGATTTCACCGGAAATATGTTTTGAGGCCCCCTGAATCCCCCCCCCCCCCAAAAAGCATTTTCAGAAAAAGGTCCGTGTGTGTACATAAATCTATGTGTCAGTGTGTGTTTCAGTCTGTGTGTCAGTCTATGGACAGCATAGCTCAAAAACGAAAAGTCGGATAAAAACCAAAGTTGGTATTTAAATTTATTGTCATTCAAGGATGCATCACGAAGATTTTGAAGAAAATAGTCTCACCCTAAGCTACCCTTTACATGGAAAATTTTTCAAAAATTTTGATTTTCTCCAAAATGGCTGTAACGATTTTGATTAAAATGTCATATGTTTGAGATATTTTTATGGCAAATGAAATGTATATCTTGAATTTTCTGGCTATAGCCCCCGTAGTCGTATTTACTCTGGACGACTTTTGCATAACTGGTAAACCGTTAGAGATAGACCAAATCATACTATACAAAAAATATAGATCTTGCTAAAATACATAATTTATGTCTCAATAAATTTTCTTGTAGGGTGAACCACTTCGGAGATATTCCTTGTTATGTGTGTGAGTTTCGGAAAACTTAGAACTTTCGTGAAATGGATCATCGTTGTTAATTTTTTTATATGTTAAGTGTGCAAAGACAACAGAATCCCAAAGCTTTAAAACATTTGACTATCGCACAAAGCCTACTGTACTCTAATATTCCCCTTGTACCTACAAGGAAATAAGCAATAAGATAAGCTGTACAAATGTTTATCTTAACTAACACGAAGAAGATATAGGAATAGGAGTTTGTAAGAATGGTTAGTACAAGAGCAGAGAAAGTCATGTGAGTGCAACACATCAGATTTTTTATGAACTCATGTCGGCACGTTGCCATGTTAGCTCGGTGGTTAGAGAAACCGGGTGGAGATAGGAATATCCGTGAATCAAATCCCGGCTAAGGCAATGAGCATTTCGGTCTCATTCTACCGTTCCCAACCTTGTCCTACACAGGGCTAATGTGCAGAACTACAATTAATTGCTAAATTATAACAATTTTCTTGCTTTGTAATATCTTTCAATATAATATTTTGCTGTAATAACCACAACGATAGTAATAATAATAATAATAATAATAATAATAATAATAATAATAATAATAATAATAATAATAATAATAATAATAATAATAATAATAATAATAATAATAATAATAATAATAATAATAATAATAATAATAATAATAATAATAATAATAATAATAATAATAATAATAATAATAATAATAATAATAATAATAATAATAATAATAATAATAATAATAATAATAATAATAATAATAATAATAATAATAATAATAATAATAATAATAATAATAATAATAATAATAATAATAATAATAATAATAATAATAATAATAATAATAATAATAATAATAATAATAATAATAATAATAATAATAATAATAATAATAATAATAATAATAATAATAATAATAATAATAATAATAATAATAATAATAATAATAATAATAATAATAATAATAATAATAATAATAATAATAATAATAATAATAATAATAATAATAATAATAATAATAATAATAATAATAATAATAATAATAATAATAATAATAATAATAATAATAATAATAATAATAATAATAATAATAATAATAATAATAATAATAATAATAATAATAATAATAATAATAATAATAATAATAATACACATCAGTGTTGTCTGCATATTAGCGACAAGTGCAAAAAAATTATCCTGCCCCAGATTATCATGTCAAGTTTCAACTTCCCTTCGCTTGCTTCATTCTCAGTACTGCGCAAAACCTATCACGCCACTGCTGCACTACAACTGAACGGTTTACGCTGCACCCAGCCTGCTCAGTGCGGATACTGGACAACCAGAGGGCGGCCCCGGATATAATTTTGCCCTTATGCCGACCTATCATCTAGAGGGCTTTTATCATCAATTCTCTCATTTATCCCTTATAATTGCAATTTCGTATAGTTCCGACATTTCCAAATAATGGACATTCCCAATATATGCACAAAAGGATATGAAACTTCGATGGAATGTCTGGCTAATTTAACCTCCCCCGATAGTCTTTCAATTTCTGGGGATGTTGCATAGAGTTACCCTTTGGTGAAGGAAGAATCCTAGGTCATAGTGGTCAAGTAATGTTTTAGATAGTTACATCTTGAACCTGTTCCTGCTTTTTGTCCCATAGTTATTGGCCGAGCGGTTAGACCACCTAGGCTGCCCGAGTTCAATTCCAGAGACCCACAAGTGGTATTAGTGGTGGACGAAGTGACATCTTGCGCATTTTCTCCGAGCTCTCTGGTTTCCCCCGCCACTCATTTCACCAATTTCTCCATTATCACTTTTCCATTCATCGATTTCACTCTGTCCGGCCCATAGGTCCCTGTGCTCCCCTACAGGCGTCTGGCCCTAAGCACTGGTTTTTAGGTCCTGGGGGGGGGTGTAAGTCCTACATAAGGGGAGGGTAAACAGAGAAAGAAGTTATTTTATAACGTAAAAGCTACATAGTTTACACATAAAGCAGAAGCCATTCCCTTCGTCATAGCATTTATCTCAAATATAAACATACAGACGAAGATATAAACCAAGCAGTTTGAAAAAAGAAAGAGCAGATGTTCAGTTTGTTACCAGAGCCGTGATGTGTTATTTTATTATTAAAGTTACCTCGTGTTTCAAACTCGAGCTGAAGTATGGTTAATGGAATGGAATTATTCTATTTCTCTCTTTAGAAATGTATGAAAAAGTCTATTAATCAAGGACAAGTGAGTTCTTTATTAATTAACCTGAAGGGATTCATGCTCGGGCAAAAACATTGTATTTCATTTATACAACCTTAAACAGGCGGGATGGCTCAGGGGATAACGCCTGTGGCCCGCATTCGAGAGATCGCGGGTTCGATGCCCGTGGCGGATACAGTATTTGGAGATTAGCATTTCCGATGTTTGTATTAGCTTTCATTTAAATATTTATGCTCGACCATGCCATTATGTAGCGCTTATACGCCAGTGTAATAGACCTCATTATATCCACATATACATAATGATACTGTTAATCCACCAATCAAAAGTGCACCTGTTCATAACGATACTGCTACCCACTAATTAAAAGATCCACGTGTAGCAATATATTGATGTCTGCGCACTTTTCCACGCACCTGAAAGTGAAACTAACGATTCCCGTATGTTCAATCGAATAACAACTCCTTCCAGTTTATTAATTACTGCTAATATTGTAAATAACATTTTAATACATTCAATTTCGCTTCTCGTTTTTGTAATTCTACTTTTTTAAAAGGATATAGTGTATATATTTCGCGTATAATTGTATCAAAGCCAACATAACAATAAAATCAATAGTTTCGCAGGTTGAAGGCCCAAATGTCGATTCTTCTATGTACAGTCGAATAACAAATACATTATTAAAATGTCGGACATCAGTGATAATAACATGCAGCGTAGAATATTGAAAATATTTTATAAAAGTTGCATGAAAGTTATAAGAGTTGTATGAAGATTGTGTATAATAACAATTAAGATGCTCGAGTGAATATAATGAAACTCGCATCCAGTGGCGGTTCCCGGATGATCGCATACTGGCCTCTGCACAACCACTAATTTTTTCCCTCTATATTCGTGTATATGAGAAAGTCGAATGTCGAACTTTCTTGTACATGGACTTGCTCGTCTAATTTTCCCGCGCCCTCTTTGCAAATGCCAGCGCACTCAGTCAACAAGTTGTAGAGACGCATTTTGCGACTATCAAAGGAGCCTTTAGGGTGAGGGGTCGCGGGGAGCGGGGAAAAGCTTGCATTAAGGAATACGGCGACTTAAAGCAGCATGATCAACAAAGCTTAGACATGCGATTTTTACCGCGCAAGCGCACTGCGTTCTCCTACGAGTATCTGCTTTCCTTGCTACGAGCATTTCCCTCCCATTCGTTTAGCAGAAGTTGCAGTCAACTAGGCAGTTAGCCAACTTGACGTTTCTAAATATAATGTAGCTATTTTATATTAAATTTATTTTTATTAAACCATTATAAATGCATTGCAATTCATGTAATTTATAAAGGCCAGTACTTTAGTTTGGAATACTTATATTGTTACTGTGTTTATTATTGTCTGTTATATTTGTGTTTCTGATAGCAAATTGCATACAGTTGTGTCTGCTCATAGCGGGAAATTTGAATCTATGAAGGTGTGGAAATGATTAGCATGGAGAAACTGAAGGAGATAAATCCTCCGAATTTATCCTTAGAAAAGAAGCTGTTTTTCGAACTTATTGTTTCCAATTGAGAGAAACAGTGTCTGTAAAAATAATTGTTGTGCTATTAGTAATTTACAACAAAAAATATCAAGATATGAGAGCTCAATTGCCCATAAGAATTGCAAATCAGAATTTTCTGGTGTGTGCGTGTTTGTGTGTGTGCTGAGAACGGATGGGGGACACCTCGTCCACTGCCACCCCAATATGGATCTATAGTGGGCTACCATCTCTCCCCCAGTGTGAAAGGATGAGGCAAAGTGAAACCGGAAGCACGGACGAGAATGGAGCTTGACTTAACGCCCAGAGACGCACAGCAGTCCCTAGCAGTTCCAGATGTTGACACCTGGCGCCCGAAGCATATCCGCTGCTCAGGAAGAGGGCGATGAAGCGACCCTTGCGGCCCAAGCGGCAATTTCCTGGACAACCAGGGAAGTCAATTGTCTGCTGTATGTCGGAGAAAGAAAGTAAAGGACTGCACACTCACTGCGAGAAGTCACGAACCGCCACTGCTGCCTTTATGCTCTCGTTGCACAATATACTATAAATCTTCAGTTCCCTATAACAGTATCAGAAACGCTAGATCTTTCCATTTCATTAGGTTATAAAATGTTCGTTTATAAAAAGTGATACTTTGAGATATGTATTACTAACACCTTGTTCATTAGTCCAGCCACGTTTTCACGCATGACGGATGAAGGCAAGAGGAGGCGGGTCTTATCAGCGAATCCAGCCAACCACAATGTTGATCACATGACGCAGTAGGTGATATATGGTTCAACGTACAGAGGTCAGCAACGCTCTCAGAGGGAACATAAAGTTGTAACTATGTTTTACTAATTAGTGGAACAAGCTCCAGGTTTGTCAACCAATTTCGCAAATGAGCCTCAATCATGTTTTGCATTACTACAATTGATTCCTCGCGAATTCCAGCATTACTGAAATTGTGTTTTCCTTTTTTAACCTTAATGAAAAATATGATGCATTGCACTCAAATGATTTTCTTCACTCATTCGTCAACAAGCTACTCTTGAAAACGTATATTCTTTTATCTACTTCATCCAATCTTTTAAGAGTTGGTCTCTATGTAATGATTTTGTCATTTCATTTTCTTTTAATGACCACAAGAGAAAATAGAAGAAAAAATGAATAACAACATTCCTTTTGGGAAAAGTATAATTACTTTAAATTGCAAATAAATAAATGTTCATCTTACATATTTTTTGCTTTAATAAACTGTACATTTTTGTGCAGTAAGATTTGTTTCTGTCCATTAAGATTTAGCAGTTATGAGAATATAGTTTAAAATGAAGAGTATTTGGAGCCTATTCCAAGAAAATTTAAGATACACACTTCATTTGTCATGAAAATATCTTAAACATACATTGTATTAATAAAAATCTTGTGTTGCACTCACATGACTTTCTCTACCCTTGTACTAACCATTCTTACAATCTCTTATTCCTATATCTTCTTCGTGTTAGTTAAGTTAAACATTTGCATAAATTATCTTATTGCTTATTTCCTTGTAGGTGCAAGGGGAATGTTAGAATACAGTAGGCTTTGTGCAATAGTCAAATCTTTTAAAGCTTTGAGATCCCGTTCCCTTTGTACGCTTAACATAGACAAAAATGAACAACGATGATCCATTTCACAAAAGTTTTAAGTTTTCCGAAACTCATACACATAACAAGGAATATCTCCGAAATGGTTCACCCTAAAAGAAAATTTATTTAGACATAAATTTGTGTATTTTAGAAAGATCTCCATTTTTTGTGTAGTATGATTTGGTCTATCTCCTACGGTTTACCAGTTATACAAAAGTCGCCCAGAGTAAATACGACTACAGGTGCTATAACCCGAAAGTTCAAGGTATAAATTTCATATGTCATAAAAATATCTCAAACATATGGCATTTTTATCAAAATCGCTAGAGCCATTTTCAAGAAAATAAACATTTTCGAAAGGTTTTCCATGTAAAGGGAAGTTTAGGTTGGGCTATTTTCTTCAAAATCTTCATGTCTCATCCTTGAAAGACATTAAACTTAAATACCAACTTTGGTTTTTAAACTACTTTTCGTTTTTGAGTTATTCTGTCCACAGGCTGACAGACTGACACACACAGAACCTTTTTCTAAAAATGCTTTTTTTGGATTCAGGGGGTCTCAAAACATATTTCCGGTGAAATCTCGACATCGAATTTTTGGGTGGAATACAATACTTCCCCTACTTGCCAGTAGAGAAAGTCAAAATCTATAATTTAAAAGAAATCGTGCAAATAGTAGTTTGAGGGGGGGGGGATATTTTGAAAACCTTCAGCCTCCTTGGAGGATGCTGAACATCGAACATTCCGTTACACTGTTCACAGTCCTCACATAGACACTCATACACACACGGACACTGTTAGACACGATTTTATTTTGGATTCAGGAGGTCTCAAAGCAATGTCCCCTGAGATCAAATTCTTTGTGGAATACAATACATCCTCGGTAATGTTGCCGAATACGGGCTTCTTGATGTGCAATGTCGCTATACCATGCCAACTTGCCATGAAGAAATACAGTACTGGACAAAGAGTTTGTCAACTGTGGATCAATGAGGAAGACGGCAATGGAATGTAATTAAAATTGAAAAATGGGATATAAGCGCAAAACAAAGGGTGGAAGAATGTAAAAAAGAAGAGGTAACATTAGCAGAAAGTGTTGCGAAGTAAAGAGTTCCTTTTTCCTCATTCCCTTTAGCCCCTTCATGCCTGGTGTGTATTATAAAATATATAGGTTTTTTTTTTCCAATTTGTAATAGTTCAACCTTTTTTTTTCTACTATATTCTTGTTATACTGTCTGTCACCAATTAAAAGTACATATTTGAGACGTTTTGAATTTATATTGTAGTGTTTTTTATAAGAAAAGAAGCAAAATCCATGTAACTGCAGTCAAATGATACCCCGGCATCATCCGCGCGTGCCATCACACCGATTATTTTACGTGGACCCTCCCCGTCCTTTACCACAGGCACATTTGACTGCGGTTGCCGAGACTTAAACTCACGACCTTAGGTTTGAGTGCATGGCCAGTGCACTACGTGTTGCCTTAACGATCATGGTTAATGAAGCCAGCAGGCTGAAGGTGTCCCAGACCGCCTAATCTAAACCGGTTTCGAATTAGAGGAAGAACGGCATAAGTAGCAAAGTAATTCAGGCATGAAAGGGTTAGCTATATTAATAGAAATCCGCATTTCAAACAACGTTGAAATCACCAGCAATTTGCGACAATTATTTGCGGTAAAATGCGATGTTTAAAGTATTCCGCATGTCAGTTATCTGCCACGTGTAAAGCTGTTCATTTGTTTTATGAACCTACATTATGAAATGAATTGATATTTCACGGTTATCTATCTACGGCAAAATTGCTTGAGTTTAAGATTTCATTCGTGGTTATTTGAGGTTATACCCTGGTGTACAATTGCACGAGCTTATGACTTACAGCTATTTCAGGTTATGTGGTTTGTGAATTAAGTTTTTTCATTGTAATATGAAGAGATCCTCAATTGTTCTGTAAGCTGGTGTTCAGTGTTCCCCTTGGGAGATATTTTGAGTTCAATTGGGGACTGTCTATGTAAGTAAAATATTTTCCCGCCATCTAGTTACCCAAATTCGTCATTTTGAAGAACAATTTTCCACCTGTTTTGTATCTACGTCACCTGTGTATACGCATTGCCGAAAGTTACCTTCTATAGCATTCTTAGGCATTACCAACTATACAATTCCACTGTCGTTCAAATAATGCTGTACTTCCGCCAGCTACTTTCATTTCTGATACGTTGGCGCCCTGCGTTACGCGGTCCCTAAGGCCGTGTTCGGCAAAATTACCATTTCCTCTTATCTATATAGATGGGTGATAGAGTAAACATTATTCCATTAAATGCAAGCTGGCCAGAAGAAGCTGTTTATGTGTACCATATACAAGACATACTGATGCATTAGTTTTTACTTTGTTTTCTTTTGATTGGTACGTTTTCCCAGTTATGTAGAAGAAATACTGAGATTTTCTCTGTGTGGTACCTGCAGAAAATGGCTTCTTGTGTCGTACTAACATGAACTTCACTACTCACTTTTGTACGAACTATTCTTAGAAACTATTTCATGTTAATCGAGATAGACATTCGTAGAAATAGTCTCATTGCACATGTCCTGAGGGAATTACAGTAGGCTTAGGCGATTGTCAAATGTTATAAGAGCGGGTCGCTAGGTAATAGGCTTGAACTTCCATTCTCTTTGCAAAACCAAGAGAAATAGAAAGAAAATTATGCATAACAAGTAATATCTCAGAAATAGTTAATTTCAGAAAAGATTTTATCTGACGTAAATTGCAATTTAACAATATCTAATTTTTTGTGTAATAAGGTCTATGTCTTACGGTTGGCCACTTATGCAGAAGTCATTCTAAACGAAGAAAACCTCAAAGGCCGTTTCCAGAACATTCAAGATATACATCTTGCTTCCCTTGAAAATTATTAAAATTATTTAATAAAATTGAACATTTCAAAAAATGTCTCTTGTAAAAGCTATTTTGGGGTGGAGGATGATCTTAAAATCTTCATGTCGCACCTTTAGAAGATGCTGATCCTTAATGGCAAGTTTGGTATTCTTCGAAAAATTCCTTTTCTGAGTTATACTGTTCACAGACACACATAAACACACACACGTGCCGTTCTAGATTCAGGGTGTCTCAAAACATGTATTTACAGTGAAACCCAGACAACGAATTTTGGAGTAAGTCTCGGAGAAAGTAAAATTGTCGTGTTTAATGTTTTTACACGCATACTACTCGTACTACCATATAAAAGAGTTACTTTACACATTCAAATGTTTACTTTGTTTTCTTTTTTACTCTTGCTTTGTCCCAATGCGTTAGAACACCTGTAGTAAAGAAAGAAATGAAACTTCTGTAGGTAAACCTGTGGAAAAAGGGGAAGAGCATACCGCGCATTCCACAAGCTTTTAGGGTAGACCAAATGAAATTAGGGACAGTTGCATCTCGTGAAATAGAATTTTTTATTCTCTTGCTTTTGTTGTTATAGTCGGTGTTAAATATTACTCTGGACTACTGCAATGATAATAGTCCCATGGCAATACGAGGTGTCCCCAAAGCGCCGTATTTTACAAGTGTAAATATTCCGTCGTGCGTTAAAGGAGTTGCAGAACTCAACGGGGTAATTGCAGGTAAACACAAATCTAGTGTGTGTAGTCCGCCAAAAAGTTCTTCAGGGTGTTTTCCACTTCAGTATCAGGCTTTATTCTTGAGGGAAAGAACTCATTTTAGGATTGGGAATTAATTAAAATGCCTTTATTGGACGGTCTATATCTGTCCATAGTTATTTTCAATTGTACTTAAAGTTGATTATTTATTAGTATCACCATCATCACCATCATTGTTGTTGTGGCACCGGTCGACAGCACCCGCTCGAAAAGATGGTTGAGGTGCTGTAAATTAACCAGAAATGTATCCCGAATGATGAGCCTAAAGGGGAATTTAAATAAAGAACCGAAAGACAGTTTTAGTAGGGTAGATTAAAACCCATTTAAATCTGGTTAGCCACAACGTATCTGTGAATTGGGTCACTTAAAATAAAGCAAGGGAGGAAAAGAGACGCTGCACAATGCCAACAAAGGACTTATCTCCTCTGTTATGTACTCAAGGACAATGTTTACCTATCTCTAACCAATTCAACTGTCTGGAGGTGTTGACCAGGGAACCTGCCCAGCGAGCGTCGTCAGGCATACCTAGACTTGTAAAACTACTGCAGAATACTGCACACCCATCAGTTAAGTTTAGATCACGCTAGTTTTCCTAGAATTAATTCAGAATCCACTCGCATTACCTGTACGTTACGTGTGTTGCATGCATATCGAGGGTTACCTCATATCCATCGCGTTGTTTACGTTTTTTGATCATGTTTTACTCGATTCGTCTACATACTGGAAGCGTTGAACATTGAACCTTCTCGAAATTGGGAAAGGCTATATAGCGGACTGCTTAACTTACGGAACATTAATGTTTTCATAAACATTTGGAAGCCCCTCTAAGTATACTGCAGTTCAGATCAAAGACATGAATAGTATCTCCGAGTAATGTTATTTTGAACCGGAACATATTGTGATCACAGTGACCAAAGTCATAATCACAGTTTTTGGTGATCATTATGTTTGAATTTCTCGTTAAATTTCTTAACTCGTATTTTGTCCTATGTGTCTTTCTCTACCAATAATACAAATACTACCGGAAATACTACGTCATTTATGTACTGTTCTAAAAAAAAGTCTGATGTGTTGCGCACACACATGACTTTCTCTACTCTTGTACTAACCACTCTTTCAAACACTTATTCCTATATCTTCTTCGTGTTAGTTAAGATAAACATGACTTGCTCTACTCTTGTACTAACCACTCTTTCAAACACTTATTCCTATATCTTCTTCGTGTTAGTTAAGATAAACATGACTTGCTCTACTCTTGTACTAACCACTCTTTCAAACACTTATTCCTATATCTTCTTCGTGTTAGTTAAGATAAACATGACTTGCTCTACTCTTGTACTAACCACTCTTTCAAACACTTATTCCTATATCTTCTTCGTGTTAGTTAAGATAAACATGACTTTCTCTACTCTTGTACTAACCACTCTTTCAAACACTTATTCCTATATCTTCTTCGTGTTAGTTAAGATAAACATTCGTAGAAATTATCTTATTGCTTATTTCCTTGTAGGTGCAAAGGGAATGTTAGAATACAGTAGGCTTTGTGCGATAGTCAAATGTTTTAAAGCTTTGAGATTCTGTTGTCTTTGCACATTTAACATATAAAAAAATGAACAACGATGATCCATTTCACGAAATTTCTCAGTTTTCTGAAACTGACACACATACCAAGGAATATCTCCGAAATGGTGCACCTTACAAGAAAATTTATTTGGACATAAATTGCGTATTTTAGCAAGATCTACATTTTTTGTATAGGTTGTATTGGTTTACCAGTTATGCAAAAATCATCCAGAGTAAACACGACTACATGGGCTATAGCCAGAAAATTCAAAATATACGTTTCATTTTTCATAAAAATATGTGAAACATATGACATTTTAATCAAAATCGTTAGAGCCATTTTCAAGAAAATCAAAATTTTTGAAAAATGTTCCATGTAAAGGGTAGTTTACGGTGAGACTATTTTCTTCAAAATCTTCGTGTCGCATCCTTGAAAGACCTTAAACTTAAATATCAACTTTGTCTTTTAACCGACTTTTCGTTTTTGAGTTATGCTGTCCACAGACACACACAGACCTTTTTCTAAAAATGCCTTTTTTGGATTCAGGAGGTCTCAAAACACATATTTCCAGTCAAATCTCGACATTGAATTTTTGGGTGGAATACAGTACTTCCCCTACTTACCAGTAGAGAAAGTGATAGGAACCACAGTTTTGGAGAGCGCAACTCCAGGCGTACCACACAACATAATGGAAATTTCATGCACGCGTACTGCTTTATTCTGAGACAGCAATGTTACAGTATAAAGAAACTACGCATCACATATCTTAACATAGCATAAATGTAAGTATAACTGAGGAAATAAATTTATAATGTTTATAATGTTTGTACATGTGGGCCAGAAAAGTGTGCCATATTTATAGGCAAAGGTATAATTAATAATAACATAAACGAAGAAGAAGAGGAACAATAATAACAATAATAGTCCTGAGAGTTCGAGGACTTCATGTCCAAATAGTGCAGCAGAGGTGGACGATCATTGGGGTGAAGAGGTGAAAGGGTCAACATCACACATCCCCCAGCCGGAAAATTGACTTTCTCGACCAGGATCGCTGCCTATTAAAGCGATGCTAAGTCTTATATCCGGAATTTAAAATCCACACCCCCATGGGTGGTATCGATCCCGTGCACATTTTGTGGCCGAGAACCGCAGTATCACACTCAAGTTCACTCCAACGTAGCAGGACCCGAAAAACATGTAACTGAGGTTTAAATATTAATGGACAAAGTTTGGTGCCTAAAATGTTAGTGTATATCTGCGAAATTCGCAGAAGTGAACGTAAAAGTGAGGTTCAATTTGAACCCCACGCATATACTCACTCAATCACTCACCCACTCACTCACCCACTCAGTCACTCACCCACTCACTCACTCACTCAAACACCCACTCACTCACCCACCCACTCACTCACCCACCCACTCACTCACCCACTCACTCACCCACCCACTCACTCAGTCAGTCACCCACTCACCCACTCACCCACCCACTCACTCCGCCACTCAGTCAGTCACTCACCCACTCGCTCACTCACTCACTCACCCACCCACTCACTCACCCACCCACTCCGCCACTCACCCACTCACTCAATCACCCACTCACCCACTCAGTCACTCACCCACTCACTCACCCACCCACTCACTCACCCACCCACCCACTCACTCACCCACCCACTCACCCACCCCCTCACTCACTCCGCCACTCAGTCAGTCACTCACCCACTCACTCACTCACCCACTCACCCAGCCGCCCACTCCGCCACTCAGTTAGTCACTCACCCACTCACTCACTCACCCACCCACTCACCCACTCAGTCACTCACCCACTCACTCACCCGCTTACCCACTCAATCACCCACTCACTCAGTCAGTCACTCACCCACTCACTCACCCGCTCACTCACCCACCCACTCACTCACCCACCCAATCACTCACCCACTCACTCACCCACCGACTCACTCAGCCACCTACTCACTCACCCACTCACTCACTGACCCCCTCACTCACTCATCCATTCGCTCTGCCACCCACTCACTCACTCACTCACCCACTCAGTCACCCACCCACTCTCACTGAGCCACCCACTCACTCACCCACTCAGTCACCCACCCACTCATTCACTGACCCCCTCACTCACTCATCCTTTCACTCAGCCACCCACTCAGCCACACACTCAGTCACCCACCCACTCACTCACTCAGTCACCCACCCACTCACTCACCCCCTCACTCACCCACTCACTCAGCCACCCACTCACCCAGTCACCCACCCACTTACTCACCCACTCAGTCACCCACCAACTCACTCACCCCCTCACTCACTCACCCCCTCACTCACTCACCCACTCACTCAGCCACCCACTCACCCACCCACTCACTCACTCAGTCACTCACTCACCCTTTCAGTCACCCACCAACTCACTCACCCCCTCACTCACTCATCCATTCACTCAGCCACCCACTCACTCACCCACTCAGTCACCCACCCACTCACTCACTGACCCCTCACTCACTCACCCACTCACCCACCCACTCACTCACCCACCCACTCACTCACTCACTCACCCACCCACTCACCCAACCACTCACTCACCCACTCACTCACTCAGTCACTCACTCACCCACTCAGTCACCCACCAACTCACTCACCCCCTCACTCACTCATCCATTCACTCAGCCACCCACTCACTCACCCACTCAGTCACCCACCCACTCACTCACCCACTCACCCACCCAATCACTCACCCACTCACTCACCCACCGACTCACTCAGCCACCCACTCACTCACCCACTCAGTCACCCACCCACTCACTCACTGACCCCTCACTCACTCACCCACTCACCCACCCACCCACTCACCCACCCATCCACTCACCCAACCACTCATTTCCTCTACCGCCTGCATACATGATTTTAATATTATAATTTCAATACTAGCTCATGTTTATTTCTCTTTCAGTTATTGCTTACCTATTCTGCAAGTTTTTATGAATCCTAAAATATCGGGAATCAGTGTCTGTATTGATACAGAGTTGATTTAAATGCTAAAGTGCTAAGCGAAATGAAACGGAATTGGAAAATTTTGCTTGAATAAGTTGAACTTTGACCTTTAGACGCACACATTTCGGAGTCAATTAATAACCTGCGCTTATTGAAAAATGTAATTATACATCGCTGGAGTTACAGAGAAGCTTTTACTCTTTGCAACCAAATGCTCGTTCGAAATGCCTGGTACATTCATTAAATACTGAATAGAGCTTTTCTGAGCCAGGTAATAAAATATTCACCTGCTTTGCTTGGACAAAACGTGAAACATTCTATTGAATACGCACAGCTTCGGTTGAGATGATTCCTGGAATAGGTGATTGTCTGCTTTACATTGCAGATAATACAGATATTACAGCTTCAGAGGAATTGTGGTATTCAGAGAAGCTCCACAATCTAATTTCCACTGCATTACAAGATGAAAGTAACATTCGTCAAACTTCTATTCTTGGTGTTGCACAGTGGCGTTCGAAGGTCACAACAATTACCCCAGCGGTATAGGTTACGGCACTGAAAAATCATCCTATACTTTAAAATAAATAATCCTTATTCTAAAATGGTCAGGTTATAAATAGTAGAGGTATTTGTTATCCTAAATACTTTTCTGATATTTACCATACGTTTAGCACATTATAGCCCATATAAAAATGGTCTCTTTTGAATTTGTCTATTAGACAGTCACTCGCATACATTTTCAATGAATTCACCTGTCACATTTACTAGATGCCATAACAGAAACACACGTAAAACAACGCACTCTTCACCTTTTAGTTTCCGCAGGGCGCAAACGAACTTTCAAACTCGTGACAACAACACTATATAGTTATTATTTATTTATGCCAACAAACTTACTGTTCATGTTTTTAAACACACAAGCCGTGTGTGGGCAAAGTTTTAAGAGGTAGAACATTCCGGGCGGACGCTCTAACCACTGAGCTATTGTGACAAACTGCCAGAATGGCATTAAATTCTCAAGCCAGTTCGTATTTCTCCTGGTAAACCACAACGGCAATCTCACATCAGAGACAATTACCCCAATGGTGACTTACTATTGCAAGTACTTTATATCCCAGGATTAAATAACCTTCACATGGTAATTATTATTTATTTATGCCAACAAACTTACTGTTGGTGTTTTTAAACACACAAGCCGTGTGTGGTTCAAATCCCAGTTGTGGCATTGAATTTTTAAGTTCCAGTTCTACCTCTTAAAACACTATATAGTCTAATCTGATCTGCATGATGACCAACTTATTATATGTTCCCCTGTTTATTTCCATTTTGTTAATGGAGGTCACCTTCGTAAACAAAAAAGCATTTAAGTCGTTTCTTAACAATATTTTTTAATGTTAGCTAATAGTTTTAAGTATATGCGCTTTTCATATCGTTTGGCATTATTATACTGTGACCTATAAAACGAGACTATTATTGCAGAGTTACTACGCTTGCGTGTATCGCTATCTCTCATTCAAGCTTTCCATATCGATATGTAACCGATCGACTAGGCTATGACGTCAAAGCCTAGCTAGCTGCAATTAAACTGAACTAACCAATCAAATTCACACTTGCCTCTGCTGTCGGCTGGCAGCCATGGCTACGCTAGTAGGACTCTATAGCCGGTATTGAGAATAAGCATTCCTTTGGAACAAGCCCAGTCGCCAAGAGCAACAGCTGGCTAATGGCAGGGAGGGAGATTGAACCTTAAGTACTGTAACGTTCAAGTTCGATGTGTGTATTTGATTGAGATATGAAAAAACTATTTTAATTTCGAATTTGTGAAAAAATCAGTTACCCCAGCAGCGCTGGGGTAGCTGGGGTTGAATGCACACCACTGGTGTTACATTTGAACCAAGAAATATGCTTTTACAGAAACAAGTCCACTAAACTCTACCACTTAATATATTATTGAAAAAAAAAAAAGAATGTATTAAGCTCGAATAAGCTGTCTATTTAGGTACTTATCATCATAGGCATTATGAATAACATTAGTTCCCTATGGGAGTAAACCAAGGAGTAAACAGGTATGTGTTATTGCTTACTTTATTAAATTTATATATCGATGTTTCCTTCCGTAACTGGCAAAACATTTTAAATGAACATTTCAAAATTAATGCAGAAGAAATGGAATCTATATTGTATGCCAAAGACTAGGTAGTGTTGTAGTATTAACGATAACATTTCGATTAGTAATATTAATATTTTATAAAGAAATGATAGAATAAGTAATTATATAGATTAATAATTGGATTAACTAGTTTCCATATGATAAAAACAATTCATAATGTAAGAAGCATGAGGCAAAGTTTCTGTCAAGGAGAAGTCATTAGCTAACCAAGTTCCATGGTAAGGAAAAGCAATGTGGTAAGTCAGTGTAGCTAAGGCAATTAGGCACTCCTGGAAATCAAGCCGTTCACAAATCACCGAAGTGGCTGTAGTAATCCACGTAGGCCAGTTCAGAATGGGACCAGAATCCTTGAGCTTAGCAAGTCACAGAGGGAAAAGAGTGTTTCAGATGGCAACGTATATGTTTTCGAATTTGGGTGGGATAGTCTTCTCATCCTACGGATTGGTATCTAGGCAACCGTGCATTTTACTGATAATGCGTAATGCGGGTATGCAGGTGCTGACACCGTATTCATCAGCCCGCTGATTAGGGCTACAGTGGTGCTCGCTGTTGTAATTTGTTCAGTCTTTTGAGACAGTGTAGGGACATCGCGTGTGCGGCGCGTGTATACAAACCAAAACAACCCAGGCAAAGTTGCAAGATTTATGCAGTCAGACACGAGCAGTGGTACACAACAGAGATTGCACAACGCTCTTAAACCTGTATAAATATGTGGCGGCCGAGGAAAACAGGTAGTGCACCTGCTAAGTATAAAACAAATTCCTTGCCCACAGGACGTGGCAAACAGTACACAAGCAGACAGCACACATTATTGTAAATCAGTACAGTTACTTTAAAGGAGGGGAGGCAAATGTGACTCGCCAATTGCACATACAATGACTGTCACTGACGTTCCCAAATGTACAGCAATAAAAACAATTAAACTAGATATTTAGAAATATACAACTCCAACAAAGACGAAATGCAATGTAAACAAAACCGTTCGTGAATTGTATAACATTAATGGCTTCTTTGTCGTCTTCGGAGGATATGGAAGAAAAAGAAGAAAAA
Organism: Tenodera sinensis; assembly: GCA_030765045.1. Taxonomy (NCBI): domain Eukaryota; kingdom Metazoa; phylum Arthropoda; class Insecta; order Mantodea; family Mantidae; genus Tenodera; species Tenodera sinensis. The sequence continues at coordinate 44,274,436 of CM060972.1, forward strand.
GAAATAACTGAAATTGAATAAATATCAATGTACATATTTATGCTCATGTAAATATTGTTTCGTATTTCTGCTTCTTTCGTTCTTTTTATGGAGGTCGTATGCATATAGTACCACTGTTTTGATATATATTTATATAATTAATAAAGGAACAAAAGTAATGTATTCTAAATAAATATGAGCATGTACTCCAGTTTCTTTATATTAAATGTAATTACTGTCGCAGCATAAGAATAAGATGTTCAAGCAATGCCAATTAAGTGCATAATAAACAAATAATTAATAAAGGATAAGGATCTTTTTTTATGAAAAAATAGCTTTATATACTAAAATATGATGTAATAATGTCTTATGTTTCTAAGTTATAATTACAATGTTATTGTGTATTTATTTATGATCTTCATTAAAGCAGAACCTAATAAGTAACAATTTGTGTTTTCATGAAATTCTGATAATTAAACCAATTAACTGAAACGTCACTTCCATGCCAAATTGACAGTTCTAGTCAAATTTAATAAACATAAAAAGTACCTTCAAGTGGCAGTATTTGAACCTGATATAACGCAATGGAGTAGACAGTGTTTATGACATAGCCTGTAAATGCCAGGACTGCATTAGTTCTCAATCCGCTGGCTGAGAAGACTCACCCGGTAGATATATAGGATGTCCCAAAATTAGACCAACATTATTTTGAACACTTTTTGTCAAGGAAAGATTTTTTGCTGCGGTGCTTCGTTTAAGCGCTAGACGAGTTAATGCCATAGATTACTGCCTTCCACCCAGTTTAAGTATTTACGGCAAAATCAACAATGCAGATTAGTATTCCATTTATCTTAGTAAGGCACACAATCTTAATCCAAGAAACGAACACAGAACACATAAACATCTCATTCTTTACACTTAATCACGGCAGCAGATGGGTGTGACATCAAACGTATTAGACGCAGGAATCGCCGTTATCAAAGTTATGAATACTTGGTTGCATTTCACTGATATATATCGGTGCTGCTTCAACCAGACGTTAACAGGGCTTCTTCATGATGAAAGCATGTTCAGTACAGCTATTGTCAATAAAGAGCTATTTCACCGGAAAAAAAAAATATTTGTGTCATAGTTGGAGCCACGTGGCTCCTTGACGAATGGATACAAATGGTTTATTATTTACTAACTTTCACGCAAACATCTTGTGAACAACGCTCTAATACCCTTTTACTTTCATTCGAATTAATTTAGCCACAATGTTATGTTAAAATTTCATGCAAAGTTTAGTATCTAAGAGAAATGTGATAGAGGAAGGGGGAGCTGCAAAGCAAGCGACAAATTCCTGCGACAGATATAAGTATTGGTGGGTGGGGTGGCAGTTTTAGCTATAATTTATCACAAGCAGATCATTAGTTTTATTTCAGAACGGCAATCTACAAACGAACGCAGTTGTTTTAGGAAAATGAAGAAGTTTATTTATTTCTGTATTAAAGGCAATTCCTATTGTTTTATCCCGTAATGCGTAACAGTATTGTGCATTATTGGATAAATTGGTGGCCCTCTATGTCAGCACTGTTTCAACCTTAAAATAGTTGTGCGAATTCCTTACAGCTACATAATTTCAGCAACATTCAACCTGTCAGGCATAACATTTAGATTTGTGGATTTACCCGAGATAGTGGCCGCTTCAGCGGTACGGTAAACGTACTGGACAAGTGTTTTGTTTACATCTGAGGACAATGCCGAAATATGAAATTTTTTACAAAGCTACTAAACCTACCAAAACGAAGTTTAGTATTTTATATTTCTTACGTCTGCATCAGTTAGCCAGGTAACTCTACCTTGTGTATTCACTGTAAGTTATACAAATAGGTCAACTGAAGGGCTGATTCCAAAAACCAGAAAAGTCCAAAAATTTCTTCTGCTTCTTCTTCTTCTTCTTCTTCTTCTTCTTCGTATCCTGCTCTATATAACGATAATACTTCTCTCTCCAAGTGACAGACAAGTCCAGCTGTGAAATATTGGGGATTCTACGAAAACAAGACAAGTCCAGTGTCTTTCACAAAATTCCAGACCAGTCTTTGCACTTGTCTGCTATTTATAGAATATAACGGTACGGTGCTTTCCCACTCCTAATAAAATAATCTCTTAACGCCTTTATTTTAAGGTTGCAAGTCATTTTTAAGTAAATTCCGACAGTGGATGATACTAACTCTGGTGTGTGGCCAAAAATGCAACCGAAAAGGAAGAAAATTGAATGCATTATAAGAGATACAAAACTATGAAGTGAAGAATATGTGAAGCATGTTGGAAAACTTGTTGCAAAACGAAGAGATTAACCTGCGGCGAGCATACTTCGGGCCTTGGGAAGGACACATTGTGAGAAGCAAAACTTATCGAGAAGGCATTCACTTGATCTTCCTCAGCTCTATGAGTCACCATCTGGATTGCGGCCTCCGAGACAAGAAACTTGACTCTCATACAGTACCTTGAACACCCTGTACATCGTAAATACTATGAGACTTTACTGCAGGAATTGCAGTCAAACGCAAACGCAAACGATCAGCTGCTAAATATATATATTTTATTTATAATAAAAAGCTGCTAATGAGCAAATAGTATAAAAGGAATATTAACTTGTTTCATTCACTACAAATAAAGCCAGGCATTTTTTTAAGTTTCTGAAAATTGTGCTTTTTGGAGCTGTCAGACTCTTAGAATCTTCTTTCATATCAAGGATTGGATTTTTATTTTCTCTACTGGTAAGTAGGGGAAGTATTGTATTCCACCCAAAAATTGGATGTCGAGATTCCACCGGAAATATATGTTTTGAGGCCCCCTGAATCCAAAAAAAGCATTTTTAGAAAAAGGTCTGTGTGTCTGTGTGTCAGTCTGAGGGGAGCATAACTCAAAAACGAAAAGTTGGTTAAAAACCAAAGTTGGTATTTAAGTTTAATGTATTTCAAGGATGTGACAGGAAGATTTTGAAGAAAATAGCCCCACCCTAAACTACCCTTTACATGGAAACTTTTTCGAAAATTTTGATTTTCTTGAAAATGGCTCTAACGATTTTGATTAAAATTGTCATATGTTTGAGACATTTTAATGACAAATGAAATGTATATTTTGAATTTTCTGCCTATATCTCCTGTAGTCGTATTTACTCTGGACGACCTTTGCATAACTGGTAAACCGTTAGAGATAGACCAAATTATAATATACAAAAAATGTAGATCTTGCTAAAATACATAATTTATGTCTCAATAAATTTTCTTGTAGGGTGAACCATTTCGGAGATATACCTTGTTATGTGTGTGAGTTTCGGAAAATTTAGAACTTTCGTGAAATGGATCATCGTTGTTCAGTTTTTTATATGTTAAGTGTGCAAGGACAGCATAATCTCAAAGCTTTAAAAGATTTGACTATCGCACAAATCCTACTATATTCTAATATTCCCCTTGCACCTACAAGGAAATAAGCAATAAGATAATTTGTACAGATGTTTATCTTAACTAACACGAAGAAGGTATAGGAATAAGAGTTTGTAAGAATGGTTAGTCAAGAGTAGAGAAAGTCGTGTGACTGCAACACATCAAATTGTTTCCGTTCCGAAGCCAAATAATTGTCACTGAAACTTCTGCTTCCATCTCTTTTTGGATCTTCTTCCTTTTGGCTTATATAAAACTGCTTGCAGCGGTAGACGCTCAGGGACATTCTTTGCACATGTTCATAGCATCTCTCCTAATACCCTCTTACTTCTTTTAACATACTGTTTTGTATTTCCAACTCTTCTCTAATTTCTTAACCTTTTCTTTGGTCTCTATAGCACACCCCTAATACCAACTTTAAAAATCTCATTACAGCTGCTTTTGTCACTTGCTTTTAGCACCCATGTTTCACTTCCATACATCAAGCCTGGTTTTGAGGTTATGTTATGTAGTCGAATCTGGATTTTTTACCAGGTATCTCCTTATACATCCATTTAAATGATTATATTTCTGTATATTTTCTTCTAAGTCTCTGTTTTATATATTGATATTTCACATTCCAAAGTATCTGAAAGTATTTACTTGTTCTATTATATTATTATCTATAACTATTTTAGCTCTAATGTTACTTTTCCCTCTTATTGCGGTTACTTTTGTTTCTGGGGTAGACATTTTCTTATTATACTTTTAACTTGAAGATGATCTTCTGAATCCGTTAAAAGAACTTGTTCATCTACAAATATTATATTATTTATTGGCTCTTGGAATCTACCCTTAAATTATTTTTTATTCCTATCATAATGTTAATATACAGTGCTGTAAAGGAGACACGAAAATACAAACCAGTAGTAAATTTACATCAAGACCGAATGCATAATAAAACGTAAAGCATAGGTTAGGTTGCCACATGTAATTACCATTAAGCACATTTAATTCCCGTGGTGTTTAGAGGCAATTAGAAAAGGCCAAGGAGATATTTATATAAAACCTCCCGCTTATAACTAAGCAATGCAGAACATTCCTTAGACGACTGAATTCTTCGCTATCTCCCTCTTTTCCATTTCAAGGGCTTAATTTCCTCATCCCCTTACGTTACGCGCTCCCTAATTAATTCCAACAATTTCACACTTCTCTTTGCAGCTTAAGCTCTTTTCCAAACCAATTATAGCACGTGAACTAAGATGTACATAATGTACGGCATTCAGAAAGAATATTAACATCCCAAATGTTATTTGCTTTCTCGCGAACGTCTTTATTCAGTTTTGCATGGTAAAGCAATAGGGGAAACTACGGAAATGTAACTTGCTACGAAAAATCGTGTGTGTTTAACTCTGCTATATGATGAGATGGCTTTGACAATCCATTGTCCCTTAGCATGTCCAGGACATAAACATATGAATAACGACTTTCTATTTAACAAAAGTATATGTATCGGAAAATCCGGATAAATAATAAGGATAAGAGAAAAAATCACATGAGTTTCTCTACTCTTGTACTAATCATTCTTACAAACCCTTATTCCTATATCTTCTTCGTGTTAGTTAAGATAAACATTTGTACAACTTATCTTATTGCTTATTTCCTTGTAGGTACAAGGGGAATATTAGAATACAGTAGGCTTTGTGCGATACTCAAATGGTTTAAAGCTTTGAGATTCTCTTCTCTTTGCACACTTAATATGTAAAAAAATGAACAACGATGATCCATTTCACGAAAGCTCTAGGTTTTCCGAAACTCACACACATAACAAGGAATATCTCCGAAATGCTTAACCCTACAAGAAAATTCATTGAGACATAAGTTGTGTATTTTAGCAAGATCTACATTTTTTGTATGGTATGATTTGGTCTATCTCTAACGGTTTACCAGTTATGCAAAAGTCGTCCAGAGTAAATGCGACTACAGGAGCTATAGCCAGAAAATTCAAGATATACATTTCATTTGTCATAAAAATATCTCAACCATATGACATTTTAATCAAAATCGTTAAGGCCATTTTCAAGAAAATCAAAATTTTCGAAAAACTTTCCATGTAAAGGGTAGTTTAGGGTGGGGCTATTTTCTTCAAAATCTTCGTGTTACATCCTTGAAAGACATTAAACCTAAATACCAACTTTGGTTTTTAACCCACTTTTCGTTTTGGAGTTATGCTGTCCACAGACTGACAGACTGACACACAGACACACGGACCTTTTTCTAAAAATGCTTTATTGGATTCAGGGGGCCTCAAAACATATATTTCCGGTGAAATCTCAACATCGAATTTTGGGTGGAATACAATACTTCCCCTACTTACCAGTAGAGAAAGTAAAAATGAACGATGTTTCATTTCACGACTTAAGTTTTCCGAAACTGACACAAATAACAAGGAATATCTCCGAAATAGTTCATTCTACAAAAACGTTCACACAGACATAAATTGTGTGTTTTAGCGAGACCAACATTTTTTGTAGAGCATAGTTTTGTGTATCTCTTGAGGTTTGTGAGTTATTCCAAAGTCATCCAGAGCAAACTAGACTACATAGGCTATGGTCACAAAATTCAATATATACATTTCATTTGTCATAGAAATGTCTTAAACATATGGCACTTTAATCAAAATCGTTAGAGCCATTTTCAAGAAAATCAAAATTTTTAAAAAAAATTCCATGTAAAGGGTAGTTTAGGGTGGCGCTATTTTCTTCAGAATCTTCGTGTCGCATCCTTGAAAGACATTAAATACCAACTTTGGTTTTTAACCCACTTTTTATTTTTGAGTTATGCTGTCCACAGACTGACAGACAGACACAGGCACACACACCCACGGCGCTCTGTTTGGATTTAGAGGGTTTTAAAATGTGTATATTTCCTGGAGATTTGCGCTCTATCACAACTAAGCTACATGAATGTTGTACTAAATAGTAAATGGTACGATTAGCGGCAGTATTGGTAACATTGGTAGGGAAATAACCATACTACAACGAATGGAGAAATTTAATGAGAAATTCAAACTTATTGTTCATCGAATACTGTTATGAGTTTGGTCACAGTAATCAAAGTAAACATTGTACTCTTCGGTTTATAATAATATAAACTCATGATTACTATCAGAATATTCGATCTGAACTGTAGTATACTTAGAGAAACTTCGTAGTGCTTTTGAACAAATTAAGTGGCCCTTTATATACCCTCTTTCTATTTCGAGAAACTACAAAATTCGCTGCTTCCGGTTTCTAGAGAAATCTAGTAAAACATGATCAAAAAGTGTAAATAGCACACCAGATACCAGGCAACACCCGAAAGATATGCAACACATCTAACGTGGAGGTAACGCGGAGAGGTTAAGTGACTAATTCTACCAGGAAAACCACCGTAGTCTACACTTATTTATTATAAGCTACTGTAGTTTTACAACTAATTTCCTGTGAAATCTCGATCTCAATACGTAGCACATAAAGCAAAAATGCAGAAAACTATGCAAGGAGTTAAGAATAAACTTCGGTTTGTTTTAAAATGAACTCCTGCCTTATTTCGGACCTTTGAATAAAACGAAGTTGGCCATTCTAATCGAAGTCAGGTCCCTGTTTACACCATATAAAGAAGACAAGGTGCGCGTGTGTGTGTATGAGTGTGTGTGTGAGTCTGTGGACAGCATAACTCAAAAATGAAAAGTCGGTTGAAAACCAAAGTTGCTATTTAAGTTTAATGTTTTTCAAGGCTGCGGTACGAAGACTGAAGAAAGTTGCTCCACCCTAAACTATACTCCATCCAGCCTTAGATCCGCACCTTGTATCCCTCCGCGATAACCTGATGTTATCACCTGCGACTAACACAAAACAAACACAACGTGGACTCATACCTCGTATTTATGTTGCAACAGAACGACATTTACTCAGGAATTTTATAAATATCGCGTTACATTTAAGCAGTCTTTACTAGGGTTACCGTACATCTTGAAAACTCGCAGATAATCGCCGTTATTTAAGGTACTATATTTTATGGTGTGCTTTGGTTTCGGCGTATTGCGAGTTCATTGTTGATGGCTTGTGTTTACATCAAGTGCGGATCTAACGGTGGAGCGATTATAGATCTTTGCATGGAACATTTTTCGAAAATTTTGATTTTCTTGAAAATGACTAATGATTTTGATTAAAATGCCATATGTTTGAGATATTTTTATGACAAATGAAATGTATATTTTGAACCTTCTGGCTATAGCCTATGTAGTCCTGTTTACTCTGGATGAATTTTGAATAACTCGTAAACTGTAAGAGATAGACAAAATCATACTATACAAAAATGTAGATCTTGCTAAAATACACAATTTATGTCGAAATAAATTGTCTTATAGGTTGAACCATTTCGGATGTATTCCTTGTTATGTGTGTGAGTTTCCAAAAACTTAAAGCTTTCGTGAAATGGAACATCGTTAAATTTTTTATATGTTAAGTGTTTCTAAGAGAACGGAATCTCAAAGCTTTAAAACATTTGGCTATCGCGCAAAGCCTACTGTATTCGCATATTCACCTTGTACCTACAAGGAAATAAGCAATAAGATAATTTGTACAAATGTTTATCTAAACTAACACGTAGAAGATATAGGAATAAGAGTTTGTAAGAATGGTTAGTACAAGAGTAGAGAAAGTCATGTGAGTGCAACACACCAGATTCTTTTTAGTGTGCGGCGCAGACGCTGTTAGCCGGGGCACGTGCCCTCATGCAGATAGGCAATATCTAAAGCCGGCTATTCTTTTTCTAGGTGAATTACAGTTTGAGAGCTAAAGCAGATGAATAATGATGTAGGGGTGAAGGCTGCGCTAGGGGAAGCAACCCTCATTGAGGACATTTGATTACAGAACCACAATGTGTTGCCTCCCAGGAGCATCATGTGTTACTACGCAGATGTAATATTAACAATTTCATACTGGATTGTTAGGTTTTCACAACACCAATCATAACTTCAATCATTTCTAATGAAATCACGAGTACATTAAGGGGGATAGTATAACATGTTGATAAGACGGTTTCCTGTGTGAAATTTCAAGACTTTGGAAGCTGAATGTATTATGTTTGGCTTAAAAAATAACAACGGTTTGCAAGATAGACGTGAATGATTTTGTATCACACAATCAGTGTAATATATCTATAATTAAATAGTTAGCTTAAGTGTGTTATAGTGTCAAAACAATAAACTCCTTTGCGAGTTTTACATTTCAGATCATTGTTTCAAATTAGACACAGCTACAACCATTCATCTAAGACTATGATCTGCAGAAGAAAAATAAAAAATCTGATGCGTTGCACTCACATGACTTTCTCTACTCTCGTACTGTAATTCCTATATGTTCTTCGTGTTAGTTGAGATAAACTTTTCCAGAAATTATCTTATTGCTCACTTCCTTTGCTTATTTTCTTGTAGGAGCGAGGGGAATATGAGAATACAGTAGACTTTGAGCGATAGTCAAATGTTCTAAAGCTTTCAAGTTCCGTTCTCTTTGCATTGTTAAAATATAAAGAATCTGATGTGTTGCACTCACATGACTTTCTCTACTCTTGTACTAACCATTCTTACAAACTCTTATTCCTCAATCTTCTTCATGTTAGTAGAGATAAACATTTGTACAAATTATCTTATTGCTTATATCCTTGTAGGTGCAAGGGGAATGTTAGAATACAGTAGACTTTGTGCGATAGTCAAATGTTTTAAAGCTTTGAGATCCCGTTCTCCTTGCGGTAAAATAAAAAATGAACAACTATGTTCCATTTCACGAAAGTTCTAAGTTTTCCGAAACCTCCGAAATGGTTCACCCTACAAGAAAATTTATTTAGACATATATTGTGTATTTTGTATAGTATGATTTGGTCAATCTCTAACGGTTTACCAGTTATGCAAAAGTCATCCAGAGTAAATACGACTACAGGGGCTGTAGCCAGAAAAATTCAAGATATACATTTCATTTGTCATAAAAATATCTCAAACATATGACATTTTAACTAGCTTTGGTTCTTAACCGACATTTCGTTTTTACTTTCTCTACTGGTAAGTAGGGGAAGTATTGTACTCCATCCAAAAATTCGATGTCGAGATTTCACCGGAAATACATGTTTTGAGGCCCCCCTGAATCCAAAAAAAAGTATTTTTAGAAAAAGGTCCGTGTGTGTGTGTGTCTGTGTGTCAGTCTGTCACTCTGTCTGTCAGTCTGTCAGTCTGTGAACAGCATAACTGAAAAACGGAAATTCGGTTAAAAACCAAAGTTGGTATTTGAGTTTAATATCTTTCGAGGATGTGACACGAAGATTTTGAAGAAAATAGCCCCCACCCTAAACTACCCTTTACATGGAAAAATTTTCAAACATTTTGATTTTCTTGAAAATGGCTCTAACGATTTTTATTAAAATTTCATATGTTTGAGATATTTTGATGACAAATGAAATGTATGTCTGAATTTTCTGGCTATAGCCCCTGTAGTCCTATTTACTCTGGACGACTTTTGCATAACTGGTAAACCGTTAGAGATAGACCAAATTATACTATACAAAAAATGTACATCTTGCTAAAATACACAATTTATGTCTCAATAAATTTTCTTGTAGGTTGAACCAATTTCGGAGATATTCCTTGTTATGTGTGTGAGTTTCGGAAACTTAGAACTTTCGTGAAATGGATCATCGCCGTTCATTTTTTTATGAGTCAAGTGTGCAAAGACAACAGAATCTCAAACATCATTGACTATCGCACAAAGCCCTACTGTATTCTAATATTCCCTTTGCACCTACAAGGAAATAACCAATAAGATAATTTGTACAAATGTTTATCTCAACTAACAAGAAAGAAGATATAGGAATAAGAGTTTGTAAGCATGGTTAGTACAAGAGTAGAGAAAGTCATGTGAGTGCAACACATCAGATTTTTTTGTTATGCTGTCCACAGACAGAGTCACACACACGGACATTTTTCTAAAAATGCTTTTTTGTTTGGATTCAGGGAGTCTCAAAACATATTTTCGTTGAAATCTCGACTTCGTATTTTTGTGTGGAATACAATACTTCCTCTACTCACGTAGTAGAGAAAGTAAAAGTCTAATATGTTGCACTCTCATGACCTTCTCTACTTTTAATGAATACTTGGATGTCTAACAACTGTTTCTGATTCCATTTGTTCCTAGTTGTATGAGAGTGACCTCTACATTTGTAATCAGAAGAACAACTTGTTCTGCATTGTGAAAATACGTATAGCTTGTGTGTGCCACGCGTAGTTGGAGCTACTAACAAACCTGAAAACATATTACTCTGATTAACTAAAAGTGTCTGTAAATGAAGGAAATATTGAGCTAGTGTTTATTACATCATTCCGAGTTAACGATACAAATAGCTCTAGTTATAGCCCTAAGAGGAGCAATTACAAAGTCACAGATGTCCAACTAGATAGCACAGGAAGGATACTGGTTATATATTAGCAAGTTATTCAAACAGATAGCATTCGAAGGAAACTATTCATCTTTTTCGCTGCACGCTGAAACACGTAGAACTTCTAGGCAACACTCAATCATGTGAAACGACGTAAAACGTGCGCGAGCAAACTGAATCAAATTCACCCTAACAGTTAATGCCAACTGCTAAAACTTCCTGTTGTAATTCTAGCTAATTATGTTTTAATTAAAACGTTAAATGTATTATATGCAAAAGAAAAAATGGTCCTAATTAACCGATTCCACGCTTGTTTCTCTCTATACCTCAGTTATTTTTGTCATTGTTTTCCTTTTCTCTCGTTATCTGTGCTCATTCTCCTTCTCTTGCTCTCTCTGCTCTCTTTAAATGTGCTGCTTGATGATTCTGAAATGCAGTATTAAGTTGAGTATTTCTGTGGTGAGGAGAAAAACTGAAACAGAATTTAAATTTTAATATGCAGAAATTTAGTTAAGGTTCTTTCTGCTTTTTTTAAAGCAAAACTAACCATATTTCATAATAAGCAGGAAATAGTAATAAGAGATTTAGAATATTTGGCTATGAATACAAATAATATTAGGTAAATGAATGTAACATATTACGTCCTCATTTAATCGAAACGTTGTAAGCAAAATCCGTAACTTGCAGAAAAGATAAATTTTGGTTTACTCTTTCACAAAACACAATAATAAACCAGATATGTCGACATTTTTACTTAGTATTGAATGGTACTCCCAAGAAGCCTTAGAAGATGTAATTGTGATATATGGCTTGTCCCCATATGAGGTAGGGTATAGACGGAGGGAATTCCACACTGAGCAAACTGTTGAGACTATTATATGTTGGGCTCCGAGAGGAAGGATGAAATGAGAGCGCTCTTCGGACGTGTTGGTACCCGGGCAAGTAGCGCAAACCACCATGAGGGTTCCTAACGTGTGGTGTAAACTCTTCATCTCGACACCAGGGCTCGCCAGGTAGTCCCAGGCGACTACAACGCCATCCGTCGAAAATAGCAGTTACAGTTCGCAAAGTGCCCATACAGCACCATCTACGCGCCCATTGGCAACACTTCCGACCCAGAAAGACGGAATTGAAAAGAAGGTGAACTGAAATGGAGGAACGGGAAATTCGGCGGATGTATTTACGTTCTCTAGTGACTCGGGAAACTCCGAAAAACCCAGGGGTCATGAAAATTGGCTTCAGAGTCGAACCCACGACCTCCCGAAGCTCACACGTTACCGCGGAACCATCTTCCTTGGTTAAGCGCACGTACTAT